>CM077160.1:16530960-16976527 GCA_039583875.1 Platanthera guangdongensis | reverse complement strand
TCCATGTCAGTTCTCTTGCATATGAGCGGCCCCTGGGCTTGGCCATAATGCAACATAAGCTCCAATAGATAGAGTACCTGGACAACCACACTGGACTTGCTCAACTTGGGATATTACGTCGTGAAGACTCCTGGATTGCACCCCTCTTACACCCTGAACCAGAAGGACTCTTTTGTTTGGACGATACACAGTGCAACTGAAATGTTCGCAAATAAAGGTCGGCTTACCTCGGCTCCCATTCTCTCTCTTCCTCGGGAAGGAGGATTCGAGGATTCCATGCCCAACGCCTCCTACCAGGGGATGGGTGCGCGTTCTGATGCAGAACGGGCACTCCCGACAGCTGAAGATACATAAGAAGAATTATCCGGTGCATGATTTGGAGATGGGTGCAGTGATCTTTGCTCTGAAGATTTGGAGACACTACCTCTACGGGGTTCACTGTGACATCTTCTCAGATCATAAGAATTTGAGATACGTCGACACATAGAAGGAACTCAACATCAGAAAGAGATGTTGGGTGGAGTTCTGGTCGGATTACCAGTACACCATGCACTACCATCCCGGTAAGGCGAACGTGGTGGCAGATGCTCTGAGCCAGAGAGGAGATACCTCAGGGAAGGGAGCGCAACTGATGTCCATGGAGCTAGTTCGGTCTTTCAGAGATATGCAGATATCCCTAGTGTACGAGAATGATCCAGAGCTGTACATGGAGTATCTAGCATTGATGGTTGCCATAGACGATATTCGGGACCGCATCCGGGACGGACAAAAGACAGATGCATGGGCAGAGCCGATATTCCGAGCCTTGGAGGAGGGTTCGATGGGAGATTATTCACTGAGAGATGGATTGCTACATTTCAGAGGCAGAGTCTACATACCCGCAGAAGGTCAGATTCGGGAGGACATCATGGCGGAAGCACATTGTAGCAGATATTCTATACACCCGGGGATCACCAAGATGATGGCAGACTTGAAGAAGACGATGTTCTAGCCGGGGATGAAGAAGGACATCACATACTTCGTGACTCATTATGAGGCATGCCAACTAGTGATGGCGGAGTGCAGAAACCCCGAAGGTTTGCTACAACCACTTTCAGTGCCGGAGTGGAAATTTGAGGACATCGCGATGGATTTCATTCATGGCCTTCCCCGATCACGGACGGGAAACGATTTGATTTGGGTCATCGTCGATCAGCTGACGAAGGTGGTCAGATTCATTCCGATCAGAAAAGATGACTCGGTTGGGGTACTAGTGCGGAGATTTGTAGAGCAATTCATTCGTTACCACGGGGTGCCCAGGACGATCGTGTCAGATCGGGATGGTCGGTTCACATCTAGGGAGTGGAAATCCGTGCAGGCTTACTTAGGCACGCGACTGACCTTCAGCACAACATTTCATCCCCAGGAGGATGGGTAGACGGAATGCACCAACCGGACATTGGAGGACCTCCTAAGGCTATGCATTCTGGATCGAAACGAACCTTGGGAGAAGCTTTTACCATTGGTCGAGTTCTCCTATAACAACAGCTACCATTCAAACATAGGGATGGCTCCTTATGAAGCCTTGTCCGGAAGGAGATGTAGGACTCCACTTTCATGGATTCAGGATGAGGATCCGAAGGCGTTGGGATCGGATTTTGTCGAAGACACCAAGGCTCAGGTGAGACTGATACGGGACAGAATGCTGGAAGCGCAGAGCCGACAGGCTAAGTTTCACGACGCCCGACAACGTCAGGTAGAGTTTCAGGTGGGAGACCGGGTTTTCTTGAAGATCCGGACCATGCACAGAGTTTCACGGGTGCGTGGTCGGAAGAAGAAGCTCAGCCCTAGGTATATGGGCCTTTATAGGATCCTGGAGCGGATCAGGCCCCTAGCTTACAGGCTGGAGTTGCCAACGGAACTGACAGGTTTACACGACGTGTTCCATATTTCTACACTTAGGAGGGCTCTACTATGCCCAGAGCAGCAGATTTCGACCACAGATGGACTGGTAGCTTCAGACCGGTCAGTTCACTTAGAACTGGTTCGGATCGATGACAGAGGAGTACGGATCTTGCGTCGCACGAAGGTTCCGTTATTCAAAGTTCTGTGGAGAAACCACGGCTAGGAGGAGCATACCTGGGAACTGCAGGACCTGATGCGACAAAAGTATCCAGAGCTGTTCGGTCAGGTATACCTCACAGCCTCTCAAGATGTTCAATCTGCTTTCTTGTTTTTAAACTAGTAGGGTTGCTCTAGGAAGAGTAGAGGCTAATCTTTTGTTTATTGGAATCTTGGCTTGCCAATTGGGCGAATTGGTCATAGATTTAGGTTTCCCTTTAAACCCCACTTAGCAAACATGGCACCGAGATGTAATTTTTCACTTTATATGGGATGTTCCAAGTTTCCTTTTCTTCGATAGAAATTCTCGTAGGCTTAACCTTGATTTCGAGGATGAAATATTTGTTTTGTTTATTGGGATTTGTAACATCCCATTTCCAACTAGACCCCTAAGAGTGGTTTTGGCCATGACTAGGTCATGACAAAACCCAAGGAAGCTAAAAAGGGCCAAGTGATAGAAGGTAAAGGTGAGAATCACCTTGGTCTGCTTGTCGCACATCCTCATCACAAAACCTAGGGTTTGACCTGAGGCCTTCACCATGACTCCATGACCCCACCACAACATCACTAACCTATCAGAGGGTCCACTAGAGCCTTAAGGGTCCATTGGAGTCAACCCAAAGTGGCCAATTTGACCTAAGACCATCATAGGCCTAAATTGGGCAAGGTGCCCTAACAAAGGGCAGTTGGCCTCTAATGTGCCCAACAAACCTTGCCCAGGTCTTCCTAAACCTAAACTGAGGTCAATGCGTCACTAAGGACACATTAGGGTCAGCCCTAGAGGCCATGTTGAACCAAGTCAACTCTAACCCTAAAGTGGTCAAAGTGCCCTTACCAAGGGACAAGTGACCTCGAAGATGCCAAGTCAGCCCTATCCAACCCTACCTAGAACTTAGGGGAGATCAATGGGTTACCAGGGACTCTTTAGTGGCAACCAAAAAGGTCAAAAAGACTAAGGTCAACCCAAGCCTACCTTGGGCCAACCTAGCCCAAATAGGCTAGCCCAAGTTCAAGCCTCCTCATGTGGCTTCTTTAAGGGAATGATGTGTATGGATGGGCTGCCAATAGAACTCCAGATTGACCAAGTCAACTTGGTGACTAGGAGAGAGGGTGAGCTACATTTCCATGGTTATGGAGGAGAGATAAAAATGAAAGAGGAGGAAGGAAGGGGCTCGGCCAAGTGGAGGCCAAATGCCACCTTTAATGGCAGAATTCAACTCCCCCAGGGAAGGGGAGAGGTTTCCAGCCATTTCCCTGGCCACCAATGGCCTGGTTCAGCCCCCTCTACCATGGCCGAATGTAGCCATTAATGGCCTTAATGGCCATTGATGATCCAGCCTCTCCCCTCCCCATCTGAGGCTTTAAACACCTTAAGTGGGCCGAGAGGAGGATTTCCCAATCCTTACCTGAAGAAACCGAGCCTCCCCACTGTATAGTTACAGAAACCGAGCGGCGCTGCCTTCAAAGATGGCTTCCCGACGATCTTCTCGACTTCAGGCCGCCGACAAGGTCCTCCTCCTCCCTTAACTCATGGATAGATCGTAGCAATATCTAGGTTCAAGGTTCGGGCTCAATTGGTTTTGGGCCAAGAATTAACTTGGTAGAACCGCCGGAATATGCCTCTCCGGCGACTGTGCCGCCGCCTGACGACAGCCACCACCTCAACGGAGGTGATGGTGGCGGTGGCCGGCCGGTGCAGCGGTCGGATGGCCGGCGGCAGGCGCTTGAAGTTGGCCCAGGAAAAATGACTCCTGGACATCGACTCAAGGTTGAAGATGAATGGATTCCATCCAGGGCGCGCCGAGATTCGTGTCAGGGATGATATTAAACTATAGGATATAATTTTATGATATTTCAATTTCTGTCACAGATTTGGTATTTAATGATTTTAATTTTTAAAAATACTTTGATGCTAGAACAGAAAAAGTGGTCAACATAGAAAATGTAGTCCTTGATGTCTGGTGTAATTTAAAATTGATTTCACTCAATTTGGAGTAATGATTAGACCACAGCTCCCATTTTGGTGGGACCGATACCAAGGTCTATCCTGAGCTTCAAATGGATGTCCACCATTCATCCCTTGTCCAAATGATCTGAGATTTGGGCAGGGAGTCTACCCTAGCAATACATAGGGCCTGTCCAAAACTCAGAATTTGTGGAGAAATGTTTTCTATAGTTTTTAGGAAAATTTAATAATCCATGAATAAATTAATTAGGTGTCCTAAACACCTCAAAATCCACCAAATTTGGGTGGGAGGTCTTAGATGTCATGTTAGGGCTCTGGTAAAAGTTTCATCTTATTTGGGAATGTTTTGGTTAGGTACTGATCCAACCCTAGGTTGACCCCTTTTAATGTTAACTAGGTCAAGCACCCCCTTTGGGTTTTGAGTGGTCAAATCACCTCAACAGAGGCTGATATTTTGGCCACTGACTCTCTATAGTATTACTCACCCACCAATGGAATGTGGAGTGGTTAAGAGTAGGGTAGCCCTAGAGCCCTAGGGTAGGTCCCTTAATGGGGATTTTTAGGGTTTGAAGATCATGGGGTCAAATGAAATTCGATTGACTTGAAAATTGGTGAAGGGGACCATAGGCTTAGTATGGTCATCTGGTTTAAGTTTTAGGGAATTTGGAAGCCTTAAACCCCCTCAAAACCCTAACCCTAGCTTAGGGCACAAACCTTGTGGTGAAGGAAAATGTCACTAAAACTCTTTGTAAAGTGATGAGATTTGGGTTGAGTAGTTTTTAAAGCTAGTACAAGCTCTGGAGATTTTATCATGAATTTAGGATTAATATTTTAGATACTTCATTAACAATTTAATAATTTATATTATTTACTTAAGAATTTATTATGAAGTAACTACATGCTGGAAATTGATGCAATTTAGCCAGAGGATGTTTGATTATGTCTTAAAGCTCTGTCAATTTTTATTGGATTTTTGGAAGCATATTTCTAATGGTTGCTTCATTAAGTATGGTTTCCCATGAAAATCGAATTAAATTTATTTTGATGTCTAACAAGCCTGTAAAATTATGATTTTTGCACAATAACCCTTTCTATACCATATTAAGATTTTGTAATTTTTATATAAGTTTCTGATGAATAATTTTGGTACTTCTATCTTTACATATGATTAAGGGAATTATTTTGGATAAATTAATTAGAGGTCATATAACTTCTGAAAAATTATGGAAATTTGTATCTAGTAATATATCTATGTTATTTAGTGTTCAAAAGTTTTGGGTGGCCATTACTTGAGTAGATCATAAAGTTCATGTTTAAAATTGCCCATGGCCAAACATTTGGAAAAATTCAATAAATATCAAATTAATTAGAAAAATTATGAATCTCTAATTTTAGACTAAATTTGTTATGATAGACCTCTGGTAAATTTTATAGGAGATTTGGAAGACAATCCGGAGTACCTCCTTTATACATCTCATATAGTATATGGTGGTCTGCATATAGTAACTGCGGAAACTGAACTAGAGTGGGTAATGAATTTTTGGAGAGTTGAATCCTCAGTAGGTTGCTGGTTTGGGTAAATAGAGGAGTTCATCATTGGAAGACAGGATTTGTAGAGTGAAAGGTTGACTAGTATTAGGTGGCGCTTGGGATCGGCGAAAGATCGTCCTTCTCGTAGGGAGGAAGTGTTTAATGCACTAAGGCTAGATTCAGTAAAAATTAATTAAGGGTTGGGAAATCGGGTAGTAACCAATAATAGTAAGTGCCTTGCGAAAGGGAGATTTGTGCGTAATCCCATCGTAGTTCCTAGTGCCTTCGAGAGCCCTTCACGGGGTATACCTTGGGCAGTCTTGGGCTAACGTAAACTGTAGGAGTGATAAATCTTAAAGAGCAACTAGAATAATTAGGGGTTCACTTTCACACACCCCGGTATCTCGGTAAGTTGGTTTGACTCGGTTGATATTTGTGAGGGGCAGGATGGCCCGGCGAGCTTTGGCTCGGTTGATGTTTGTGACGGATAGGATGGTCCGGGAAGATTTGGCTCGGTACTGATACATACGGTTGCATGTGCATAATGTAAAGGTGGTGGGTCTTCGGTATTGGAGTGTCGATGTACCGACGCCAATACATTGACTCAGCAAGTGTGGCTAGCACTTCGCCAACAGAAGTCCGGTGCACCAACCAACAAGAGTATGCAAGAGCTCCGCTTTGTACACCAGCGTTGAGGCATACGATAGGTCTAACCGATAGTTCTTTACTAGTTTAGAGGTGGGCGAGGCCCAACCCACCGCTTTCGTCTGCCACTACGGAGGTATCCTGGGAGGTTCGGCTCCAGAAAGGGGGAACTAAAGGTCTGTGTGCACAGAGTCGGGTGGGTGAGTTGCACTTGCATGATTGCATCATAACCCACTTGCATATCATAGCATAATTATAGCATAAAACCCCTGTCACCTATTGTATAAGTGGTATAGGATGCTTATACAATAGGCCCTGCAAAACAACCCCTTGGTCTATAAGCTTGTGTGGGCAAGTTTATAAATTAAGGTTAAATTATTTATATATATATTACTGTTAATAACCGACACCCCAACGTATAAATTGGTATGAGACTTTTTATACGATGGGAGCCCTGTAAAAGATCCCTTGCTTATATGTTTCCGTATAAGTTAAGGTTACTTTTCATACTTTACTTTACCGCCACATGTACCATGAAAAATTGCTAGTATAGGTTCGCTACCATCTGTTTCTTGACTACTCTCCACATTCAAGTCGTCCCCTTTCTTCCTCTCCACTCGGTGACTAGGGGCCATGGGGGAACAGGTGGGGGATGATAGGACTTAGTATTTTATACTAACGGTTTTCGAACCACATCATTTAGGGGATCGTGGAGCCCAGCATGGAGGAGCAGCCCCGCAGGTCGGCACGCTTAGAGATGGGGTCAGTCTAGCACCGGAGTTCAGACGACGGGGACTGTGAGCACCTGACCTTAGTCGTGTTTTATTTTGCTTCCGCTTGAGTGACTATGTAGTGAGGACTTAATGTAGCGGGCTTAAGCCCTTATTTTCAGTACATTATATTTTGTGGACTCTCCCTTCATGGAGATTATATTACTCTGATGTGATTTTATTTTGTGGACTTTTGGTTAGAGTTTTACCACTCTTGTGTTTACTCTACTTTTGCTGCTTTTCTATGATCGAATCGGTCGGTAGAATCGACGTTTCGCGGTGAGGACCCTTCAGGGCGTGAAGGTGTCACCGCAAAGCGGCGGTTCTGAGCCTAAGATCCCGGTGTCAAAAAGGAAAAAAAGGGTCTTACAGCTTCTTCCTCTAAGTATGTTGTGCCTGCTAGACCACCATCTTAAAAAGTCAAGCAGGAGATCTTGAGGCAAAGATACAATAGGTTTGACTGTTGGTGTTGTGGCAAGATTGGTCACTTTGCCATTGACTGCTGGTTTAATTCTAGGAATTTTGCAACTCCTCAAGTTGACAATATGAGAAAGACCACTCATAATGCCAATACTCATAGGGGGAGTATTCTAACAAGAGACCAAGGACCCAAACGTGTTTGGGTTCCTAAGGCAAATTGATTTGTGATTGCAGGTATGTCCAAAGGCCACCAAAACTCCTATCTGGTATTTGGACAGTGGATACTCTCAGCACATGACCGGGATAAGAAGCCTTCTTCAGAACTATTCTCCAGCCTTGAACGGGCCAAAGGTCATCTTTGGAGGTTCAGACAGAGGAATTACAAAAGGCTATGGTATGATCACTAACGGTAGTGTATCCTTCTCAGATGTGATTTATGTTGAAGGATTGGAACACAATCTAATATGCATAAGGCAGCTCTGCAATAAAGGATACATAGTTGAATTCCATGTTGATAAGTGCTTGATAAAATCGGTTGACAATATGGAAACGATTCTATCGGGCACTCGAAGCAGAAATATATTTTGTTTGAATTTCATTTGTATAGACTCTTGTACACCAGTGTGTTTTTTAGCTAAAGATAGTGCATCTCTTGGTGACCAATGACACAAGAGACTAGCACATATTAATTTCAAAACAATTAATAAATTATTTTCACTTAATTTAGTACGTGATGCCCCAAATATCAAGTACGCTAAAGATAGACCTTGTCACACATGTGTAAAAGGCAAGCAAATAAGGGCTACCTTTAAAAGCATTATTGACAAAGATTCTAATCGATGTTTACATCTACTTCATATTGACTTGTTGGGTCCACTACAAGTTAGAAGATTGGGAGGTAAGGATTATACATTGGTTATTGTTGATGATTACTCGTGCTTTGCGTGGGTGTTATTTCTAAAACATAAGTCAGATACCTTTGACATCTTTACTAGTTTTTTCAGGAAGGTCCAGAATGAGTACAACTGTTTTGTAGTCAAAATCAGAAGTGACAATGGAGCAGAGTTCAAGTCTAGGGCCATGACAGAATTCTGCGAAAGCTTGGGTATCTTTCAAGAGTTTTCCTCTCCTTGTACTCCTCAACAGAACATAGTAGCTGAGAGAAGGAATAGAACACTCATAGAGGCTTGCAGGACCATGTTGAGTGATGCCTCACTATCAGAATACTTCTGGGCTGAAGCCGTCAACACTGCATGCCACATGAAAAATCGAGCACTCATAAACAAGAACCACAATAAGACACCTTACGAACTTCTAAAGGGTAGGAAACCGACTGTTGCATATTTTAGAATTTTTGGCTGTAAGTGCTTCGTCCTTAACAATGGCAAGTATCACACTACCAAATTTAGCGAAAAGAGTTTTGAAGGTATTTTTGTAGGGTATAGTTGCCATAATAAGGCATACAAGATATTTAATAGAAAAACCCTGGTTGTAGAAGAATCCATTCATGTTGTATTTGATGAGACGAGCTTGCTGCAAGACAACTCTTCTAGTGTGTTCATTGAAGATGCATGTACGAAGTTGAATGAACTTAACTTGGGTGAGCCGACTGAAGAAAATGGTGAAGAGTTCATCAAGATCACCACTCCAACCCCGATTGGAGAGGTTGACGTTGAAGATGAAAAAATCATCCAAGTTGATGAAGTCACTCTGGTGATTGAAGACACTCCAGATGCAAGGACTCTAGAGCTCAGACATCTGAAGGATCACCCAATGGACCAAATCATAGGAGAACCCCGGGATGGTGTCAGAACTTGTAGAGGTACAACCAACGAGAATCTATATTTGAGTTTTCTCTAACAGGTTGAACCAAAGAAGTTTAAGGAAGCAAACTCAGACGCATCATGGGTACTGGCAATGGAAGAAGAACTAAATCAGTTCAAGTGTTGTGAAGTCTGGAAACTTGTTCCAAGACCCAAGGGTAAGAATGTCATCGGGACAAAGTGGGTCTACAAGAACAACATGGACGAGGATGGAACAATCATAAATAACAAGGCCAGACTGGTCACCAAAGGATATCGCCAAGAAGAAGGAATCGACTTTGACTAGACGTACGCTCCAGTGGCAAGGCTGGAGGCAATCAGGTTGTTCCTAGCATATGCCGCTCTTAAGGGCTTCAATATCTATCAGATGGACGTGAAGTCTACCTTTCTTAATGGTGACATAAAGGAAGAGGTGTATGTGGAATAACCTCCAGGTTTCGTTGACTCTAACTTTTCTGATTATGTTTATCTATTATTGATGACTAGTTTTAGTCATCGATTTTTGGGTTCGTTTAGCATAGATATCCCTAGGATTAATTATATTTTTTAGGTATTTTATGTTTGTTAGGTTCTAATTTCTATTTTTGATGTTATGTTTTAATTCCTCATTTTATGTTTTGTATGCAACCTATTATGCATCCTATGAAGTTTAATTATAAAATTTTCTATTATATTTTGTTTGCATCTTATTGTTTGTTTCATTTTATATATTTGTTTTGTTATATAACATAACTTAATGCTCTATTTTATTTTATTTATATAGGTTGGATCCCACATGGTGCAGCCCAGACACAAGACCAGCCCTCCAACATGCAACCCGAGCCTTTGAAGTGCATGGCCGGCCCTCCTTGATGCAGCCCTTCTTCATTGGCGCAGCCCGACCCCTTACAAGTGCAGCAGCCCTTTACTTCAATTGAGCAGCCCAAGCAACCATGCAGCCCCTCTACACCCTACCCGAGCCTATAACAAAGCCCACATAGCAGCCCTTTTCAATGCAGCAGCCCGGCCGCCCTCCAAAGTGTAATCCAAAAATGCATGTATCCAGCCACCTTGCATGGCTCTTCATTAAATTCTTGGCCGGCCACTCCCTCTCTTTCCCTTTTTTTTTATTTTTCTCCCTTCATGTGTTGGCTGGCCACACCTTTCCACTCCTCTCTCTCTCTCTTATTAATTTCTCCATGCATGCACCTTGCCACAAATGCATTTAACCCACCTCCCTTTCTTCCCCCCTCATTAAATGAAATGCATTCCCCCTCTCCAAGCACATGTCCGGCCACCCCCCTTGTCCCCTCATCTTCATTTCATTCTAGTACCTTCTCCCTGTCCTATATAAAGACCCCATCCCTCAAGCATGGAAAAAAATCCAAGAGAAGAAAATTTAGAATCCTAGTTAGAATTTGAGTGTTGAGTTGAAGTTTTGAGAGTGCTTGTGAGTTGTTTTTATTTTACTTGTTGTTGTAGTTTTTCCATTATTGTAATTTTTGTTTTAGTAGTTTAATATAGTCTTGTTTTTTTTATTATTGTGTAATCCTCTTCCTTTTTGCAAGCAATAAAAATGTTTTCTCTTCATCTTATTTTGTTTTCTTCCTCCATTATGAGTAGCTAATTTCCCTTAGCATTCGATCGTGAGGATCCATGAAATGAGACGATGTTTTCTTTTACTTCTTAGTTTTATTTTTGTCTAAATTTTACTCGATCCTTCTTTGATTTCTCTCGCGTCGACCCCGTATTTCCGGTATACAGTAGTTGACAATTTGATCTCATTTCATAGAAGTCGAGAGACTCGTTGATTTGAAATATCACTCAAAGAAGGAAGGAGTTGATCGCAACCCTAGAGATAGGATGATGTAAATCCTCCGGATTAGAGTCAAATCCAATAGTGCGGATCACCTCGGTAATGCGACTTTAGGCCATTTTGACTTATAAAGAGATTTCTGCCAAAACATATATAAGTTAGGGGATTTAATGCTCTAGAGAGATTATTTCCTAATATCGGATCCGTCACGGTCGAGTTTAATTTGCAAAGATAAAACTATACTTTTTTCCGTCTTATCTCATTTCATGGTGAATCATTGATCGAATGCTAGCTTTTTATCATAAGTTTTTGTTTCAAATTATCTTTAGTTTGAATTTAAAAATTCTCAAAATCCCAACAATCTTTCGGTAGGATAATAGTAGAAGCGTGAGTAAGAGTAGTTGACATCCCCGACTTTAAATATGACTTTGGTACTACAATTCGATAGGTACACTTGCCTTTTCGGGTTGATAGCAATCTTCATCACACCAAGGTTTTGGCGCCGTTGCCAGGGAGGTTTTTTCGTTAATATTAAGAAAATGCTTACGCTATTACTTCTGCAAAAAATCAAAATTTTTTTTACCTTTCTCTATTTTCTTCCTCCAATTTTCTATTTCCGTTTCTTTCATTCTCTTTTTTTTAGTGCATGACCGCACAAATCCGTCTCTACTTGTTGACTTGTACTCAGAAATCGAACGCTCCTTTCGGAGAAACTTACGATTCAGTGGGTCCACTTCTCAAACAGTAGTTGAGGATTCCTACGGTGATTGTAACTTCAACTCCGAAATGGGAGACCCTAACCCAGCATTTGCCCAGCAAAGGACGATGTCCGATTATGCTCGGCCCAACCTGGAGGGTATAGAAACAAGTATTGTTCGACCCGCAATTGCGAACAATAACTTTGAGCATAAGTCTAGCATCATACAAATGGTGCAGCAATATGTACAGTTCGATGGACTACAAGATGAAGTTCTGAACTTGCATATTGCTAGTTTTCTCGAGATCTGTGACACCTTCAAAGTAAATGATGTCTCAGACGATGCTATTAGGCTACGACTCTTCCACTTATCTTTAAGGACAAAATCCAAACAGTGGTTAAGTTCTCTTCCAAGAGGATTAATCACTACTTGGAACATTTTAGTTGATAAATTTCTTGCTAGATAGTTCCCCCCGCCAAAATTGCTAAATTAAGAAACGATATAACTTCATATTCTCAAATTGCTTCTGAGACCCTCTATGACACATGGGAGAGGTTCAAAGAGCTTTTGAGACGCTGCCCCCATCATGCTCTGCCTGTATGGTTATAGGTCCAGACATTTTACAATGGGCTAAATCAAGAGACTAAGCAAATGATAGATGCCGCTTCCGCTGGTTCTTTGGACTGCAAAACTCCGGAATCCGCTCTTGAGCTTATAGAGGACATGACGATGAACACTTTTCAGTGGAACTCGCCTAGGACTCGCCCAAATAAACCTGCAGGTATCTATGAGGTGGACTCAGTTTCGCAACTGGCGCTGCAAGTGGAAATGCTGAACAAGAAGATTTCGGAGATGACTGCTTCCTCCGCCGCTAAGGTATATGAAAATACGAATGCTACTGCTGCCGAGCATGTGGATTATCTGGGGAACATACCCAGGCCTGCTCAAAATAATTCTGCAAATTTGACTTCTTTTTCTGCCTTTTCTTCTCCTCCTGGTTTTAATACTACTTCGAACTCTTATCATCCTGGATGGCGTAACCATCTTAATTTTTCTTGGAGTAACCCTGCTAATGCTGCGCGTCCACCACACGATTTCGCTCGACCACCACCACCACAATATCACAACCAAAATTTTCAAAAAACTCCATCTTTGGAGGAAATACTTTCTAAATATATAAGCTCGAACGATGCTACCATTAGAAGCCTATCTGGCTCCGTGAAAAATTTAGAGAACCAGGTCAGGCTACTTGCCAAGGTCATCTCCGAGAGGCCACCCGGCGCTCTTCCCTCAAACACTGAACCTAACCCAAGGGATCACGCGAATGAGATTTCCCTTCAAAGCGGTAAAGTTATTAACGAGCCCACCACAAGGGAAGAGCCAGAGGTGATTGCCTCTCCTATTGCTGAAAATATTATCGTTACGGAATCAAATGATAAAATTTTTGAAAAAGAAAAAGAAAAATCTATTTTTGAAAAAGAAGTTAATGATTTTCAAAATGATGCTCCGGCAATTATAAAGGAATTTCTGCCACCTCCTTATCCGGCTAGGCTTAGGAAAGAAAAATTAGATGATCAATATTCGCGCTTTTTTGAAATGTTTAAACAAATTCATATAAATTTGTCGTTTCACGAAGCCATTAGCCAAATGCCAAAACATGCAAAATATCTGAAGGATTTGTTAACGAACAAAAAGAAATTGGAAAATCTTTCTCACGTAACGTTAAATGAACAGTGCTCGGCGATTATTAAAAACTCTAATCTTCCTAAAAAAATAAACGATCCGGGTAGCTTTTCTATTCCTTACGTGTTTGGTGATCTTTTTGTAAAGCATGCGTTAGCGGACTTAGGTGCGAGCATCAACTTGATGCCTTTTTCTTTATTCAAGAAGGTAGGATTGGGCACTCTCAGCCCTACACGAATGAGTATTCAGTTAGCCGATAGGTCAATTAAATATCCATTAGTTATCGTAGAGGACGTGCTAGTGAAGGTCGAAAAATTCATCTTCTCGGTGGATTTTATCATTCTTGATATTGAAGAGGACGTCGAGGTCCCTCTTATACTTGGTCGTCCCTTCCTAGCCACCTCTCGGGCGATCATTGATGTAAGTAACGGAAAAATTTTTCTGCATGTGAGAGATGATGAGGTCACGTTTTCTATCAATCAATCAATGAAAAATTCTTTAAAAAATGATGATTCTTGTTTTTTTTCTGGATGTGTTCAATGAAGATTCCTCTCTTTCGCTTTCAAATGTTTCTTCTGTTGGAACCCGAGTTCTGATTTGGGCAAGGTTCACTATTAGGATTGTTGAGATTGACCCAAAATGTATAGTCATGGGTCATAGGTTTTTCTCCAGATTTACTCAGAAGAATTCCAGGTTTTGCAGCAGTCAGAATTTCAGCTCGACGATAGTCGAACTGAGTTCGACGAACGTCGAACTCAGGTCGACGAATTCTGAGTTCATTCCCTGAACTTAGGTCGATGAACTCAGGGATCAAGCAAGACGGTCATCACGACGAAATTCAGAAACTGAGCTCGACGAACTGCAAGCTCCGGTCGACGAACGCAAGCAAGATATTCAGCTCGACGAATCTAGTTGAGTTCGACGAATGTCAAACTCAGGTCGACGATTGATGTACTCAACGAAATTTCAGGTCGATGATTTTTGTGCAATCAGTAACAGTTGGCAGAATTAATTGAGGATTAATTACAGTCAACATTCCCAGTGAAAATAGTCGTTCAAACGAACAGTTACAAAAGAATTAAGTGAGGATCTATTTCCAAAGCATCTTCCACTCTCGAGAATTTTTTCTTCCACCATAAAGATAATAGAAAGGGCAATATCACTGCAGTAACTAGAAGCCCTAGACCAGAGCGATAACAGCTATCTGAAGAAGAAGGAGAACATCTAATAACTATCAAGAGTCTTCTTCTTCCCTATCATAGCAGGATAACTTCAAGGACAACAAATACTTTATTAGTCAGAAGTTCCTGAAGATTACTCTGGTCCAGGCCTGAAGATTGAAGGCCTAACACCCTGTAGCAGAGCTCTAGTTTTCCCTGAACCATACTACATCTTAGGGGGAGCTATGTGCTAACATCAATATCCACAAATCTTCTCTCAGTTGTTATTGAGAAAGAGAAGACAAAATCATCTCTCACCCCCACCTCTGTAAAGGTTTGTCATCTCCCTTCAAAAGTGATTCCTGGTTGCAAGTCTCCATCCAAAAGACTTGAGGTTTTGGTTTTTGGGGACCTAATCAAAACCCATTCGTGTCAGGCACCTGATCAAAAACCTGAGTGGATTCCTACCAGGGTGGTAGAAGAGTGGACTACCCAGATTTGGAGAACCACTATAAAATCCTTGTGTCTTTTCTGTGTGGCTTGATCTGCTCTGTTCTATTTAGTTTTTATTTTGTTTTTGTGCTGTGACAAACTCTATCCTTTTTGCTTAAGATCTATCACTTTTAATTGGAATCAAAGCAAGGTTGGTTAAATTACCTTGGTTAACTCACCTTAGGTTGGTTAATATACCACACCTTAGGCTGGTTAATTGGTTGTACAGGCTAACACCTGAACCACAAAGATCCTTTGATAGATCTTAAGTATCTTTTGAGTTTTATCATGGCACAAATTGCAGATTTTTCAAGCACCAGACTGCCCATGTGCAATCTAGATAAGTTTGCACTATGGAAGACAAGGATTAGATTTTATATGGACTCCATTGATGAAAACATCTTCAAATCTATTTTGTCAGGTCCAGCTCAACCTCAGAATACAACAAGTCCAAATGTTGTTCCATCATCTCAATGGACAGATGCCCAGAAAAGGATGAAGATTGCTGATGCACAAGCAATGAACATTCTGGCACAATCAATGTCTGATTACATTTTTGAAGAACTTGCTGAATGTTCATCTGCAAAAGAAATGTGGGACTCCATCACATCAATGGCTGCTGTATCAACAAAAGAAAGAATAATTGAAGCTGAATCGTGGAGTGAATCAGATGCTTCATCTTGCACAACTGAGGATGAAGTAGAAGCAAAAGCAAAAGAATTTTGCCTAATGGCAATAAATGCTTCTCGCAGCAGCTATGCTGTAGAATCTGAAGAATCAGAGTGTGAATCAGATGAAGAGGATCAGGTTATTTCTTCCCTTGACTCTTCTTCAGCTAAATTTAACACCGATTTCTGATTATCACATGAAAATCATCAGAAAATCTTAGTTCAAAATATTTCGTCGAACGGAGACCGATGACATCAATACTATTTGTCGAACTCAGATCGACAAACTATGAACAAAGATTTTGTTTTGAACTATTCAGGACTCTGTGCTCGACGAAACAAACTTAATTCGTCGAACAGAGATCGACGAAAATGGATGACAAAAAATAATTATTATCATTCTGTGAGTAGAGATCAACGATCTCAATATCATTCGTCGAACTCAGATCGATGAAAATATTTTTCGTCGAACTCAGAATTTCAAAACAGAGATTTTTATTCTTTTATTTCTGATTATTATAAAAGAGAACCAGGACCCAAGGTTATCTGGGTCTAGAACTCCTAACATTTCCTTGCAGGAAAAGAATTTTGTTCAGCCCACACAGAGGATATCAGTGGCTGAACATTTTGAGCAAGGTCATGTATATAGGGGGAGTTTGGCTAGTTGCAGTAGATTAGTTTTTGTATTATTTTATTTTCAAAGTGTTGGATCCCTAGTTGATTTGGGCTAGGTTCACTGACTTAGGATGTGACCCAACCTGTATATCCATGGTCAATTTTGTGTCTTAGAGTCTAGGCCAAGTCCTTAGAGTCATCTTCAGATGGACCAGCTATCAACAAGACCATCAGAGACTCCAGACTTAGAAGATTTCAAGACTAAGTAAAATGAGTTCGACGTTCGTCTTACTCAGCTCGACGAAAGGTGTTCTGCGCTCGACGATCGTGAGACATTTCTTGGTGCTGAGCTCGACGATCTTAGTTCTCTGTTCAACAAAGACTGAGGTTCCTCATCAAGCTAAAGTCAGGACACCTTCAGAATTTTTTGACTAAGTCCAGAACTGTTCTCAGCTCGACAAATTTGGATCTCAGCTCAACGAATGAAGACTGTCTGTTCGATAAATGAAGATTGTCTGGTCTACGAACCAATCAAGCTCAGCTCGACGAACTCAAGCTCAGCTCGATGAACTCAAACTCAGCTCGACGAATTGCGTTCTTCGTTCGACGATTCCAGACTAGGTCTTCTCCAGTTTTCCCGTCCCGTTTCTTGGCGATGATTCCGGAGTTATTAATGCCAGATCTTTTCGGAATGTTACCGTTAGAATGTGCAATTAATCTTGGATTATTTCATGTCGTTTCTCCTTGGTACAGTTAGGGAATTCATTGATTTTCGCTTCCTTCCCAGGCCGACTGCATTTACTGCTCAAGAATTCAAATTTCCAGTGTGATCGACAGTCAGTCAGACATAGAAAAGAAAAGACTTAATCAGTAAGATATACGGCTAGCAATAGAGACAATCAGACAGACACACTCAGATTGCATAGAAGAACAATCATTCACAAAATCAAAAGTTCTACTGCAATAAGCCCAGGCCAGAGAACAACTTCATCAAGAAGAAGAAGAACAACCTATCACTATCAAGAGTCTTCTTCTTCCAATTCACAGGACAACTTCAAAGGACAATAAATATCAATCTGTCAAAGAAGTTCCTGAAGAAATTTCTGGTCCAGGCATTCTAGGTCTTTGAAGACCTATCACCCTGAAGCAGTGCTCCAGTTTTCCTGATACATTCAAGATCTCAGGGGGAGCAAAATCTGCTAACATCAATCCACAGTCTTCTCAGTTGCTATTAAGAAAGAGAAGACACCATCACCTCTTTTCCAACTCCTGTACATGGTTTTAATTCCCTTTAAAATTATTCTGGTTGCAAGTCTCCTTCCAAGAGACTTGAGGTTTTGGTTTTTGAGCACCTGAACAAAAGCTCATTGGTGTCAGACACCTGATCAAAAACCTGAGTGGATTCCTACCAGGGTGGTAGAAGAGTGGATGTACCCAGGTTGGGGAACCACTATAAAATTTCTTGTGTCGTCTGGTTGCCCTTTATTTTTGTTTTGCCTGTGTTGATCTGTGATTGTTTAGGTTGCTGTGCTTAGTTTATTTTATTTGCTGACTTGTTCACTTAGGAATACAACAAAAGTTGTAAAACATTTTGAAGAAAGCACAATACTCTATTCACCCCCTCTAAGGTATTTTATATCTAACCTGCACTTTCAATTGGTATCAGAGCCAGGTTGGTTAAAATACCACACCTTAATTGGTTGTACAGGCTAACACCTGAACCACAAAGATCCCTCTTGTTAGATATGTTTGTTTGTTTTTGTTATTTGATTTATTTCTTCACAGAATGGCCCAAAACAAAGATTATGCAAGCATCAGACCTCCAATTTGCAATCTTAACAAGTTTGCCATCTGGAAGGCAAGAATCAGGTTATACATGAATTCTATTGCTGAGGATATTTTTTCTGTTATCTTGACAGGAGTACCTCCAGCACCTGCAGCTTCTACAAGCACCTCCACCAACATGACTGCAGTGCCCCCTCCAGAAAACAATGATGCCTACAAGAAAGCCAAAATAGCAGATGCAAAGGCAATGAATATCTTGACTCAGACAATGTCAGATGACATATTTCAAAAGGTGGCTGAGTGCACCTCAGCCAAGGCCATTTGGGATTCCCTTAACCAAATGGTAGCTGGCTCAGCAGATGAAAGAAAAGACAGGAGATCCAATCTCATATCCCTGTATGAGAATTTCAAGAAGGATGAGGTTGAATCAGTGGCTGACATGTATAATAGGTTGAGCTCAATCATTAATTAACTCAAAACCTTGGATAAGGACATCACCATGACAGAGGTGAATGATAAGATATTGATGTGCTTCCCTAGCTCTTGGGAATCCAGAATCTGGCCAATCAAAGAAGTCAGAAGCCTAAATGAGATATCAACTGAATCTCTACTAGGAAAATTAAAGTCTTATGAGCAGTTGATAAAATCAAGAGAAGCAGCAGAACAGAAGGCAACAACTCTAGTGAGAAAGGATCACAGCATAGCCTTCAAAGCCTTTGAGGAAAGTGAGACCTCAACTTCAAATGAAGAACTCAAGAGCCTCTTTGCAAAAATATTCTATAAGATGGCAAGGAAGGATTTCAGAAGGAAATCATCCAGGCAGGATGATAAGCCCAGATTTGACAAGACACCAACCAAGGAGTTTGTGTGCTTTGGTTGCAGAAAGCCTGGACACTACATCTCAGAATGTCCAGAAAACCAGAAGAAGGACAAGAATAGAGAAAGAGACTCCAGAAGAAAACACAGCAGCAGACCCTCTTCCAGCAAGTATAAAAAGAAAGACAAGGGCTTTGTTGCTGAAACATGGAGTGATACAGAGGAAGAATCATCCTCTTCTAGCTCAAGTGAAGAAGAGGAAGAAGCAAGATCCAAGGAGGTTTGCCTAATGGCAATTGATGCCTCCAGGAGAAATTCTGGATCATAAGGAGAATCTGAAGATGAAGCAGCCTCAGACTCAAAGGCAGATCAGGTTCTTTCTGGCTTTGACTTTAATTCTGATTTATTTAAAACTGAATTTAAAGCTATGTGTTTAGATCTAATTAGCTCAGAAAAGGAAATAAAGACTCTTAGAGTGTAATGCCCCGAAACTCAAAGGAGCAAAGGGGGACGTTTTGGGCCAGTTTGGGTTCTGGCTGCAGGCACACGGCCTGGGACACGGGCGTGTCCCAGGGCGTGTCAAGCCTGTGTCGACACTAAGGCAGGAAGTCGACACTTTGGTCTCGACATTGCGTCGAGACTGGGCACACGGCCTGCGACACGGGCGTGTCGCAGGGCGTGTCGACCCGTGACGACACTTAGCCGCGAAGTCGACACTCTGCTTCGATAAAGTGTCGAGACATGGCACACGGCCTGCGACACGGGCGTGTCGCAGGGCGTGTCAACCCGTGTCGACACTCGTCACGGGAAGTCGACACTTTGGTCTCGACATGGTGTCGAGACAAGGCACACGGCCTAGGACACGGGCGTGTCCAAGGCCGTGTCAACAGTACATGGCTCGGGGCCCAGGCGTGTTGAGGTGACACGGGTAAGGACACGGGCGCGTCCTAGAACTCGTGCAGTGCTCGGGTTGATTTCGGGGAAAACAATAAGGGTACACGGCCAGCCACATAGCCGTGTCAGGTGGAATACGGGCGTGTCAGCTCGAACACGGGCGTGTTCGATACCCGTTTGAGGTTCCAGGCGAGCCGATTTTGACGACGAATGAGGCACACGGCCCTGGACACGGCGTGTGCCAGGCCATGTTCGGTCCAGATTGGGCATTTCAGTCCCGAATCAAAGCCGTTCGTTTCCTTATTTTGAGATCCAACGGCTGGGGGTTGTTCCTAAAGGGATATACCCGGGATTGGACATAGAAACCCTCACTTTTCATAACTTGTTATCTTTCTAAAAGCTTAGAGAGAGGGGAGAGCCAAGGAAGGAAGAAGGAGCTAGATCCGGCCATTGGAGGAGCTTCGGAGCTCCAAATCGCGAGCCGACTCCGGATCCACAGAGGCAAAGCTAGTGCGGTGATTTTCATCCGATTACTTTTCAATGGCGCCAAAGAGGAACGCTAGGGTAACGATCCTCATCTTGAGCATGAGTAGCTCTCTTTCTTTGCATAGGAAGCCCGCTCTCGCGAGTTTGTGGAGAGTTGGAGGCGTTCCTTCGGGTAGATATGTGTAGTCCCCATTGTTTAGAGTCCGTAAGCGAGAACAGACATAGGCATGATGTGTGAAGCCTACCCGGACATGTTGGTATGAATCGGTGATGTTGCATTGCATAATGCCGGAGAAGACTCCGTGCTATTGGTTGTTTTTCGGGTTTTCTATGCGGTAGATTGCAGCAGGGAGCCTTGGGGATTAACCCAAAGGTGCACCCGAAAAATTGGGCGGATACGAGATCTTGCCAACTTGGTGGCCTGAGAGCCACCTTGAACATAACTGGGTTATGTGAATTGTGATGGAAACGGGACTCGGTGGAAGTTTAACCCGCGCAGATGACTTAAGTTTCCATTGCGGTATGAGCACGGGTTAGATGGAACCGTACCCGCTCTATGTCGTTCGGTTAAGAGACCTAAAGGCACGTGGCACTTACCATTGGCATAGATTAGGGTCTTTGGCGGTTGATGGCTTAAGTTGTCGTGACCCAGGCCAAGAAGACAAATTGCTCATAGGTTTGGCCATCAATTGGCGGTGGTGAGTCCGGAATGTTGACGGCTTAAATTGACGTGACATAGACCGGTTCACCGAGAATGTGCCCTAAGAGCACGGGGCGTCTGTCCGTGCGAGCCAACGTCTGTGATGAAATGGCTATATAAATATTGCTCGCTTATGCTAATGAAATGCAGGGAAGGAGCATCGCCGCCCCGAGTTGGGGGCGGGATCGTTATAATTTGGTCAGCATTGCTGACCGTTGCCTTGTTTTGCCACCGTGCGGTGGTTTGTTGCTTGCAGGTGCAGCTGGACCAAGCGGTCAATAGTGGGCTAAAGCCCGAATGCGAAGCCGGCCCTTGAAGGCCTAATTGGAAGTGTTTACTACTTTATTCATGTGTGACCGGCCTGCGTGACGTGGTTTGTAAAACATGTAATTTGAAGTGAAACATTTTGTAAGGCCTTAAGGCTTAATATTTTGGGTACTTTGTATAACATTCCTATTTTGTATTAGTGGACGTTCATGCTTTGATGCTGGGTTCTTTGTTACAACTTTTATAAACTGCTTCCGCTAGAATGCTCTGTGTAGGACGTTGAGATTGGTTGGATGGTTTCCATAAGTAACCACCCGGTCTGTCTGTAGTATATGGCGTCGGGCCCCGGCCGGACCTACTGCTATATGCTATGCGACGGATAGGGGGTGTTACATAGAGAAAGACTAGGAAGTCTTGAATCTGTTAACTCAAAAAACATTAAACTACAAGATCAACTAACCTTAGCTAATGAACAAATAATTAAATTAAAATCTGAATTATGTGAGGCCAAACAACTGGAGCAATCTCTCAATGGGAGAAGTCTCAAGCTGATGGACATTACAAGAACAGTGAATGCCAGATTAAATGACAAGCTGGGCTTGGGTGCATCATTAAGTTTACCCCCCCCCCCCCCCATAATTAAGAAAAATATACTTACAACCCCAATTAAATTTATTTATGCCAAGGGAAAGGAAAAGATTATAGACAAACCAATGTCAAAAACAATCTAAGACCCATAGACAAGAGAAACAGAAATCAGAAAACAGTTAATAAAAACATGGTTCAGCAGTACTCGTCGAACTCAGATCGACGAAATGTGGCCAGTTCGTCGAACCCAGATCGACGAACGCTGAACGCAAACTATAGTAATAACAATTCGTCTAACTGCGATCGACGAACTTGGTATGGTTCGTCGAGCAGAGGTCGATGAACTTGGGGTGCAGAAAATGACTATTGTCATTCTCTGAGTAGAGATCGACGATCTCAGCCCTATTCGTCGAACTCTGGTCGACGAACTTACAAAAATTCGTCGAACCCAGAAGGACCAAACATAAATTATTTCCCTTATAGAAACTCTAAACCAGCTAACAAGTCATTTAATCCAGTAGCCGATTGGGTTATTCCACCTAGGAGATATCACCCCTTAGGTTATAAATCTCAGCCTGCATTATCAGTTATATCCAGTTTCTCTTTTCAACCAAATAAAGGACCCAAGGTAACCTGGGTCAAGAACAATTGAGTCTTGTTTTTCATTACAGGTACAGGTGAAGAGCTGTCCAAGGGTGAGTCAGACCTGGTACTTGGACAGTGGTTGCTTCAAGCATATGACAGGCAGCAAGGACAATTTATCCAATTACAAGTCCAAGCTAGGACCAAAGGTGATCTTTGGTGATTCAAAGAGTGGCCAGTCAGAATGATATGGAGCAGTCAAGATTGGATTAGTTACTTTCAAGAAAGTAACATATATAAGAGGACTTAAACATAACCTAATATCCATAAGTCAATTATGTGATGAAGGTTATCAGGTACACTTTAACTTTACCTCTTACTCTATTATTAATAATGAAAACCAAACTGTTTTAATTGTACTTAGACAAGGCAACATATATCTAGTAGATTTTATTTCTGCCACAACTGATATCTGCTTACTGGATTTTACTAGTAACTAAAATGAGTTATGGCATAAAAGATTAGGACATGTAAACCTTAAGAATATATATAGGTTATCTAAAGACAACCTTGTTAGAGGTTTACCTTCTGGCCCCTACAAGAAGGAAATCCTATGCAGGGCTTGTCAATTAGGCAAGCAAACTAAAACTAGTTTCAAATCCATTAATAAAAGTGATTCACCTAGGATTTTGTATTTGCTTCATGTGGATCTATTTGGACTCATTGCAGTACAAAGCCTAGGAGGGAAGTCTTATACTTTAGTGATTGTTGATGACTTCTCTAGATTCAGTTGGGTAGCCTTTCTGAGAGCTAAGTCAGATACATTCAAGGTTCTTACAGATTTTCTCAGGACCATACAGATTGAGTTCTCTACTCATGTTGCATTGATCAGAAGTGATCATGGCACAGAGTTTGAGTCTCTTCTTATGCATGAGTTCTGTGAGAAGGAAGGTATCAGACAGTGCTTCTCAGCTTCTAGAACTCCCCAACAAAATGGGGTTGCTGAAAGGAAAAATAGGACACTCATTGAATCTGCAGGTACATTATTGGCAGATGCTTACATGCCTCTATCCTTTTGGCAGAAGCTGTAAACACTGATAACTATGTCCTAAATAGAAGCCTTATACATAAGCTGAAAAATAAGACCCCCTATGAATTACTTAAAGGGAAGAAACCTAAAATCACTTATTTTAAAGTTTTTGGTTGTGTATGATATATTCACACTAACAACAAAAGATACATTAGAAAGTTTGAGGTTAAGGCTGAAGAAGGGATTTTTCTAGGATACTCCCAAGTAAGCAAGGCCTATAGGGTTTTTAATAAATCCACCCTTAAAATCGAAGAGTCTATTCATGTATCTTTTGATGAAGCTAACATGTCTTATAAGGAGAAAGGGATTTCTACCAATAGCTTTTTGCAGGTTCCACAACTGTGTGAATCTATGGATGGACTAAACCTTACCCAAAAGGTATCAACCCATCCTACTCCACAGGTTGCTGAAGACAGTGAAGAAGAACTTCAAGTGGAAGTGGCTGAACTTCCCTCAACAGCTAGTACCATTCCTCAAGAGGAATTAATTACAGAAGCTGTTGCTCAACAAACTCCACCAACTGATCTTGTCACACTTAGAGATCACCCCAGATCTCAAGTGATTAGAGATATTTTAGCAGGTGTACAGACAAGGCATCAACTCAACCAAGACTTGATGCATGCCTGTTTTCTCTCTTAAATTGAACCTCTCACCATTCATGAAGCTGAGCAAGATCCCCACTGGATCATTGCAATGCAGGAGAAACTAAATCAGTTTGAGAGATGTAGAGTTTTGGATTTGGTTCCAAGACCCCATAACTACCCAGTTATTGGAACCAAATGGGTGTACAGGAACAAGCTGGATGCTCAAGGGAACATAGTGAGAAACAAGGCTAGGCTTGTTGCTCAAGGCTACAGGCAAGAGGAAGGAATTGACTATGACCAAACCTTTGCCCCTGTTGTAAGGTTAGAGGCCATAAGAATATTCCTGGCCTATGCAGCTCACAGGAGATTCAAAGGGTTCCAAATGGATGTCAAGAGTGCATTCTTGAATGGAGTGCTTCAAGAAGAGGTTTATGTAGAACAACCTCCAGGTTTTATCTCTCTAACTCAACCCTCTTTTGTATTTAAATTGCATAAAGCTCTCTATGATTTAAAGCAAGCTCCAAGAGCTTGGTATGAGACCTTAGCAAGCTTTCTTTTACAGCATAAATTTACAAGAGGAACTATAGATAAAACTCTTTTCACTAGACATCATAAGGATCAAAATTTTTTAGTACAAATATATGTGGATGACATCATTTTTGGGTCTACTAATCCCAAATTGTGCAAGAGGTTTGCTGACCTCATGCATTCCAAATTTGAGATGAGTAGCATGGGTGAGCTTTCCTACTTCCTTGGTCTCCAAGTGAAGCAGCTCCCTGATGGTATCTTCCTCTCCCAAGCTAAGTATGCTAAAGAGCTTATCAAGAAGTTTGGGATGAGTGATGCTTCAGGAATGAAGACACCTATGGCTACAAATGCTGTTGTGGATTCTGATGTAGCAGGGAAACCTGTAGATCAGAAGCATTATAGGGCCATTGTTGGATCCCTATTATACCTAACAGCTAGCAGACCTGATATAATGTTTGCCACATGCCTTTGTGCTAGGTTCCAAGTGAACCCTAAAGAATCTCACCTTATTTTCTTAAAAATAATTTTGAGATATATAAAGAGTTGTCCTAAACTAGAACTCTGGTATCCTGCAGAGTTAGAGTTTGAGTTAACTGGATACTTAGATGCTGACTATACTGGATGTAGAGTGGACAGGAAGAGTACCTCTGGAACTTGTCAGTTCCTGGCTATGAGACATGTCTCCTGCTTTTGTAAAAAGCAAACATCTGTGTCTACATCAACTGCAGAAGCAGAATACATGGCTGTTGGCAGCTACTGTTCATAAATGTTATGGATACAAAACCAACTCTTAAACTATGGTGTCAACTTAAATAATTCAACATTATTTTGTGATAATACTAGTGCTATTGCTATAGCACAGAATCCAGTTCACCATATTAGGACTAAACATATTGAAATAAGACATCATTTCATTAGAGATAATGTAGACAAAATGAAAATTAACCTAATCCATATTCCTATTGATTTACAGAGAGCAGACATTTTCACCAAACCCTCGGATGAGAAAAATCACCTGTTCTTTATAAATCAACTGGGAATGATCAATAGAGAAGAGTTAAATTAATTTCTGTCTGCATTCCACGAATTTTCCAGAGTTCGTCGAACGGAGTTCGACGAATTATGGAAAGTTTGAGAGATTCTCGTCGAACGGAGATCAACGAATTCTCTGTATGTGGAACAAATTTTCGTCGACCGGAGATCGACGAACTTTGCTTCAGAAGATATTTCGTCGAACGGAGTTCGACGAACTATGTTCGATTCTTCTGGATGAGATCGACGAATTATCTATCTATAATTTATTTCGTCGACCTCAGTTCGAAGAACTGTTTCGTTTCGTGGAACGGAGATTGTCGATTCATATTCTGAAAATCTTATATCTTGGTTTTCTTCGACCTCCGTCCCGCGCTTTCAGTTCTCTTGCTCTTGATCGCCATTTTCTCTGCCTTTCTTGCAGGTCATCAATGGCGATTCCAGCAGGAGCTTTGGATGCCATGAAATTTGATACTGGTTTTGATATGGATTTTGATTCCTTCCAACACTCTGACCCGATATTTCTCTATATCTTGGAACTATTATAGGAACTTCATCTCAATGATTTCATGACCAGACAGATTAAACTACATGGCACTGAAATAAGAGAATGGGTATACACGTCTACTGTCTCTGAGGAAGATGTGCTGACAGACAATATCGGGAGTAATGCTGTTTCGTTATCTCCCGTAATTCTCTTTGAAATTTTTGGTTTGGTGAATGGAGAAGATAATATAGAAATGGATTCTGAAGAATTTGGTGATATGCTGAAGTTAATGTGGTTTTCCGGAAGCAACCCTAACAAGTTGTTGAATAAATAACTTTCAGCCGCCTATCAGTTTTTGGCGGATATTGTGGGAAAGATACTGATGGGCAAGCACACCATACATGATTACATTACCCGACATCAATTCCTTATCATGTGTGCGGTGGTGAATAAGCATTCTGTTGATTGGAGTAAGATTTTCTTTGAGTTGATAAAGAAGAAGAATAGCAAGAAAGAGGTTTGCTATGGAAGAATCATGTGGATCTTCCTAAAGGACAAGGCTGGTGAACTCATGGTCTCCCCGACCATGTTCATCAGTGCCAGCAAGCGCCTCACACGCACCTTGTTTGGCAGATGGGAGGGACGATCTCCAAACCCTCCAAGGCCTCCTCCTCCTCCATCCCAACTTCTGAGAGCACCAGGGCTATAAAGGCCACTCCCCACCCTGTAGAAGAGGTCATTCCATCTCCACCATCTCTTCATGCACAACTTCCAACAAAACAACTCCCTTCCTCTTCCATTCCTTCTACCACCCCTAAATCTCCACAGCATACTCATGTGCCTACTCCTCCTCCATCTCCACCATTTGACATTACAAACATTCCTACACCCCCTGCTTCACCTTATGAGACATCTATTCCTACACCTCCTCAGTCTTCTCTTCCCCCACACTTATCCTCCATTCCATCTTACAACATACCCACAGACTCTGCCACACCAGATGTCCTTCCTCCTCTATCCCCTCCATCTGTTCCTCCTACTTCATCAACTTCTCTACCTTCATCCACTATCTCTCCATCCTTGGAATCCCCCACTGTATCTACACTCATTTCCCTGCTCACTCCCCTCATAAAATCCCTAATCACAGAGGCCATTACACCTCTTGTGAATTCCATCAATTCTTTATCTACACTAGTTTCTCTTCTCTATGCTGCCCCCTCTTCATTCAGGGGCCTGGCTCCAGGTTCTCCTGAACCCAGGCAGGGGGAGATGCTCAGTGATGAAGTTGCAGTAGATGTAGATGCAGAAGCAGCAGCAGCAGACACAGCAGCAGTTTCAGATACAGATACAAATATTTTGCCAGAATTTGATTCTGAGATGATTGAATTAATTCATTTTATGGATACTGACATTGAACTAGATGAGTCAGTTGAGCAAATAAGACATGTTGGTGATTTCCATTTAAATCCCACAATTAATTTGTGTGCTTTGTTGAAAAGTTTTTATACTATTTTTGTGCAGTTACCCTCTACTAAGCCACATTTGGCTATTGTACCTTATACCTCTCCATTTAGTCCAACAGTTGCTAAGCAACTCTGTGACAGTTTTTCTCTTCCAATTGTTGCTCCTTCACCTACAGTTATTCCAGAAGATATCTCAGCCCCAATTTTTGTTATGGATGACTCTCCTATGCCAGATTTGGATGAGCTAATCCTGGCTGACATTGAAGAGGAGAATAAGGCAGCAGCTGAAAGCTCTGTCCCTATTATTTCTGATTCCTGTGCAGCCTCCTCCTCTCCTATTGCTGAAACTCCAGTTCCTAAACCTTCTGCCCCTCCTCCAGAAAAAGTTGTTATTTCTGATAAAGCTTTAAAAGCTTTGGATGCTCTTTATGATAACCCTCAGGGTTCTAATTCTGAAGATGATGAAGCTAATGAAGATGATGATTCTGATGAAGAAGCTTCAAAGAAGAAAAAGAAAATGCTGACAAAGAAAAGGAAGGCTCCTCCTCCTCCAGCTCCTAAGCCTAATCCAAATGCTGACACCCCTTAATGTCACTCCATACAAGGGAATGCCTGCATGGATGTGGCTATCCAAGAACCAGCAGAAGGATAGGGAGAGAAGTAGGAGATATTCCCTTCCTCTAGTGCACAGATACAGGAAGGATCCTCCTCCTCCTCCTCCAGCAGCTGGTGCCTCTAGCTCTAGCTCTCAGAGATCTGCCCCCATGCAAACATATCAGAGACAGTCAGGGAGATCATCTGGAAGCAGCCAGCAGAGGAAACCATCCTCAGGTAATCAACATCAACAACATCAGCAGCAGCAACAACAAATATCTGAAGATCAAATAGCTGACAGTCCAAAAAGACCATACTCTCCTCCAATTCCATTTGAAGATCCTGAAACTGTAAATACTGCAAGAATGGCTAGATACCAGGAATTAATTGGACTATCTTTGATCAATAAAGCCAAGGCTGAAGGAAAAGACACATCAGGATTTACCACAATGTCTAAGTACAGAAAGGAAGAGTTAAAAAGGTTTGACAAAGACAATAAACTATTTAATGTTGATGACTATATGAACCTCCATCCAGAAGCAGTTGTCCCCATAGCCATATCATTGAATATTATTGGGGCAGCTGATATGACTATGACAAAGGCTCAGGCTTCAGATCCAAAGAGAGAAATCATCTTCAAAAAGCCAGGAGAACAGACATCAGAAGACAAGTCCAAGCAGAAAAAGAAGAAGTAATCTTTATGTTGGTTTAATTTCTTTCTGCTCTTTCTTTCAGAACTGTGCTACTTGTTTTAAATAAAGCCTATGTATATATATCTGATGTATGTGTTGGTAATTCTCTGCCAGATATATCTCTTTCCTTGTTTTGTTTATTTGTTTGTTTATATTTTGTCTCTGTTAATGACCTCACCCAAATAGGGGGAGATTGTTGGATTCCTAGTGTATTTGGGCTAGGTTCACTGACTTAGGATATGACCCAACCTGTATAGCCAGGGTCAATTTTGTGTCTTAGAGTCTAGGCCAAGTCCTTAGAGTGAACTTCAGATGGACCAGCTATCAACAAGACCATTAGAGACTCCAGACTTAGAAGATTTCAAGACTAAGTAAAATGAGTTCAACGTTCGTCGAACTCAGCTCGACGAAAGGTGTTCTGCGCTCGACGATCGTGAGACATTTCTTGGTGCTGAGCTCGACGATCTTATTTCTTTGTTTCGACGAAGACTGAGGTTCCTCATCAAGCTAAAGTCAGGACAACTTCAGAATATTTTGACTAAGTCCAGAACTGTTCTCAGCTCGACAAATTTGGATCTCAGCTCAATGAATGAAGACTGTCTGTTCGACAAATGAATATTGTCTGGTCGACGAACCAATCAAGCTCAGCTTGACAAACTCAAGTTCAGCTCAACAAACTCAAGCTCAGCTCGACGAACTCAAACTCAGCTCAACGAATTGCGTTCTTCGTTCAACGATTCCAGACTAGGTCTTCTCCAATTTTCCTATCCCGTTTCTTGGCGATGATTCTGGAGTTATTAATGTCAGATCTTCCTAGAATGTTACCGTTAGAACGTGTAATTAATCTTGGATTATTTCATGCCATTTCTCCTTGGGACAGTTAGGGAATTCATTGATTGTCGCTTCCTTTCCAGGCCGACTGCATTTACTGCTCAAGAATTCAAATTTCCAGTGTGATCGATAGTCAGTCAGACATAGAAAAGAAAAGACTTAATCAGTAAGATATACGACTAGCAATAGAGACAATCAGACAGACACACTCAGATTGCATAGAAGAACAATCATTCACAAAATCAAAAGTTCTTCTACAATAAGCCTAGGCCAGAGAACAACTTCATCAAGAAGAAGAAGAACAACCTATCACTATCAAGAGTCTTCTTCTTCCAATTCACAGGACAACTTCAAAGGACAACAAATATCAATCTGTCAAAGAAGTTCCTGAAGCAATTTCTGGTCCAGGCATTCAAGGTCTTTGAAGACCTATCACCCTGAAGCAGTGCTCCAGTTTTCCTGATACATTCAAGATCTCAGGGGGAGAAAAATCTGCTAACATCAATCCACAGTCTTCTCAGTTGCTATTGAGAAAGAGAAGACACCATCACCTCTTTTCCAACTCCTGTACAGGGTTTTAATTCCCTTCAAAATTATTCTGGTTGCAAGTCTCCTTCCAAGAGACATGAGGTTTTGGTGTTTGTGCACCTGAACAAAAGCTCATTGGTGTCAGGAACCTGATCAAAAACCTGAGTGGGTTACTACGAGGGTGGTAGAAGAGTGGATGTACACAGGTTGGGGAACCACTATAAAATTTCTCGTGCCATCTGGTTGCCCTTAATTTTTGTTTTGGCTGTGTTGATCTGTAATTGTTTAGGTTGCCGTGCTTAGTTTATTTTATTTGCTGACTTGTTCACTTAGGAATACAACAAAAGTTGTAAAATGTTTTGAAGAAAGCACAATACTCTATTCACCCCCCTCTAGAGTATTTCAGATCTAACCTGCACTTTCACAAAGCTTCTATGTAAATGCTTCTATGTAAATCTGCTGATATCTTATAAATCAGGCAGATTGTTTTTGCTTTGCATTTTTATTTGATTTTGATGTAAATAGTGTCCTTGCCCAAATAGGGGGAGATTATTGGAATCCGAGTTCTGATTTGGGCAAGGTTCACTATTAGGATTATTTAGATTGACCCAAAATGTATAGTCATGGGTCATAGGTTTTTCTCCAAATTTACTCAGCAGAATTCCAAGTTTTGCAGTAGTTAGAATTTCAGCTCGACGATAGTCGAACTGAGTTCGACGAACGTCGAACTCAGGTCGACGAATTTGGAGTTCATTCCCTGAACTCAGGTCGAAGAACTCAGGGCTCAAGCAAGACGGTCAACACGAAGAAATTCAGAAACTGAGCTCGACGAACTGCAAGCTCTGGTCGACGAATGCAGGCAAGATATTCAGCTCGACGAATCTAGCTGAGTTTGATGAATGTCGAACTCAGGTCGACGATTGATGTACTCGACGAAAGTTCAGGTCGACGATTTTTGAGCAATCAGTAACAGTTGACAGAATTAATTGAGGATTAATTACAGTCAACATTCCCAGTGAAAATAGCCATTCAAACGAACAGTTACAGAAGAATTAAGTGAGGAACTATTTCCAAAGCATCTTCCACTCTCGGGAATTTTTTATTCCACCATAAAGATAACAGAAAGGGCAATATCACTACAGTAACTAGAAGCCCTAGACCATAGCGATAACAGCTATCTGAAGAAGAAGGAGAACATCTAATCACTATCAAGAGTCTTCTTCTTCCCTATCACAACAGGATAACTTCAAGGACAACAAATACTTTATTAGTCAGAAGTTCCTGAAGATTACTCTGGTCCAGGCCTGAAGATTGAAGGCCTATCACCCTGTAGCAGAGCTCCAGTTTTCCCTGAACCATACTACATCTTATGGGGAGCTATGTACTAACATCAATATCCACAAGTCTTCTCTCAGTTGTTATTGAGAAAGAGAAGACAAAATCATCTCTAACCCCCACCTCTGTAAAGGGTTGTCATCTCCCTTCAAAAGTGATTCTTGGTTGTAAGTCTCCCTCCAAAAGACTTGAAGTTTTGGTTTTTGGGGACCTGATCAAAACCCATTGGTGTCAGGCACCTGATCAAAAACCTGAGTGGATTCCTACCAGGGTGGTAGAAGAGTGGACTACCCAGATTTGGGGAACCACTATAAAATCCTTGTGTCTTTTCTGTGTGGCTTGATCTGCTCTGTTCTATTTAGTTTTTATTTTATTTTTGTGCTGTGACAAACTCTAGCCTTTTTTCTTAAGATCTATCACTTTCATCTTCAAATTTTTTCCTTCTTCTTTTTCTGAAATTTCTACAAATGATTTTGAATACACGGTTATCTCCGTACAATCAAATTTTGAAAATGAATCTATTTTTAATAGAAAAAATTATGAAAATATTATTTTTGAGAAAGACAAAAATTTGAAAAAATCTTATGATGAACCACCCAACCTGGACTAAAACCACTCCCCGAACATCTTAAATATGTTTTTTTAGAAAAAAATTCTAAATTTCCCGTTATAATCTCGGCCTTTCTTTCTCAATCCGAGAGCGATCAATTGATCGAAGTGCTATAAAAGCATCGCCGAGCTATAGCGTGGCAAATTTCTGATATTTCCGGCATAAGCCCTTCGTTTTGTACCCATAAAATATTTGTTGAAAATAATTCTAAGGGTGTAATTCAACATCAACGTCGTCTTAATCCGAATATGAGAGAGGTCGTGAAGGGGGATGTGCTTAAATTATTAGATGCGGGGATAATATATCCTATTTCCGATAGTAAGTGGGTAAGTCCGGTCCAGGTTGTCCCTAAGAAGGGTGGGATCATGGTAGTGACAAACGAAAACAACGATTTGATTCCAACTAGGACGGTAACGGGATGGAGGATGTGCATCGATTACCGTAAGCTTAACGATGCCACTCGTAAAGATCACTTCCCCCTTCCCTTTATCGATCAAATTTTAGAACGATTATCCGAGCATAGTTTTTATTGCTTTCTTGACGGTCTCTTAGGGTATTTCCAAATCCCTATCGCGCCCGATGACCAAGAGAAGACAACATTCACTTGCACCTTCGAAACTTTTGCCTACCGTAGGATGCCTTTTGGTGTTTGTAACGCACCAGCTACATTTCAGCGGTGCATGCTAGCAATTTTTGATAAATATGTCAAAAATATTATGGAAGTATTTATGGACGATATTTCGGTTTTTGGCGATTCTTTTGACTTATGTTTAAAAAATCTGGGAAAAGTATTACAACGCTGCGAAGAAACAAACTTAGTTTTAAATTGGAAAAAGTGTCATTTTATGGTACGTGAAGGCTTAGTCCTTGGTCATAAGATTTCCGTTAAGGGAATTGAAGTAGACAAGGCAAAAATTGAAGTAATTGAAAAGCTACCGCCGCCTACGAATATCAAAGCGATTAGAAATTTCCTAGGGCATGCGGGTTTTTACCAATGATTCATTAAGGACTTTTCAAAAATTAGTAAGCCACTTACCCACCTTCTCGAAAAAGAAACTCCGTTTGTTTTTGATGATGTTTGTCTTGCTGCGTTTGAATTGATTAAATCTAAACTTATAAATGCTCCAATTATGATTGCCCCAGTTTGGGATTTGCCCTTTGAAATAATGTGCGATGCGAGTAATTTTGCGGTAAGTGCGGTTCTAGGACAACGAATTGCTAAGAACTTTCATCCGATCTACTATGCAAGTAAAACTCTAACATCGGCTCAAGAAAACTACACCACAACTGAAAAAGAACTTTTAGCTGTTATTTTTGCATTTGATAAATTTCGACCATATATTACTCTTTCTAAGATAATCGTTTTTACGGATCATTCCGCCTTGAAGTACCTCCTCTCTAAACCTGATGCCAAGCCGCGTCTTATTCGTTGGATCATCTTACTTCAAGAATTCGACTTGGAGATTCGGGATAAGGAAGGAGCGGAAAACCTAGTGGCTGATCATCTTTCTCGCCTTGAAAATCCTGAATTCGATATTTTAAATGAAAATTTTATTAATGACTCTTTTTCGGATGAACAAATTTTTAACGTTTCTTCTTCTACCCCCTGGTTTGCCGATCTGGCCAATTATCTCGTGGCCCGGGTCCTTCCAAAAGAGTACTCTTCTCACCAAAAGAAGAAATTTTTTTCTGAGTCGAAGTATTATTTTTGGGAGGACCCCTTTCTATTTCGCATTTGTGCGGACCAGGTGGTTTGAAGATGTGTTTCCCGGGAAGAAGGTCAGCAGATTTTAAAGCATGTTCATGAAGGTCCGACTGGCGGGCATTTTTAAGCAAACCGCACCGCCCACAAAGTGCTTAGTGCTGGCTTTTATTGGCCAAGCATATTTAAAGATGCATAAATTTTTGGGGGCGGGTGTGATCGGTGCTAGCGGACTGGAAACATTTCTAATAAAAATGAAATGGAACAAAATTATTTTCTTGAATGCGAAGTTTTCGATCTGTGGGGCATCGACTTTGTAGGCCCGTTTCCCTCAAGCTTAGGAATAAGTATATTCTAGTCACTGTAGACTATGTTTCTAGATGGGCGGAGGCTCAAGCTTTACCAAGTAATGATGCTCGCGTCGTAGTTTCTTTTCTTAAGAAATTATTTTCTTATTTTGGTTTCCCTCGAGCGATCGTTAGTGATAGGGGGAGTCATTTTTGTAATGCTCAACTCGCTAAAGCTTTAATGAAATATGGCGTTACACATAAAATATCCACCGCTTATCACCCCCAAACTAACGGTCAGGTTTAGGTAGTCAATCAAGAACTTTAAAGAATTTTGGAAAAAACGGTTTCTACTTCTCGTAAAGATTGGTCTTTAAAGTTAGACGATGCTCTTTGGGCCTATCGGACAACATGCAACACCATTATTGGTTGTACTCCTTTCCGATTAGTCTACGAAAAATCGTGTCATCTCCGGGTAGAATTAGAACACTGTGCATATTAGGCGCTAAAGTTTTTTAATTTCGATCTGCACTCGGTCGGCTAGCATAGAAAAAACCAACTAAATGAACTTGACAAATGGCGAGCATCCGCTTATGAAAATAATAAAATTTATAAAGAACGCACAAAACTTTATCACAATAAGAACTTGCGCCATCCTAAAACGTTTAAACCTGGCGATCAAGTTCTTCTTTTCAATTCTCGCTTACGTCTTTTTCCTGTCAAGCTTAAATCTAGATGGTCTGGACCGTTTACGGTCAAGCAAGTCTTTTCTTACGGAACTGTGTTACTCACGCACCCGGATAAGGGTGACTTTAAAGTAAATGGACATAGACTGAAACTTTATTTTTCTAATGATCCCGTGTCTCCTGCAAAGGAGGATCTTATTTTGGACTCTTGAATATTTATCTTCATGGGGACTTTTATTTTATTTTAGACTTCTTAATAACTATAAAACTTTTATTCAAACTCTCTTTTATATTGTTAAATAAAGAACAATTTTGGGAGCCTGCCCAAGTATTTTCTGCTTTTATTTTTATTTTGCTCTTCCTCCCGGTGGATCCAGTACAAGTTCGTGATCGCCGCTCAAACGTTGCTGATATCAAGATGGATTAAATCAAACTGCTGCTGATCAAGTGCACTAAAAAGCAAGCATGGGGGAGCGACATCCGCCTTCATCTCACAAACCCGGGGAAGTCCAGTTCTTTTTACTGCATTTTAAAGCATTTTCTGCTCTTTCTCGTTTTTGTTTCTCCTTCATTGAGAACACTGAAAATTTTAAGCATGGGGGAGGGTTTAGTTTCTTTATTTTTTTCTTCTTTCCTTTAAAACAAAAATGCTTTAAAATAAAATTCAAAAATTTAGTATAGTCTTTTGGAGCCTTTTAGTAGTATTGTTTTTTATTTAACTTCATCAAAAATTCAAAAGAATTATGAAATACAAAACCCCCCAAAAAAATCAAACATCAAAAATCCAAAAAATTGCTAAAATCTATTTGAAAAATAAAATCAAAAATTATCTTTATCTTTATTTTTATGTTTCTTCTAGTGATATGTAGGCCCTTGCGGTTTTGTAGTTTTAAGTAGATTTCTTTGAAACAGTTTTCTAGATTTATCATTTTAACATAGTTTAGTTTTACAAATTTCTTGTTCTTAAATATAAGCATCTATTTTTTACGTTGTAAGTTAGCAATTTTTAGTTTTTTATTTTTATTCGGTTAGTTGCGTACGAATAGTTGCTAAGTAATGTTATCTCTTTTTCATTTGTGGGGTAATACTTTCTTGGTGTTTAGAACTTGTCCCTACCTACTCTGAAACATTTACGTCATTTTTTACGTACTTTAGAAATGATTTAGGCCACCCTTTGATTTGTTTGAGCCTTTTTGCCCACCAAAAATTTTCTCCGTTGCAAAATAATTTTTGGGCCTTTTTCCATGTTTCTTTGTTTCTAGTTCCACCTTTCATTTCATTGTTTTGCCAAAGCCAAAATTCCTTTCCTATTTCACACTAAACTTTGAGCTTGAATATTGTTTGTGAAGGGTTATTATCTTTGAAAATGAAAAGGAAAAGTTTTAGTTTGCATTTGGAGCTCTCTTTTATGAAAAATAGAGGTTATTATCAAAATGTTATCAAATAAAAAAATAAAAAACAACAACAAAAAAGGAGAAGAAAAAGTAGTATATTTTGGCCAATTTTATAAAAAGTGAAAAAATGCATGGCCTTGTTTTGTTAGTTTGAATTGGAGAAATGATGTACTTGTCATTTCTCATTTTTATCATTTTTATGTTTATTTGGAGCTCACCCTTGGTTTAGTGTGTTTTAGCCATCACGTTTATCTTTGATTTTCAATTCCTAATCATTTTCCTAAGCCAAGTCTTAACGACTATTTAAAGTCCTTTTGATCTTTAAACGTGAATTCACGTAGTGGAGAGAGTGTGAACGGACAAGCCTATGGCCACCATCATTGATGGATTTCTTTGGAGGTTATCTTGAGGTGTTTTAGGGTTAGTTGTTATTTAGCAACCTAGTAGTTCGTCAATGCGCCGTTTATTTAAAATTTCTACTCTTGTCTTTCGTATTTTCATTTATTTTGGATGCCTTGTTTTTTGGATTTAGAAATGTGTAATTATTTTTTATGTTCTAATGATATCTTTAGGTCTCCATTTTTCAAGTTTTCTATTGTGCACTTCTCACCCCACTAGTTGTTAACATAGAAATTAGGATAGTTTAATTTTTCATGTTTTGTTTTTCTTAATTTATGAAATCTAAATTTTCTTTGTTTACTTTTATTTCTATTCCCTAGTTTTCAATTCTATTTGCTTGAGGGCAAGCAAATACTCTAGCAGGGGGGAATTTGATGACTAGTTTTAGTCATCGGTTTTCGGGTTAGTTTAGCATAGATATCCCTAGGATTAATTATATTTTTTAGGTATTTTATGTTTGTTAGGTTCTAACTTCTATTTTTGATGTTATGTTTTAATTCCTCATTTTATGTTTTGTATGCATCCTATTATGCATCCTATTAAGTTTAATTATAAAATTTTCTATTATGTTTTGTTTGCATCTTATTGTTTGTTTCATTTTATATATTTGTTTTGTTATATAACATAACTTAATGTTCTATTTTATTTTATTTCTATAGGTTGGAGCCCACATGGTGCAGCCCAAACACAAGACCAGCCCTCCAACATGCAACCCGAGCCTTTGAAGTGCATGGCCAGCCCTCTTTGATGCAGCCCTTCTTCATTGGTGCAGCCCGGCCCCTTCCAAGTGCAGCAGCCCTTTACTTAAATTGAGCATCCCAAGCAACCATGCAGCCCCTCTACACCCTACCCGAGCCTACAACAAAGCCCACCTAGCAGCCCTTTTCAATGCAGCAGCCCGGCCCCCCTCCAAAGTGTAATCCAAAAATGCATGTATCCAGCCACCTTGCATGGCTCTTCATTAAATGCTTTGCCGGCCACTCCATCTCTTTCGCTTTTTTTATTTTCTCCCTTCATGTGTTGGCCGGCCACACCTTTCCACTCCTCTCTCTCTCTTATTAATTTCTCCATGCATGCACCTTGCCACCAATGCATTGAACCCACCTCCCTTTCTTCCCCCTCATTAAATGAAATGCATTCCCCCTCTCCAAGCACATGGTCGTCCACCCCCTTGTCCCCTCATCTTCATTTCATTCTAGTACCTTCTCCCTCTCCTATATAAAGACCCAATCCCTCAAGCATGAAAAAAAAATCCAAGAGAAGAAAATTTAGAATCCAAGTTAGAATTTGAGTGTTGAGTTGAAGTTTTGAGAGTGCTTGTGAGTTGTTTTTATTTTACTTATTGTTGTAGTTTTTCCATTATTGTAATTTTTGTTTTAGTAGTTTAATATAGTCTTTTTTTTATTATCGTATAATCCTCTTCCTTTTTGCAAGCAATGAAAATGTTTTCTCTTCATCTTATTTTGTTTTCTTCCTCCACTATTAGTAGCTAATTTCCCTTAGCATTCGATCGTGAGGATCCATGAAATGAGACGAGGTTTTCTTTTACTTCTTAGTTTTATTTTTGTCTAAATTTTACTCGATCCTTCTTTGATTTCTCTCGCGTCGACTCCGTATTTCCGGTATACGGTAGTTGGCAATTTGATCGCATTTTATAGAAGTCGAGAGACTCGTTGATTTAAAAGATCACTCAAAGAAGGAAGGAGTTGATCGCAACCCTAGAGATAGGATGACGTAAATCCTCCGGATTGGAGTCAAAGCCAATAGTGCGGATCACCTCGGTAATGCGACTTTAAGCCATTTTGACTTATAAAGAGATTTCTATCAAAATGTCTATAAGTTAGGGGATTTAATTCTCTAGCGAGATTATTTCCTAATATCGTATCGGTCACGATCGAGTTTAATTTTCAAAGATAAAACTATACCTTTTTCCGTCTTATCTCATTTCATGGTGAAATATTGATCGAATGCTAGCTTTTTATCATAAGTTTTTGTTTCAAATTATCTTTAGTTTTAATTTAAAAATTATCAAAAACCCAACAATCTTTCGGTATGATAATAGTAGAAGCGTGAGTAAGAGTTGTTGACAGACCTGAGTTTAAATACGACCTTAGTACTACAATTCGATAGGTACACTTGCCTTTTCGGGTTGATAACAATCTTCATCACACCAATTATCTAAAGTATTATATGGTTTGAAACAAGCTCCTCAAGCTTGATATGAGATGTTGCCTAGCTTTCTTCTTGAGAACAAGTTCACAATGGAAAAGATAGTTAAGACATTATTTCTTAGGGAAATAAAAGGCAAGATTTTGCTGGTGCAAATCTATGTCGACGACATTATTTTTGGCTCTACTGACGATAACCTCTGCAAGAAGTTTTCTAAACTTATATAAGGGATGTTTGAAATGAGCAGTATGGGAGAGTTGAAGTATTTCTTAGGGCTTCAGGTAAAACAATCTGAAGATGGAATTTTCATCTCGCAGACAAAGTTCACAAAGAGGCTAATTAAGAAATTTGGAATGGAGAACGCAACCTCTATGAGGAATCCAATGGGTTCACCTGTGTCTCTGGATAAGGATGAGAAAGGGAAACCTTTTGATAAAACTAAGTACAGAAGCATAATTGGATCCTTGCTCTACCTTACTGTTAGTAGACATACATAATGTTCTCAACATGTGTTTGTGCTAGATTTCAAGTGAACTCTTAAGGAATCTCACTATGCTGCTGCAAAGTGGATTTTGAGATACCTTAAAGGTACACCAAATATTGGCTTATGGTACCCAAGAAGTAATGATAGTGAACTAATTGGCTTTTCAGATCCAGATTTTGCAGGTAGCAAAGACGACAGGGAGAGCACTTTTGAGACTTACCAATTCCTTGGAAGAAGGCTCATTTCCTGGAGCAGTAAGAAGCAGAACTGTGTTGCAATCTCAATGGCTGAGTTAGAGTATATCTCTGTAGGCAGTTATTGTGCACAGTTGCAATGGATAAAGAACCAGTTTGAAGACTATAACATGAAGTTTCAAAACATTCCCTTATTTTGCGACTCTTCCAGCGCGATTGCAATAGCCAACAACCCAGTCTCTCACAGCCAGACAAAGCACATAGACTTGCGATACCACTTCATCCGGGAGCATGTGGAGCATGGGGACATAGATCTACAATATGTCCCAACTAACAGGCAGATTGTTGGCATATTCACAAAGCCGCTAGACGAGACCAAGTTCTCGTTCTTCAAAACAGAACTTGGAATGCTCAATAAAGAAGATTAGAGAAGGAGGACTCACAACAAAGCTCAGAGATCAAGAAATTTGTCAAAAATCAAAATTTCTCAAGTTCTGACTTAATGACTCGAGTAAGTTGATGACCACTCGAGTACCACTTCAGACCACTCGAGAACTCAGCAAGTCACTCGAGTACTACCACTCGAGTAATGAGTTTCCTCTTGAGAAGCATGCAGACATCACTCGAGTACCTTATTCTCTCACTCGAGTACTACCGGTCCACTCGAGAAATAGGAAGACATTTTCTCAACTTCTGTTCAAATTCTTTATTCGCAACCCGAAGCTTATACCACCATTTTCTAAGGTATGTTAGATTAATTTCCTCCTTAATCATAGAATAATTAGGGTTATATAAATAGAAAAATCGGATTTCTTTTTCTACACAAATTCAAAACCCTCTCACTCGAGAAAGAGAAAGTCTTTTCAACTTCCCCCACTGTTGTAGAGCATGCCGCCGTCTTCTTCCCCGCAGCGAATTTCTCACAACTCTATGGACCATGGCACCGCCTTCAAAGATTGGGATTGGTAGTGAACTTGTCACCGCCGGTATTGCCGAACTATCAAACGATTTCAAAAATCTCCTCATTCTTCTCGACACCACCGGCTTGACATTCGTGCTCCAAAACCCCTGCAAAATCCTATTTCCAGAAGTTGAAGAATTCTTTCAGAAAATCAAAGTAAGGAGAAATAGAAAAGTCCTTAAGTCTAAAGTCAAGGGAGTTCAAATCACGCTTACCAAGACCTCTGTCTCAACTCTTCTTCAGTTACCCGTGGTTGATGAAGAAGATCCTCTCACACATGAAGATTCAGACAGAGCCTGCATATTCTGTGGACCTTCACTAGAAGTTCTTTCCATTCGTCAACTAGATCTCAATCTTGAGTGCAAATTTCTTGTGGACATTATTGACAAAGTACTCCTCTGTAAGACAAGTTCCATCAGGGACATTGTTTTTGATATGTTTGACATCATGACAGCCATAGTCTCCTAACTATGCTAGGATCATCTCTTTGATGCTGCATGAGATAAACCCTGAAGGTTTTGATTTCTCCAAAGGAACAACACTACACCACATGAAGAAAGTATCCATCTCATCCATTCAGAGATGGGAACTGAAGTTGTTGAATCCTTCCCAGACTATTAAAGCTCATGAACATCTAGCTGCAGAGGATAGGACCTCATCTCCCTCTCAACCACATGTTGCTAGCACATCTGATGCAGCTGTTGAGGGGGAGCCTGCTCCTTCTGTATAAGAAGACAGGATACCTACTCCACCTACTGTTGCTTCTCTCCCTCCAACCACTCCAGAAGATACTCCATCAGATGCTCAAGTCTAAGAGACCATTCTCTCTACAGAAGAAGACATTAACCAGACGATTGAAGAACTCAGCACTGAAGAGCCTCTTCCTCCCCTCTAGAAAGAACAACCTACAAAACCAACCAAGGAACCCACTCTAGTACCATCACCCTCTCCTGTTCCATCTCCAGAATCCCCTATTCCCAAATCCCCTGCTGGTGACATAGAACAAGATGAGACAATACTGATTTCTGATGAGAAAGAGCAAACCCCAGAACTAGTTGAAGCTCCTCTGAAGAGCTTGGATTTCCCTCTTCCCACCTTCATTGATCAAGAAAGAGATGTTCTGATTCACACAACCAGAGCTAAGAGCTCAATAATCATTGAAGATATTACTCCATGGTCTGCTCCTCCTCCTCCAGTTCCTCATTCAGCTACTCCAACTCCTGCTGCTAATGATATTCTAAGTAAGATAGAACAGATGTTGCTCGACCAAAGAAAATATTTTGATGACTCCTTGAAGGTTGTGCAAGAGAAAGTTTTTGCTCTTAAAAAAGAGATGAGCAGAGGATTTGCTGAAATACAGCACAATACTGATGAGCTCAGACAGTTATTCAAGATAGGTGGAAAAGCTTTGGATCACATAATTACCTGTGTTGGCAAAGTGATGTAACAATCTATTACTCTTGCTAATAATCAGATTTAGTTAGAAAAGTTGGGACAAGAGCACACCTTAAAATCTGTGACGAAGTGGGTACTTTCAAAGAAGCTGCCATAGCTGAACTCACTGTAGTGGTCAGAAAGGGGGAGACATTAGTCAAAGGACACTTAGAAACCTCAGATGCTGCCAAGCAAACTCTCTACGAAGCAAAGCTAAAGGAAATTCATGATGATGTGCAGAATCAGATCCATAGTATAAAATTCCATACCTATGATACAGCTTTGTGGATGCACAACCAGATCTTCCCTGATTTTCAAGCAGATCCAAATATAATTCCTCATCATCTGAATCCCCTGGCTCCTCTAGCTCCAGCTCCAGTTCCTCAGCCTATCTATTCTCCAAGACCTGAAGGCTCTAAAGCTCCTCCTCCAGAAACTTATTCTCAGGTTTGGGAATCTGATCCAGCAGATATATTTCTTCAAGCTCCTCCTATGATTCACATCCCAAAGAAAAGGAAGTATGGTGATGGAGCTTCTGCCAGCAAATCCATTCCTATTCTAGAGGCAGAGAAAAGGAAAGTTCCTGAATTTGCAGAGATCTGGAGACCTACCTCAAAGTCACTTATCCTTGATACTCTCAAGTTAGTCTTGGACTTCAATGAGAATAGACATGAACATTACATCTCCCAAGAGTGGGACTTGTATGAGAAATCTATGACAAAGAGAAGACTCTATGATAGAGAGCATGGAAGGAATAATCCTGCTGCACCTCCAAAACCTCCCAAGTACTATCCAAAGCCATACAGCTATCAAAGGAGGAAACAAGAAAAGAAGGACATACAACAACAACAACATCAAGCCAAAGAATGAGGAAAGTTATAAGAGTGTGGATGGGAATTGTGTAGAAATGATTTTTGGACAATTCTATTTATATACATCCTTAATTTTGTTAATCTATTCTTTGCTTATAATCCCTGTGCATGTTACTTTGTTTTCTATCCAGTATATCTAGCTCTTTATTAGTTTATATAATTCACCTTAGTGTAGAGGGTTCTGACTTCTATAAATATGGGGAGATTATTGGGTATTGTATCCACAATAACCTAGATTTGGTGAAGTCACCATTGAACTCAGATGAATTAAGTTTTATTTGATGTATTGTTTGAGTTATGTGTTTGCAGGATTAAATTGCCAAGTGTAGACCAATGTCAGTTTACAATGGGTTACCAAATACAGGACCATATAATGTAATCCCTCATTGTGTGATGCATGGTGTTGACTCATGTGTAGCCTCTCTATTGGGATACACTTCATTTTTCAAGCAGTAGGATTGATTGGAGAAAGACATGTTGCGATTCCATTGAAGAAAGGAAAATCCTCATGAACTAGAATTTTTCTAAGTATTTCACTCGAGTAGAATTCTAAGTACTCAAGTTGAACCTTTAGATGTACTCGAGTTGACAGAATTTCCTCTCAGAAATATTCTAAGTATAATACTCGAGTAGTCAAGTTAACCACTCGAGTAGATAAGCCCTTTGACTCGAGTTACAGAAGGAAAGTTCTCGTGAGAATCAACCCCACTCGAGTAGTGAAGTTTATGTACTCGAGAAGTCTGCTTTCTTCTCGAGTAGCCTAGATCCAGTACTCGAGTGATCAGTATTATCTTCCAGAATTTTCTCCAAGTCTTTTTCTCGAGTAGTTCATCTCCTCCACTCGAGTAACCTTTCTAGCACACGAGTAATCTTTATTCCACTCGAGTGATCATAGATTCCGTTCTGAATTTCCTGAAGGACTTAATCTCGAGTAGTCTGTTGTTATCTTCTCGAGAACTCATCATTGCACTCGAGTACTTATCTTCTCACTCGAGTAATTCAGCCATTTTCCAAAAAGTTTCGCTAAGTCCTAACTGACGGGATTTTCTAATGACTTGACGTGATTGGTCCATGTGGACGTCATTAATGCTAATTATGACCATTAGGGAGATCTTATATAAGGTCTTGTCATTTCGACTAACCTAACAAGTGCTGAAAAGAAATACTCTAAGAATTATGAATCAGATTTTTCTCTTTCCTAAACTGAAGCCGCCGCCGCTCCTCATCGTGCAAATCACCTAGGGCTTTCATTCAAGAAGATTCAGATTAGTTGACTTGCAGATCGAGATTGTTCTTCAACTTCTTCATCTTCTCCCTGATCATGTGAGTCTAGAATTTTCAGATCAGGATTCTGCCATGGCCTGTCTTCTTCAAAGTTTTTGACTGTGCCAAAAATCTCAAGGAAGAAGGCCTTGGCCGAAATCTCCAGATCTGAGAAATATTATTGTTTGTATTTCATATTCTTAATATATTCTTGTAGGAGATTATTCTCCAAGTGTAGGAGCTTCGTTCTCCGAGTTGTAGGAAGTTTCCATCTTCCGAGTGTAGATCCGTGTTGTGGATTGAGTTATAGGAACTTTGTTCCAAGGCGTAGGATTGGTTTCAATCCGAAATAGTGGAGTAGCCAAGTCTAGTGCTTTGCTAGATCGATGAGTGGAAAGTGGATGTACCCAAGGTTGGCGAACCACTATAAATCTCTGTGTCCTCTGTGATTGCTTGATTATTTTCTGTACATAGATCGTTAATTTTTTATTCCGCAAAAAGATGCACAACTCACCTATTCACCCCCATCTAGGTGATTTAGGTAGACAACTGAACACTTTCAAGTACTACTCGGGAAAAACAACTCATGTTCTCGATTATAAGGTAGAGTCTTCTCAAGAACTCGCTAGCCTTCTCGAGAATAAGGGTAGATCTTGAGTACAAAAAAAGAATTCTCGAGAAGAGACTATGGTCTTCTCGAGAAGGGCTTCTGGACAACTCGAGAACAACGAATCGATTTCTCGAGAACAAAAGACGATTTCTCAAGAACTAAATAAAACTTGTCGAGTACTAAATAAACTTCTCGAGAACTAAATAAACTTCCCGATAACTAAGGCTACATTTCCCGAGAACAAGAGGGTGCATCTCGAGAACAAAATGAGCATTTCTCAAGAGCTTTAAGAACTCTCGGGAACAAGAGGAGTGATTTTCTTGAGATGAAGCAGGACTTCCCGGGAATAAAGACATCATTTCTCAAGAAGGAATATATAATTCTCTGGAACAGCTCCCGGCTTCTCGAGAAAAGAGACTAGTCATCACGAGTACAAATCAAGTTTTCCCAAAACTAAGTAGAAAAATATTAGAAATTCAGATTTGACTAATATTCCAGGATAAATCGCTGACTCTATTAATTTATCAGCGAAGACAACACTAAAATCCGACGCATCATACTTGAGACACAAACATCAAATGCTTACTATAAGCATACATGCCATAAATTTAACTCTTCCAATAAGAAATCATTCAATCTCATCAAAACTCCAAAAATCTGGTCAAACCGACCCAATGGACGCGAAAATTCACTAACGGTGCAACACCATCAACAAGATGTAAAAAGGTAATGCCCAGACGTCATAATTATGATGACACCAAATCAAACAATAACATTGGAAAATCAGGGGCATTACAGATTTGCTCTTAGAGGAAGACAAGACAAACACATCAAGCAGAAGGGAAGATGAAAACATATCCTTGGATAGGAAATCCAAGAGGAAGTTGATAGAGGAACCTTGCATTCAAATCATGCCTTGTCCAAGAGTGATGTAAGAAGAACAAATTCCCTTCTTGTATACAATTCTGTTTCTACATTGAATATGCTAGATGCGGCAAAACGTAGAATTAAGAAACTGAAAAGTATTAATTCAAAACTATGTTTAGTAAATAACCTTTTAAAAGCAAACGTTAATGTAGAATCTACCGTTGATGTGACTTTTCCTCCCAACTACTATTTAGATAACATTTCTAAACCTTGTGTAGATTATAATGAATTAAAAGAAAAATATAATGTTCTTGAACAAGTGCTTCATTTTGCAAAAGAACAAAATGATAAATTATGTTTAAAAAACTCATCGTTGAAAAGTGATTGTGCAGGATGCAAGAATTAGTTACAAATAGCACAATCGCGTACAACAAAGCAAGACATAATCTTAAAATTAAAAATAAAGAATTAGTTACAAAGATCAACATGCTTAAGGGAATTATGATTAAACACTCACAAAATATAACTCCTAAATTTCAAGCAAACCCCGAGTGCATGTTGAATATGAATTGTCATATAACAACTAAGTCAATCAACGTGAGTAGAAAATTTCAAGCGCGTGTAAATGAAATTCCAAAACAGAAAAATCATCTTCATTTGCAACCTCAAGTCACTCCCAAGTTAAAATCAAATGAATGTAAATTTCCTTCAAAGAATCAATACAATATGAGTCTTTATGTTAAGCAACATAATCTTAACTCAGAGTACAATTTCAACATATCTAAACATCAAATGCAAGATTGTTCAACTGAAACTTATCACATAAGGTCTCATAAAAATATAAGAGGAAATTTGCAACATAAAAATAACATTCAACTAAAGTATGAATGGAGGCCCATCAATCAAAATTGTGCACCCATTCCACTCAAAAGGGCATATTAATCGTCATCTCCGTAAGGTGTACCCCGCTTTGTTTGGGTACCCAAAGGAAAAGTCACCCCTGGATCCTTTTGGATACCTAAATCTCTTATCCATTAGTATCCACCAATTGCGTGAAGTAGAAACTAATCAAACCAAAATTACTCGATAATCTACTTCATGATATGCTCATTGTTCTTTCTATTTTCACTATTTTGTTTTTGATGTTGTTTATTATTTTTTTGTTAAGCCAACATGTCATGGACACTATAGATTTTTTATGATTTTCTCATATTAAAATTAAGGATAAATCAATATAACTGAATAAATTGGAATATAAGTCATATCATATCTAAGTGGCCATAATTTACACTTTATCATAAATTTATCACGCTGCCTTAGTATGCCTGCGATCATTCACCCATTATGTATGTCTCACAATAGCGGCGGCATAGGTGTGTGTGTTTTAGAAATGCTAACCTGTAAACCACGTCTTGTCCTTAACCGGGGAGGGTTTCAGTAGGTCCTTGTGTGGCGCTGGGGGGAAAGAGTTTTAGGTTGAGCAGGTTCTTCTGTATGCACATGGGATTAACACCCCACCCTACAGCACGTGTGCAGCTCCTCATGCCCATCCGGCACTTAGTAAAGTGCTAGGGTGTAGACATATAGCTTAGGTATTGGATTATTGGGCATACTTAGGATTCAGATATCCACTGCATGAACATTATTTCACCTATAATGTTCGTTCTGTTCGTGCATAATATTCTATCATGCTATCTTGTGTTTGCATCATATATCTTTTTGAGCCGTCATGTTTTTAGAAAAACACAATTTTTTTTTAAATATATATATATATGATTATAAAATAATTTAAAAGAACAAAAAAAATTTTATATATCTCTTTGTGTGTTTATTATTTAGTATTTTTTATTAAAAATGAAAAATTTATTATAAAAATTACTTATTATTCATTATCATTGCCAAGGATGAATACATTCTATCAATTAAAGATTAAATACAATGTTTGATTTAACTGTCAAGTTTCTTAAAACATTATTTTGGTTATATCATGCCTTGAATATTATTATTGGGTATTATATCCACAATAACCCTTATTTGAAGAAGGGTCCAGTCAAGCTAAGATGAATTGAGATTGTATTTGATATTGCATTTAAGTTATATACTTGCAGGTTTACAATACCAAGTATATACAAATATTAGGTTACAGTGAGTCAGTAAAAACAGGACTGTACAATGTAATGCCTCATTATGTAGGTCATCGTGTTGACTCACGTGCAATCTCTCTATTGGGGTGTACTTCTTTTCCAAGTACAGGAGATGGATCAAGGAAGGCCAAAGACTAGGATTAAGAAATGATGAATTTTACCTAAGTAAAATTCGGTGAGTATGGTGAGTCATACACATCAAATTCGTCGAGTATCCTGTTGATACCCGCTGAATTCATCGTGTATGCTTCCCGATACCCATCCAATTCATCTTGTATACTTAGCGAAAATTCACAGAAAAGCAAAAAAATCGCCAAGACAAATTCACCGAGTATCATTGGTGATACTCGCCGAATTCGTCGAGTATCACTAGCGATACTTGCCGAATTTGACGAGTATCCCATGCAATACTCGCCGAATTCGATGAGTATCCCGAGCAATACTCGTCGGGTATGTTGAGTCGAATGTCGATTTTTATTATATTCTATCTAAGGCATTTTCGGCGAATATAATCTTCATATTCGGCGAGTATCATACTGGATACTCGACGAAACTCATCGAAAAATACTTGTCGTTTTTTCGAATTTTTCTAGTTCGGAATTCGTCGGCCATGCACAATGTAATTCTAGGGTTCTTTTTAGGAAACCTTTTATAGTCGTTTGATTTCAAATCTTTCTATAAATACCTAAGATGATTTCGAAATCATTAAGGATCCAAAAACCTATTTGCAATTTCGATTTTTCCTAAAACTTTCCCGAAATCAAACCCGTCGGCCACACGCTACCTGCTTCGCGAAATACTTTCGATCGACCGGGACTTCGAGCAATACTCTTCTTCTATGACATCTTCGACTGGATCGATTCTTCCATCAAGATTCTTTCTACTATAGTCCAAGTCGGTTGAAGATTCAAGATCAAAGGTTCAAGATCCAATGATTTCAAGTTTTTCGAGTTCTCTGAGATTCAAGATCAATCCTTCCAAGAACGTCGGATCAAGACTTGTAGTCGTGTGTTTTTGTAACATTATTTTAAATTGTGTTGGAGATTTTTCTGATAATTTTGTAGATCTGTTTGTGGATCGAGAGAGTAGATCTGGTTGTGGATCGAGGTTGTAGATCCGGTTTGTGGATCGAGTTATAGGAAAGTTTGTTCTCCAAGTTGTTGGAGCGTCGTATCCGAGGTGTATGAGTTGCGACTCCGAGGTGTAAGATTTAAAGAAATATGAGTTTGGTGAAGTAGCTGAATCTGTCCTTCTTGGGAGATAGGCGAGGCGGGACAGTGGTCATACTCAACTCGGGGAACTACTATAAAATCTCTGCATTTGTGTGCTTGACATTTAAGATTATTTTTATTCCACAAAAAAGATGCAAATAACACCTATTCACCCCCCTCTAGGTGATTTAGGTGGATGCTAGATACTTTCAATTGTTATCAGAGGTAGGTTATGTTTGATAAGGCTAACACCTTTGTTGGAACCCTATTACTGATTTGGGCTAGGATCATTATTATTTGTTTAGGATGATTAGTTTGACCCATTTTGTATAGTCTAGGGTCATATGATTAATTCCAGGGTTGCTACTTCAGAAGAATTATAGAGAAGTCCAGTTAGACGAACGCATAGTTCTGATCGATGGATGCTGAGCTCAGTTCGACGAATGTTTAGCTCAGTTCGACGAACTCAGATTCTTAACTCTGAGTTTAGCTCAATGATCACTGAGCTCCATTTGACGAACTTTGTTCTCAACTCAAAATATTAGCTCAATGAATGACAACCCCAGTTCGACGAACTCCAAGTTCAATTCGACGAAAGCTGAGCTCAGCTCGACGAATGTATTGCTCAGGTTGATGAAGGTCAGGCTCAGTTCGAAAAATTCCTTGCTATGTTCGACATTCATGCAGTTTCTATCATCAGAGGCAGAATGATATTTAAAAGCTTAATACAATCAGTTACAACTCTGATATTTAATGTTAGATATTTTAATTGAATATAGCTGTTTAAGGCAGCATTATATATGGATTTATCACCGAGTTTTAATTTTAGTAACTCCAGGGCAGTTACAAGTGTCAAGGATTCTTCAGTCATTTCAGAATGTTTTTTATTCAAATGTTTGAATTCTTCTCAGAGAATATATATTAAGAAGATTACTGCTTAATAGAGTTACAGATTTTGGGGTTACTGACTTAGACACTCTTACAGATCAACATGTTTTTTAAACAGATTTTCTGCCTTAGTCTCTACAAGTGAAAAATCTTCAATCAGCAATAACAAGGCCTACACCCTGAAGAAAAGATCCCCTCCTGATCTCAAATCCCTACTCAAATCAGGGGGAGTTTTTTGCATCATCAATTCACATAGTCTTCTCAGAGATATTTGAAAAAGAAGACAACATCAACTTTTATTTTTCTTCCTAAACTTTGTACAAGGTTATAACTGTTTGTAAACAAGTTAGCTCCCAGTTTTTATCTTCTAATCCTGCTTATTAGTTGTGTAATTATGCTTTTGTAAAACCTCTCCACCGAAATGACTTTTCTGTTCGACAAAACATTTTTTCGTCGAACGTATCTTGTTCGATTTTTCGTCGAATGGAGTTTGACTTTCCGTCGAATGGAGTTCGACTTTCGTCGACCAGAGTTCGACTTTTGTCAACCAACTCTTGTTCAACTTTCGTCGATCGATGTTCGACGAACGACGAATGGCGATTGGTTTTCCCGGTTTATGTTTCGTCGAACTATTTTTCTGATTGTAGTTTTATTTTTGTTGCTGCTTTTAGGTATCCAGGGGTGGTGTTGTCTGAGCAGGTAAGTCAACGCTCAACAAGCATCTTGTTAGAGTTAGTAGTTTCTGAAATATAGACAAGTTTTGTTTTAAGTCTGTAGCTTGTTTAATGAGGTACTGTGTTTTCTTCCCTAAAATCTTTTAGTTCATGTAAAAGTTGTTCCTTAATTTTGGATATGGCTGCGAGTGCGCCTCCATTGGTGGTGATCTAGTGCTGGATCTATCGGTTTTCTGTTCATGTTTGGACTTTCTGGTTTCTTGGAATGTTGTGCTTGCCTTGTTAATGTGATTCAGGTTTTCAAAAGTGGTATCAGTGCGAAGGTTGGTTGTTTTTCATCCCAATTCCTTTATTCAGTCTATCTGTAAAGAGTCCCGATCATGGATAGGGTACTTGGTGTTGCACCGTTGACTATCAAATTGAAGAGAGAAAATTTTGCGAGATGGAGATGGGAAGTCGAGAACACACTGAGTGTGGGATATTGTTTAAAATCCACCGGAAGTGGTGTTAGAAGAGGGAAGAGCACAGTGGGCTAATGCCAGGAAGACGACATATGAAGAAAGTCTTACAAAAGACTACACTGCCACATCTATAATATCAAGGACCTTGGAGGAAGGAGATGTGGAGAAGGTTATTGGAGCAGCCAATAGCTCTACTTTATGGGAGATACTTCAGAACTCGTACCAAGGAGGAGGTAGAGTTAAAGAGATGAAGTTGCAGGTGTTGCGAGGCGAGTTTGAGTCGCTTCACATGAAGGACCAAGAGTCCATTGATGTGTATTTCCATAGAGTTTTGAAGGTGAGCAACAGGATGAAGCTAAATGGTGACGCAGTAGATGAGATCAGGACAGTGCAGAAAGTTCTGAGGTCACTCCCACAAAGATTTGATCATGTTGTTGCTGCTGTTGAGGAATCCAAGGATTTGTCCAAGCTTTCAGTGGAAGAGTTTAGGAGTTCATTACAAGTTCATGAGCAGGTGATGGACAAAAGAATGGAGACCAGTGCAGGAGCTACTACTACTGAGGTGTTGAATTACACTAAGAGCACACATGCTAAGGGTCACTACATGCCTAGTGGGAGAGGCACATTCAGAGGTAAAAGTAGAGGAGTAAGAGGTGATACTGGAGGAAGAGAACCTACACCTCATGTAGAACAACCAGCTAATCAAGGTGGAGGACAGTGGCAAGCTCGGGGGTATGGAAGGATTGGGAGAGGTCGAAATGGAAGAGGTTCTAGGAATGGAAACCAAGCCTAGTGCTATACATGTCATAAGTTTGGGCATATTTCTACACAGTGCTGGAACAATTCAGAGAAGTTTACTTCTAGACCCGCACCACCCCAGTTGCCACAAAAATCACAAAGTAGTGGTGAGGGGAACATGGCAATGGTTGAGCATGTTGAGTCAAATTGCATGTTGGGTGTTGAGGCTGCAGTTATTGATGCTGAGAGTTGAAGAAACTTATGGTACTTGGACAACGGGGCTTCCAACCACATGGCAAGAAGAAAGGAGTTATTTATCGAGCTTGATGAAGATGTGAGCACTGAGGTAACTTTTGGAAATGCCTCTACCATCAAGGTGAAAGGAAAGGGGAGAATTCCTATCAATTTAAAGCACGGTGTCGTAAACATGATAGAGAATGTCTACTTTGTACCTGAGATCACTTCAAACATCCTTAGTTTGACATAGCTCGTGGAGAGAGGTTATGAGATAACCATGAAGGGGACAGTGATGACACTTATTGGAGCTGACAGGATGTAGGTGGCATGGGTAGAGATGAAGAAGGACAGGATGTTCATGTTAAACCTTGACATGGATAGGATCTCATGTTTAAGAGACACAGTGAAGGATGAGGCATGGCTCTGACACATAAGGTATGGACATCTTGGTTTTGATTGTCTGAAAAGGCTGATAAGGGAAGCTGGGGTTCATGGTGTTCCTAGCAGGCTGGAGGAGCCATCCCACATGTGTGAGGCATGTGTACTAGGCAAGTTGGCCAAGCTTCTGTTCCCAAAGGAAAGTCAGTGGAGAGCAAAGAGAATCCTGAAATTGGTTCATTCAGACATCTGTGGGCCGATCACACCTGTTTCTGCAGGAGGCAACAGGTACTTTCTATCCTTCATTGATGATTTCAGCAGGAAGTGTTGGGTGTATCCCATCAAGCAGAAGAGTGAGGCATTTGAATCTTTCAAACGGTTCAAAAGGTTGGTGGAGATGGAGACTGGCATGAGGATTTAGTGTTTGAGGATAGACAGGGGAGGTGAGTACCTGAGCCAAGAGTTTATTCAGTTCTGTGACTATGCAGGGATCAGGAGATAGCTTACTTCACCCTACACTCCACAGTAGAATGGAGTGGCTGAGAGGAAGAACCACACTTTAATAGAGATGTGTAGGTGCATGCTCAGAGGCAAGCATATGCCAAAAGGTTTTTGGGTAGATGCTCTGGAGACAGCTTGTTATTTGGCAAACAAGTGCTGCACAAAGTCCCTAGCAAGGGGAACACTGCAGGAAGCATGGACTGGCTTTAATCCAAATGTGAGTCACTTGAAGGTTTGGGGGAGCATTACTTATGCTCTCAAGACTGGGCCAAACCTGAGCAAACTGGAAGAAAAAGCCAAGAAATTGATCTTTGTTGTCTATGATCAAAGGAGCAAGGGATACAAGTTGTATGACCATATGAAGAAGAAAATTGTGGTGAGTCGAAATGTGAAATTCGATGAAGCAGCTGAATGGGAGTGGTCAAAGGCAAGGAGAAGGTTGAATAAGAAGTCAAGGCTCCTCTAGTGGTGGAGACAGAAGCTCGTGCCAGTGGTACTGTTCCACACTTTACTAAGGAATAAGGAGAGCCCAAAAGGCAGAAAATCAGGTCATTTGGAGAGATCTATGAGGTTGACCCTACAAATTATGAGTTCAGTTTGTTTTGTTTACTTGCTGATACAGAGCCTTTGACCTATGAGGAAGTAGTGAAGACTGTTTGCTGGAGGAAATCCATGGATGGGGAGATGCAGTTTATTAAGAAGAACATCACTTGGGAGTTAGCTGAACTGCCCCAAGGAAAGAAGCCCATAGGTGTGAAGTGGGTCTCCAAGGTGAAGAAAGATGGAGCTGGAGAGGTGCTAAAGTACAAGGCCAAACTTGTGGTCAAGGGCTATGAAAGATATGGTACCTAAACACCTAGAGGGGGGGTGAATAGGTGACCTAATCCTTTTTAGACTTTAATGGCAGCAATCAGTTAATATCCCAGATTTCTAACTATTTTATCACAGCAAACACACAGCATACACAGCAAATCACAACACAGCAGACACAGTGATTTATAGTGGTTCCCCAAGCTTTGGGTACATCCACTTTCCCCCTTCGCCTATCTAGCAGTGTACTAGATTCGGCCAAACTTCTCCACTGTCTCAGAACCCAAATTGGTTCCTACACCTCAGGCCCAAAGCCTTACAACTCAGCTTTATCCCAAAGCCTACACTCAGCCACAAAGGCCTACACTCAGCCAACAAGGCCTACACTCAGCCAACAAGGCCTACACTCAGAGATTACAATCTCCTACACTCAGGCTTTCAAGCCCTACCCCCAACCTTTATAATTACAGGCTTACAATTCACTCAGATCCAAAGGATCCTACAAGATACAAATGTTTATAGAAATAATAACTCAACAACTCAGAGACAAGAGAGGGGAGTTGAGAGTTTCTTGATAGGTTCTTGGAAGAACTCAGCTGGATTCAATCTGACTTAGCTTTCTTCAAAGCTTCTTGAGTAGAACTGAATAAGATTGACTCCTTCTGCAGTTGATCCTTGACCTCTGCCACTTAGAATTCAGAATAAATCTGAACCCTTCTTCTCAGCCTAGTTCCAACGGCTGATTTCTTGGATGGAGCCCTCTCTCTCCAACTTCTTAGATCTTCACTTGGACAGCTAGATCTTCTTGATTTGATACTTGATCAATAACTCTGTGAACCACTTTAATAACTTGTTCAACAACAATCTGATCAACCTTAACCACAGTTTCTGTAAACTGTATGAGCCTATTTATAGGCCTTCTCCATGGTAACCGGCTGGTCCGGTCCATAACTGAATTCTGACATCTCTGACAGGTGCTGTAGACCGGCTGGAACGGCAGCTGTCAAGTCATCCAGTCAATTCTTGAAAGTTCTCTAACTGTCTGAAAGTGTCGAGACTTTCTGTCTTTAAGTATCGACACTTATAGACCAAGTGTCGACATCAGTTGTGTAAGTGTCGACACAAGTCTACAAGGTGTCGACACAACTCCTTGTGTTGTAGATACTATGTCTCGACACAGATTCTTCTTCAGGTGTCGACACTGAAATTGAGTGTCGACACAAGTGCTTGATCTTCTATCTTCTGCTGAATTCTTCTAAGTGTCGACACATCTCCTTTGTGTCGACACATCTTCATGTGTTGAATCTGTTAAGTGTCGACACTGCTTCTTGGTGTCGACACATAGTCTTTACTGTTGATACTTGATGAGTGTCGACACATCTCCTTGTGTCGACACTTGACTCTTCTGTTGAGACTTCAGCTGAGTGTCGACACATTCCCTTAGTGTCGACACTTGTACTTAGAATAATTTGTTGATCTTTCTGTTCTTTGCTAAGTGTCGACACAGCTCCATGTGTCGACACTTTCTTCAAGTGTAGAGTCTTCAGCTGAGTGTCGACACATTGTTCTAGGTGTCGACACTTAATTCTTCTATTGACTCTTCTGATGAGTGTCGACACTTTGTTCTTGGTGTCGACACTTACTTCAAGTGCTGACTCTTCTATTGAGTGTCAACACATTGTTCTGGGTGTCGACACTTTAACTTAGTCTCTGCAGACTTTTGCTGAGTGTCGACACAGCTCCAAGTGTCGACACTTTCTGGTGTAGACATAGTTCTTCTAGGTGTCGACACAGCTCCTTGTGTCGACACTTCTTCTCTGCACTTTTCTTCACTGAGTGTCGACACAGCTCCTTGTGTCGACACTTTGTGTCTGGTGTCGACTCTGCATCCCAGGTGTCGACACAATGACTCCAAGTGTCGACACTGCTTGTCTAGGTGTCGACACAAGCTTTCTTAAGTGTCGACACTTTAACTCTAGGTGTCGACACATGAACTTAGAAACTTTTTGCTTCAGTCCAGTAATTACTTAACCTGCACAAGTAAACTCAACATACATCAAATACATTATGATGTATATCATTGAGTTGGGTGAGGCTTCTTCAAATCAGGTACATTTAACCAATGTACCCAACAATCTCCCCCTATTTGGAGAAGTCATAACCCTTAGTCAATGATATACACCATTCATAATTAAAATTACAAAATGATGTAAAGCAGGATTATATTCAGCAGGGTAAACATAAACATGTATAAATCACACATGTATACACATACAACAACACAGAACAAATAAGAAATAAACATATTCACAGAACAAACATGAAATATATTAATCATATATTGTTCTAATATCTGTCTTATACATTTTCAGTAGTTCACAAAAATGTTTTACATTCAAAATAATACAAAGTAGTCTTCAAGTAAATTCTTAATCTATTTCTGTTCTGGTTCCTTGATAACTATTCCTTTGCCTGCTTGGACTTTAGCTTGGACAGGAGCATCAGCAGTTTCAGCATCAGCAGGCTTCTTGCCTTTCAGATCTTTCTTTTTAAGATCTTCAGCTTTGATCTTCTGCCTCTCAAAATAGTGGTATGGCTTTGGAAAGTACTTGCTAGGCTCCTGAGCAGTAGGAGGTAGCTTTCCCATCTTTGCCTTCCTTCTGTATTGAACAATGGCCTCCTGTCTAGATTCATGCTTTCTCCATTCAGCTTCAGAGAACCACTTATTCCTGTCATGAATGTTATCCTTGGCAGCTTTCCAGGCAGTTAATATAATGTTCCTAGAGGTAGGGCTCCACTGTTCAAAGTCTGGCCTTTGTTCTGCTTGTTCCCTAAACCTCTTCATAGACAACCTTGTCTCTTCTTCTTTCTGTAGTGCCTCTTGCATGGCTTCAGTAATTGGCTGAACCACTTTCTCCAGAATAACATTAGACTTCCCTTCAGTTGGGCTATACATGTGATGAATATCAGCTTGCACCATTTCAAAATCTGGTGGAGGATAGATCACTTGAGCTACCTCTGGTTGCTCACCTCCAAGATATGCAGGTTGAATTCCAGATTCAGCAACATTGTCATCATCACAAAGAGGAGGATAACCCAATGTAGCTCTGATAGAATTTGATATCCATTTGGCATGGTCAGAGCTTGCCTTGACTAACACTCTCTCCCCCTTTATGACTTCTCTAGCCATATGATCTCTGACATCATCCTTCTGAAATCTGATTTGACTATCCAAGTATCTGATTCCATCTTTAAAGAAAGGTTTGAGCTTTTGAAGTTGTTCAGATATAACCTTCTGGGATGCTTGGAGAGCAGTCTTAATAGCAGAGATTTCTTCTTGAAATACTTTATCAAAATCAGCTTTAATAGCAGTAGTAGAAGTAGAGGGTTCAGCAGCCTTGTTCTTCAATTCAGTGATAATAGCATTATGTGAAGCAGTTAAATTGTCATTCATCCTTAGTTGATTTTCAAGAACATATCCTTGCTTCAATGCTATGTCATCCACTTGTGCTTTGATCTTTTCCTGGTGTGTTGCCAAGTACACCACTGCATTTCCACCCTTGTGGAAGCATTCTGTCATCTCTTTCTTGTTAAGGTTCATTTCAAACCTTATAGACTTGATATCTTGGGCCAGATCAAATTGCAAGGATTTTTGCCCTTCATCCACATAAGTCTCTATGGCTTTTCTTTATTCATCCAGTTTAATCTGCAGTGCAACCATTAAAGTACTATAATCAATAGTTGGAGCTTGCTGAACTATAGGCTGTGGTGCAATAAATTGTAAAGCCTTTTTATAACTTTGACTCCTTCTCTTGAAGACATAAATTTTCTTTTTCTTAGCCTTTGCAGCCTCCTCATCTTCAGATTCTGAGGAGCTGGCTATATCAACCCTCTCCTTAGGGCTAGGGGGCCTCTCTTTCTGCACTTCAGGTGCCTTCTCAGTTTCCTGCCTTACAGGCTCGTCCATAATGTGCATTTGCTCCCCCTCAGCAGCAGCATTATCTTTTTCAGCAGCATCCTTGTCCATGTCAAAATCTTGTTGGTCTAGATTTAAAAATAAATCCTCCATAGTGTATTCTTGAGGTGATGGAGCAGGAGAAATTCTGGGCTCTTCAACTACTGAATCAGGAACCACTTCTAGTACAGCAGATGTGTCATCTTTAACATCATCTAGAACTTGACTATCCAGCTGAGTTTGCTGATGAACATCAGACAAATCAGTATCTTCTATAAGATATTCTAAAGTATTTAAGTCAGTGAGTACCTCTAGTATGGTGTTGGTGGCTTGTTCACTTTCCAGTGTAGAGGGTTCTTCTACAACTGGAGGCTCCCCCTGGCTTTGATCCTTGTGGATGGGGCTAGCTTGAGGCAGCTCCCCCTGGATCTCAGCAACCTCTTGAGGAGCAGGAGTCTTTACTGCAGGCTCTTCTATATTCTCATCAGATGAGAAGACAACAAGCTCTTCACTTCCAGAACTGCTAGTGGACTCTTGTGCCACTGGAGCAGTCTTCCTTTTCTTCTTAGATGGAATTTCTTTCTCAGGAACTAGTTTCTCAGGGGTTGGCATTTCCTTTGACAACACCCTGTCCCATCTAGAAAAGATCCTCAGATCCATCTTCCTCATGTGATTTATTTTGCTTCCAGCTGCAGTATTCATTACCTCTGGTATGGTACCAGCTAGGTAGAGACTTAAGATTCTGCCCAGATTGGGCTTCTTCAAGCTTTCCTTGATTTTCTCATAAACTACTATAGACCAGTCTGTTTTTAGTGTGAAGATTATCCTTGTCATTATTCCAAACATATAGGCAGACACTCTGTCATGCCCTCCTGGCTTGCTGAGTAATACTTTACCAACTATCTCAGACATGAATTTGCCTTGATTGTTCATGTCTTTCCTGTTGAAAACAGAACCAATCTTCATTTTAGGATCCAGTCTACACCATGTTAGAGCTTCCCTGGTCCTGGATGCAGTAACTTCATCTTCCTCTTGAGTTTTTGGAAGCTATAGAATCTTCCTCGGATTCTTTGGTGATACCTTGACCTTCGTTCCATGAACTCTAGATTTGATTCTGTATCTGAAAGATATGGTACCTAAACACCTAGAGGGGGGTGAATAGGTGACCTAATCCTTTTCTAACTTTGTTGGCAGCCACTCAGTTAAATCACAGAGTTCTATCTACTTTTGCACAGCAAACAGCAATAACAAAACATACACAGCACAAACACAGCACAGCACACAGTGTTTTATAGTGGTTCCCCAAGATATGGGTACATCCACTTTCCCCCTTCGCCTATCTAGCAGTGTACTAGATTCGGCCAAACTCCTTCACTGTCTCAGAACCCAAATTGGTTCCTACCTCAGGCCCAAAGCCTTACAGCTCAGCTTTATCCCAAAGCCTACACTCAGCCAATCAAGGCCTACACTCAGCCAACCAAGGCCTACACTCAGCCAACAAGGCCTACACTAAGAGATCTCTATCTCCTACACTCAGGCTAACAAGCCCTACCCTCAGCCTTTATAAATATAGGCTTACAATCACTCAGATCCAATGGATCCTACAAGTTACAAATGTAATACAGATAATAACTCTACAACTCAGAATTAAAGGAGGGGAGTTGAGAGATTCTTGATGAGTTCTTGGAAGAACTCAGCTGGATTCACCCTGACTTAGCTTTCTTCAAAGCTTCTTGAGTAGAACTGAATAAGGCTGAATCCTCTGCAGTTGTTCCTTGACCTCTGCTACTTAAGATCCAGAATTGATTCTGAACCCTTCTTCTCAGCCTAGTTCCAGAGGCTGATTTCTTGGAAGGAGCCCTCTCTCTCCAACTTCTTAGATCTGCACTTGGACTGCAAGATCTTCTTGTGTTGATACCCTTGGTACAACTTCAATAATTTGATCAACCTTGATAATAATCTGATCAATTACTTCAACTTCTCTGAACTACTGTTTCTGTAAACTGTGGATGCCTATTTATAGGCATTCTTTATGGTAACTGGCTGGTCCGGTTCATAACTGACTTCTGACATCCCTGACAGTTACTGTAGACCGGCTGGATCGGCAGCTGTCAAGTCATCCAGTCACTTCTTGAAAATCTCTAACTGTTTGTAAGTGTCGAGACTTTCTGTATTTAAGTGTCGACACTTATAGTCCAAGTGTCGACACATGTTGTGTAAGTGTCGACACAAGTCTACAAGGTGTCGACACATATCCTTGTATGTCTCGACACAGATTCTTCTTCATGTGTCGACACTGAAATTGAGTGTCGACACAAGTACTTGTTCTTCTAGCCTTTGCTGAATTCTTCTATGTGTCGACACATCTCCTTGGTGTCGACACATCTTCTTGTGTTGAATCTGTCAAGTGTCGACACTGCTTCTTGGTGTCGACACATAGTCTTCTATGTTGAAACTTGCTGAGTGTCGACACAGCTCCTTGTGTCGACACACCTTCTTGTGTTGAGACTTCAGCTGAGTGTCGACACATTCCCTTAGTGTCGACACTTGTACTTAGAATATTTTGGAAATAATTCTGTTCTTTGCTAAGTGTCGACACAGCTCCTTGTGTCGACACTTTCTTCAAGTGTTGAGTCTTTAGCTAAGTGTCGACACATTGTGTTGAGTGTCGACACTTACTTCAAGTGTTGAGTCTTTAGCTGTGTGTCGACACATTGTTCTGGGTGTCGACACATACTTCAAATGATGACTCTTCTATTGAGTGTCGACACATTGTGTTGAGTGTCGACACTTACTTTAAGTGCTTACTCTTCTGCATTGTGTCGACACATTGTGTTGAGTGTCGACACTTGTACTTAGACTCTGCAGACTTTTGCTGAGTGTCGACACAGCTCCAAGTGTCGACACTTTCTGGTGTAGACACTGCTTCACTGGGTGTCGACACAGCTCCTTGTGTCGACACTTTCTGTCTGCACTTTTCTTCACAGAGTGTCGACACAGCTCCAAGTGTCGACACTTTCTGTCTGGTGTCGACTCTGCTTTCCAGGTGTCGACACAATGACTCCAAGTGTCGACACTGCTTGTCTGGGTGTCGACACAAGCTTTCTTAAGTGTCGACACTTTCCCTCTGGGTGTCGACACATGGACTTAGAAACTTTTGGCTTCAGTCCAGTGATTTCTTAGCCTGCACAAGTAACTCAAACATGAATCAAATACATTATGATGTATATCATTGAGTTGGGTGAGGCTTCTTCAAATCAGGTACATTTGACCAATGTACCCAACAATCTCCCCCTATTTGGAGAAGTCATAACCCTTAGTCAATGATATACACCATTCATAATTAAGAATTACAAAATGATGTAAAACAGATTATAAACAGCACGGTAAACATAGACATGTAATAAATTCACACATGTATACACATTCATCATTCTAGAACAAATAAGAAATAGACACATTTCAGAACAATCATACTATATTTATCATATATTGTTCTAAAATTGTTCCTTATACATTTTCAATGGTGTACAAAAATGTTTTTCATTTAAAAGATTACAACAAGCTTCAAGTTTAATTCCTAATCTATTTCTGATCAGGTTCTTTGATAACTATTCCCTTTCCAGCTTGAACTTGAGCTTTGACAGGGGCTTCAGCAGGTTCAGCAACAGCAGGCTTCTTGCCTTTTAAGTCCTTCTTCTTCTGCTCTTCTGCTTTGATTTTCTGTCTCTCAAAATAGTGGTATGGCTTGGGGAAGTACTTGCTAAGCTCCACAGCAGTAGGAGGTAGCTTTCCCATCTTAGCCTTCCTTCTGAATTATACTATAGCCTCCTGCCTTATTTCATGTTTCCTCCATTCTGCCTCAGAGAACCATTTGTTCCTGTCATTTATGTTGTCCTTTGCAGCTTTTCAGGCAGTAAGAATTATATTTCTAGAGGTAGGGCTCCATTGTTCAAAATCTGGCTTTTGTTCAGCTTGTTCCCTAAACCTCTTCTTTGACAACCTTGCCTCTTCTTCTTTATTCATAGCTTCTTGCAGAGCTTCAGAAATAGGTTGAATAACCTTTTCAATGTGAACATTGGCCTTGCCCTCAGTTGGGCTATACATTGTGCTGACATCTGCTTGAACCATGTCAAAGTCTGGAGGTGGATATATTACTTGAGCTACCTCTGCTTGCTCATCTCCAAGATATGCATGTTGAATTCCTGATTCAGCAACATTGTCATCATCACAGAGTGGAGGATAGCCCAGTGTAGCTCTGATGGAGTTAGATATCCATTTGGCATGGTCAGAGCTAGCTTTGACTAATACTCTCTCCCCCTTTATGACTTCTCTGGCCATATGGTCTCTGACATCATCCTTTTGAAACCTCATCTGACTGTCCAAGTATCTGATCCCTTCTTTGAAAAATGGTTTAAGCTTAGTGAGCCGTTCAGAGATGGCCTTTTGGGAATCTTGAATTGCAGTCTTGACAGCAGTAATCTCAGCTTGGAATATTTTATCAAAGTCAGCCTTTGCAGCAGCAGCAGATGTAGAAGGTTCAGCAGCCTTGTTCTTTAACTCAGTAATGATAACATTATGAGACTCAGTCAGATTGTCATTTAGTCTGATTTGGTTTTCCAGCACATATCCTTGCTTTAAGGCTATATCATCTACCTGAGCTTTAATCTTCTCTTGGTGGGTAGCCAGATATACCACAGCATTTCCACCCTTGGAGAAGCATTCATTCATCTCCTTCTTATTAAGGTTCATCTCAAACCTTATTGACTTTATTTCTTGGGCCAGGTCAAACTGTAGGGTCTTGTGCCCTTCATCCACATAAGCCTCTATGGCTTTCCTTTGTTCATCTATTTTGACCTGCAGTGCTATCAGTAAAGCACTATAGTCAACAGTTGGAGCCTGTTGAACTATAGGCTGTGGGGCAATGGATTGCAAGGCTTTCTTATTACTCTGGCTTCTCCTCTTGAAGACATAGAGTTTCTTCTTCTTAGCCTTTGCAGCATCATCTTCCTCAGATTCTGAAGTGCTGGCAATTTCAACCCTTTCCTTAGGGCTTGGAGGTTTATCAGCTTGCACAGCAGTTGTCTTCTCAGTTTCTTGCCTAATAGGCTCTTCCAGAACTTCCATGTGCTCCCTCTCAGCAGCAGCACTCTTATCTTCAGCAGCAGCATCCTTGTCCATGTCAAAATCTTCTTGATCTAGATTTAGGAATAAGTCTTCCATTGTGAATTCTTGTGATGAAGGAGCTGGAGAAGTTCTTGGTTCTTCAACTACTTGATCTGGAACTACTTCCAGTACAGCAGATGTGTCTTGGATAACAACATTTGGTTCTTGACTGTCTAGCTGAGTTTGCTGATGTACATCAGATAAATCAGAATCTACTATAGAAAAATTCAATGTATTTAGATCAATGAGTACCTCTTGGATGATGGTAGTGGCTTGCTCACTGTCTAGAGTAGAGGGTTCTTCTACACCTGGAAGCTCCCCCTGGCTGTGATCCCTATGGATGGGGCTAGCTTGAGGTAGCTCCCCCTGGATCTCTGCATCAGCTGGAGGAGCAGGAGTCTTGTCAGCAGGCTCTCCCTCATGATCATCTGGAGTGAAGACAACCTGTTCTTCACTATCAGAATCACTAATGGACTCTTGTACCACTTGTACAGTCTTTCTCTTCTTCTTTGGAGGAATTTCTTTTTCAGATACTGGCTTTTCTGGGGTTGCCACTTCCTTGGACAATACCCTGTCCCATCTGGAAAATATCCTTTGATCCATCTTTCTCATGTGATTGATCTTACTTCCAGCAGCATTGCTCATTACCTCTGGTATTGTACCAGCTAGGTAGAGACTTAGTATTCTGCCCAAGTTGGGCTTCTTCAAGCTCTCCTTAATCTTCTCATAGACTATCATAGACCAGTCTGTTTTTAGAGTAAAGATTATCCTTGTCATGATTCCAAACATTGAGGCAAACACCCTGTCATGCCCTTCAGGCTTACTGAGAATAACCTTTCCTACAATTTCAGACATGAACTTCCCTTGATTATTCATGCCTTTCCTGTTGAAGACAGATCCTATCTTCATCTTAGGATCAAGACCACACCAGGTTAGAGCTTCCCTGGTCTTGGTTGCAGTTACTTCTTCTTCATCTTGTGTTTTAGGTAGCTAGAGTACCTTCCTCAGAGTTTTTGGTGAAATCTTGACCTTAGATCCATGAACTCTGGATTTGATCCTGTATCCAGATTCATCTACAGCAGCTCCATGCAGGAATTCATGAACTTCCTTTTTCCAAATCTTAGTTGGTTCTGAAACTAAGTATTCCAATCCAGAATCAGCGACTAGGGTTACTACCGCCATGAGTTCTTGATCAGCTTCATCGAACATACCTCGCACTAGCTCATAGCCCTCGTTCACGTTCTCCTCAAGCTTTGGAGCCATTAGGGTTTAAGAATTTGTCTTTAAAAAAGAGAGATGTCGACACAGTAGTTTTGGTCTCGAAACTTTGAAAGCGTGTCGACAAACAAAGACAGAACTCTATTTATACCTGTCTAATTTTGAAGATGAACAGGCGGGACAACTAGCTTAACATGTGTCGACACTGGCAATAAGTGTCGACACTGACTTATAATGTCTCGACACATATGTGTCGACACAAGTTCAGTCAACAGATTTTATGTGTCGACACTTGGTTATGTGTCGACACAACATAACTCGACACATTGTCGAGACTTTACTTAGAAAACTTCTGAGTAAAACTTAAGTGTCGACACCACATTGGATGTGTCGACACCTACTAGACATGTGTCGACACTAACATTCTGAAGTGTCGACACCAACTTCCTAGATGTGTCGACACCCTTCTTCTGAAGTGTCGACACCACTATTCTGTGTCGACATAGACTTGTCTATGTGTCGACACCTTTTTACTTAGCCAATTTTCATTCTGTAAACTTATTCTAAGTTTATCATTCCTAGTTCAATTTTGAATTTATTGAACTTAGCTTCTTCTAGGGGCTTAGTATACATATCAGCTAGTTGTTCATCTGTTTTAACATATTCAAGTACAATATCATTTCTTTCTACATGCTCCCTAAGAAAGTGATATTTAATTTCAATATATTTTGTCCTACTATGGGATACAGGGTTGTTAGCTATTGAAATAGCACTTGTAGAATCACAGAAAAGTGGAGTTCTACTTACCTGAAATCCATAGTCCTCTAGCTGATGTTGAATCCACAGAAGTTGAGCTCAGCAACTTCCTGCAGCTACATATTCTGACTCAGCTGTGGAGATAGCCACACTGGTTTGCTTCTTGCTGCTCCATGAAATTAGTCTTCCACCTAGGAATTGACAGGTTCAAGTAGTACTTTTTCTATCCTCTTTGCATCCTGCAAAGTCTGCATCTGAATAACCTGTTAGATCAAAATCTCCATTCCTAGGGTACCAGAGGCCTAGATAGGGAGTGCCCTTTAGATATCTCAAAATTCTTTTGACTGCAGTCAAATGAGACTCTTTAGGGCAGGCTTGATACCTGGCACAAACACATGTAGCATACATGATGTCTGGTCTACTAGCAGTCAAGTATAGTAGAGAGCCAACTATCCCTCTATACAAGGTTTCATCTACAGGTTTCCCTGCATCATCCTTGCTAAGAGACATACTTGACCCCATAGGAGTCTTCATGGTACTGGATGAATCCATACCATACTTCCTTATGAGTTCTAGGGTGAACTTTGACTGACAAATGGACAAACCACTCTCAGTCTGTTAAACTTGGAGACCCAAGAAAAACTTCAGCTCTCCCATACTACTCATCTCAAACTGACTTTGCATAAGCTTTGCAAACTTTTTGCAAAGGCTACTTTCAGTAGACCCAAATATAATGTCATCTACATATATTTGGACAAGTATGACTTTGCCTCTAGATTCCCTAAGGAATAGAGTCTTATCTATTTTCCCCCTTGAGAACTTGTTCTCAATGAGGAAACTAGATAGGGTTTCATACCAAGCTCTAGGAGCTTGCTTTAACCCATATAAAGCTTTCCTAAGTCTATAGACATGATGAGGTAGAGTTGGATCAACAAAACCTGAAGGCTGCTCCACATAGACTTCTTCTTTCAAATTACCATTTAGGAATGCTGACTTGACATCCATTTGGTATACCTTGAATCCTTGATAGGTTGCATAGGCCAAGAACATCCTTATGGCTTCCAGTCTGGCTACTAGAGCAAAGGTTTGATCAAAATCAATACCTTCTTCTTGCCTATATCCTTTTGCAACCAGTCTTGCCTTATTCTTAATGATGACCCCTTGTTCATCCATCTTATTTCTATAGATCCACTTAGTTCCTATTACATTGTGGTCTTTAGGTTTTGGAACCAGTTCCCAAACCTTGCACCTCTTGAACTGATTAAGCTCTTCTTGCATTGCTTCAGTCCATTGTGGATCTTGTATTGCTTCTTCAAATTTCTTAGGTTCAACTTGAGACAAAAAGCTGGAGTAGATTGCTGCATTCATGTTTCTACTCCTGGTTTGTACTCCTTGTCTTGGATCTCCAATAATCAGCTCTACTGGATGATCTCTAAGATGCCTGTGGGCTGGAGGCATCCTTACTTCAGGTTGAACCTCTTCAGCATCTGCATCATGCTGTACTCCTTGGATTTCTTCAGCAACTGGCACATGTAGTTCTCCCCCTGGACAGCAGCTACTCTCCTCTCCTTGCTGACTTGCAGCAGGCACTTCTTCTATAGTAAGCTTGTCCATTTTCTTTGTCAAACCTGTGGGGCTGCATACATTGCTAGACAACTCATTGTTAATAAGTTTTGTCTCATCAAAAACTACATGCACTGATTCTTCTACAACTTGTGTAGTCAAGTTGTTGACTCTATAAGCCTTACTATTATTGCTGTACCCAACAAAAATTCCCTCTTGGGACTTGGCAGCAAACTTAGTTAAGTAAGACTTCCCATTGTTAAGTATGAAGCATTTGCAACCAAAGATCCTGAAGTAGGATAGGTTTGATTTCCTGCCTTTCACAACTTCATAGGGGGTCTTGTTTAGCCCTTTAGTGATGGTAGCCCTATTTATAACATGGCATGCAGTGTTAACTGCCTCAGCCCAGAAATACTCTGGCAGTGATGTATCACTTAGTAGGGTTCTACCAGCCTCTATCAAGGTCCTATTTTTCCTTTCAGCAATGCCATTTTGCTGAGGTGTTGTAGGTGAAGAGAATTCTTGAAATATCCCAAAGTCTTCACACAGTTTTGTCATGTTATCAGACTGAAATTCAGTACCATGGTCACTTCTAATTCTGACCACAGTACTATTTAGTTCATTCTGAATTTGCTTGACAAAGCTGTAGAAGACACTAGGTGTTTCAGATTTCTGTCTTAAGAAGAACACCCAGGAAAACCTTGAGTAGTCATCTACAACTACAAGGGTATAGACCTTCCTACCTAAGCTGTGAACTGGCATTGGACCAAAGAGATCCAAATGCAAGAGGTACAGACACCTCACAGCATCTTTGTTATTTATGCTTCTAAAGGTGGATTTAGTCTGCTTGCCCTTTTGACAGGCTGAGCAAATGCCATCTTTAACACACTTAACTTGAGGACCATTACTCACTAACTCTTTGCTAAAGAGTTTGCTAATAGTCTTGTAGTTAAGATGGGCTAGCCTCTTGTGCCATTTGACATAATGAGAGACTGTCTCATCAGCTACAAGACAAACTGGAGAACCATTGTTCTCAATCATAATGTCTAGACAGTAGACATTCCTCTTCCTATATCCTGTCAAAATGATCTCTTGATCACTTGACCTCTTGATATGACAACCATTTTTAACAAATGAGATGTCATACCCTACATCACTTAACTGACTTATACTTATTAGGTTGTGTTTCAACCCTTTAACATAAGCCACTTGAGTAATGGTAACAAGGTTTGAAAAAATGTTACCAAACCCTTTGATGATTCCTTTTTCAGAACCACCAAAGGTCACTTTTGGACCATTTTTGATTGGAATGTAGTCCTTCAGTAGTCCCCTTGTTCCAGTCATATGTCTGGAACATCCACTATCCAAGTACCATGTAGGGGTATGGCCACTTGGACTCACCTGGAAAACAAATTAATGAACCTTAGAACCCAAAGCATTCTTGGGTCCTTGGTGATTGTTAGTTTGCAATTTGACAAACCTACCTACTGGCATTCCAATAGGTAGTTTGGAACTCACTTTGGCATTCACATTATGCCAACAGTCCACTGCAAAATGGCCAACTTTGCCACAGCACCAGCATTCAAATTTATTGTACCTTTGCTTAGGTACTGCCTTGGCTGTCTTGACTACAGCAGGCTTGTTGAATGTTGGGGCTTTGCCCTTGGACTTAGACTTGGACTGCTCAGTCCCTGCAGGTCTAACAAAACCCAGTCCAGCCTTGCCTTTTTGATGAACAAATTCATCAATTAAAGGTAGTACTGATTTAGGTTTTGAAAACCTGGCAACAAGCTCTCTTTATTTCTGAAGATTGATCTCCAGTCTCTTAATTTGATCATTCTTATAAGTGATAGTTCCCATCTGAATCATTGTAATGTGTTTCAGTCTGGCTACCTCATTCAGTTTTTGATCAAATTGCTTCTCAAAATCTGTTGCAACAGCCTTGAGATCAGCAATCTTCTTTGCCTGACTTTTGGCTAGGGTCTTGCTTTTATTGTAGGCTTGCAACAGTACCTTATATTCATCTATAAGCTGATGAATATCTTCCTCAGACTCAGATATATTCTCATCACTTGATGAAGAAGAATCTGAATCTGAACTAGAACAAGAAACTGAACTTGATCTTTGTACCTGACTGGATCCTGGCTGCTCCAGGATTTTGGCACTATCTGTCAAAGCCATTAGCCATTGGCAATGACTGTCTTCTTGTTCATAAATTGACTCCAAGATCTCCATGAATTCTTCCTTTTCTTCTTCAGCAAACAGCCCTATGTAGGCTTCAGCCTCAGACTCAGTTTCTGAAGAAGAGATGTCTGATAGAGTCTTCTCCTTCTTAGCAACAAAAGACTTTTCTTTCTTCCCTTTGAAGTGAGTCTTTTTCCTGTCACCAGATTCCTTTCTCTTCTCTGGACAATCTGCAATAACATGGCCCTGTCTATTGCAGCAATAGCAAACAATCTTTGAACCAGTTGCCTTGCTTGATTTTGTCCTTTTCTTGTCATTCTTTGAAGATCTCTTTTTCTGATAAGAGTCTTCCTTTCCTTGTGATGTAGAAGGCCTTGACCTCCACTGTTTCTTTTTCAAAAACTTCTGAAAGTGTCTAGTGAAAGCAGCAAAGTCTTCATCACTTTCACTGCTCTTAGACTTTGTACTGACAGACTCATCAGACTCTGATTCAACTACCTCTGGAGGTGGAGTTGAAGACCTATTTCTGCACTTTCTGGGAACTTCTGTCTTGAAAGCAACAGTTCTTTCTTTGTGCTCAATTCTTGTTGATTTCTCCTCCTCTTTTCTCACTGTTAACTGCATTTCATAAGACAATAGCTTGCCAAACAGTGTGGGAGGAGGAATTTCCCCCAACTTAGCCATTTCTCTTATGGCACAGATCTTGGTGTCCCAATCTTTGGTTAGGGACCTTAAGAACTTGTCATTTAGTTCATAGTTAGTGAACTCTCTTCCATAAGACATGAGTTCATTAACTATTCTGTAAAACTTCTTATAGCACTCAGTGATGCTATCACCCTTTCCTTGCCTAAAGATTTCATACTCCTGATTTAGCAAGGACTTCCTATCTTGCCTAACTTCTTCAGAACCTTCCATATAGACAATGAGAGTATCCCACATCTCTTTTGCTGTCTTACAGTGAATTAAGTTCTGAAAAGTGGCATCATCAATGGCACTCACTATTATGTTTTGTGCCCTCTTGTCCATGGTAGCTAGGACAATCTCATCCTTAGTCATCTCAGAGAAATCCTTTGGAGTCCTCTGATTTGCATCCAATACTGAAATCTTCATTGGCACATAAGGCCCTTCCTTAACTGTGATGTAGATTCTAGGGTCAGAGGCTTCCATAAATAGCCTTACCCTCTCTTTCCACATCCCAAAGATCTCCTTCCTGTATATGGGTAATTTCATGGAACCCAATTCCTTGTGATTCTCATAAGAACCCATGTTTCTTGATGTTCTTGAATTTCTTGAATCTGTGAATTGCCTTACACTGAATCTGCCAAACAGGATCTCCTCAGACTGTTAGTCCTTTTTGAGGAACCTCGCTCTGATACCACTTGAAAGATATGGTACCTAAACACCTAGAGGGGGGGTGAATAGGTGACCTAATCCTTTTCTAACTTTGTTGGCAGCCACTCAGTTAAATCACAGAGTTCTATCTACTTTTGCACAGCAAACAGCAATAACAAAACATACACAGCACAAACACAGCACAGCACACAGTGTTTTATAGTGGTTCCCCAAGATATGGGTACATCCACTTTCCCCCTTCGCCTATCTAGCAGTGTACTAGATTCGGCCAAACTCCTCCACTGTCTCAGAACCCAAATTGGTTCCTACCTCAGGCCCAAAGCCTTACAACTCAACTTTATCCCAAAGCCTACACTCAGCCAATCAAGGCCTACACTCAGCCAACCAAGGCCTACACTCAGCCAACAAGACCTACACTCAGAGATCTCTATCTCCTACACTCAGGCTAACAAGCCCTACCCTCAGCCTTTATAAATATAGGCTTACAATCACTCAGATCCAATGGATCCTACAAGTTACAAATATAATACAGATAATAACTCTACAACTCAGAATTAAAGGAGGGGAGTTGAGAGATTCTTGATGAGTTCTTGGAAGAACTCAGCTGGATTCACCCTGACTTAGCTTTCTTCAAAGCTTCTTGAGTAGAACTGAATAAGGCTGAATCCTCTGCAGTTGTTCCTTGACCTCTGCTACTTAAGATCCAGAATTGATTCTGAACCCTTCTTCTCAGCCTAGTTCCAGAGGCTGATTTCTTGGAAGGAGCCCTCTCTCTCCAACTTCTTAGATCTGCACTTGGACTGCAAGATCTTCTTGTGTTGATACCCTTGGTACCACTTCAATAATTTGATCAACCTTGATAACAATCTGATCAATTACTTCAACTTCTCTGAACTACTGTTTCTGTAAACTGTGGATGCCTATTTATAGGCATTCTTTATGGTAACCGGCTGCTCCGGTTCATAACTGACTTCTGACATCCCTGACAGTTGCTGTAGACCGGCTGGATCGGCAACTGTCAAGTCATCCAGTCACTTCTTGAAAATCTCTAACTGTTTGTAAGTGTCGAGACTTTCTGTATTTAAGTGTCGACACTTATAGTCCAAGTGTCGACACATGTTGTGTAAGTGTCGACACAAGTCTACAAGGTGTCGACACATATCCTTGTATGTCTCGACACAGATTCTTCTTCATGTGTCGACACTGAAATTGAGTGTCGACACAAGTACTTGTTCTTCTAGCCTTTGCTGAATTCTTCTATGTGTCGACACATCTCCTTGGTGTCGACACATCTTCTTGTGTTGAATCTGTCAAGTGTCGACACTGCTTCTTGGTGTCGACACATAGTCTTCTATGTTGAAACTTGCTGAGTGTCGACACAGCTCCTTGTGTCGACACACCTTCTTGTGTTGAGACTTCAGCTGAGTGTCGACACATTCCCTTAGTGTCGACACTTGTACTTAGAATATTTTGGAAATAATTCTGTTCTTTGCTAAGTGTCGACACAGCTCCTTGTGTCGACACTTTCTTCAAGTGTTGAGTCTTTAGCTAAGTGTCGACACATTGTGTTGAGTGTCGACACTTACTTCAAGTGTTGAGTCTTTAGCTGTGTGTCGACACATTGTTCTGGGTGTCGACACATACTTCAAATGATGACTCTTCTATTGAGTGTCGACACATTGTGTTGAGTGTCGACACTTACTTTAAGTGCTGACTCTTCTGCATTGTGTCGACATATTGTGTTGAGTGTCGACACTTGTACTTAGACTCTGCAGACTTTTGCTGAGTGTCGACACAGCTCCAAGTGTCGACACTTTCTAGTGTAGACACTGCTTCACTGGGTGTCGACACAGCTCCTTGTGTCGACACTTTCTGTCTGCACTTTTCTTCACAGAGTGTCGACACAGCTCCAAGTGTCGACACTTTCTGTCTGGCGTCGACTCTGCTTCCCAGGTGTCGACACAATGACTCCAAGTGTCGACACTGCTTGTCTGGGTGTCGACACAAGCTTTCTTAAGTGTCGACACTTTCCCTCTGGGTGTCGACACATGGACTTAGAAACTTTTGGCTTCAGTCCAGTGATTTCTTAGCCTGCACAAGTAACTCAAACATGCATCAAATACATTATGATGTATATCATTGAGTTGGGTGAGGCTTCTTCAAATCAGGTACATTTGACCAATGTACCCAACAGTATCCAGACTCATCTACTTCAGCTCCATTTAGGAATTCAAGAACCTCTTTCTTCCATATCTTTGTAGGTTCAGAAACTAAATACTCTAACCCTGAATCTGCTACTAGGGTTACGACAGACTTGATTTCTTGATCAGCATCGTCGAAAGCGCCGCGCACCAGCTCATATCCTTCGTTGACGTTCTCCTCTATCTTAGGCACCATTAGGGTTTGTAGAATTTGTCTTGAGAGAAGAGAGGTGTCGACACAGAAGCTTTGTCTCGAAACTTTGAAAGTGTGTCGACAAACAAAGACAAAACCCTATTTATACCTTTCTGATTTTGAAGATGAATAGGCGGGATAGTTAACTTAAAATGTGTCGACACTTGCAATAAGTGTCGACACTGACTTATAATGTCTCGACACATATGTGTCGACACAAGTTTAGTCAACAGATATTATGTGTCGACACTTGTTTATGTGTCGACACAACATAACTCGACACATAGTCGAGACTTTACTTAGAAAATTCTGAGTAAAACTTAAGTGTCGACACCACTGTGGATGTGTCGACACCTACTTGACATGTGTCGACACTAACATTCTGAAGTGTCGACACCAACGTCCTAGATGTGTCGACACCTTTTGCCTGAAGTGTCGACACCACTATTCTGTGTCGACATAGACTTGTCTATGTGTCGACACCTTTTTACTTAGCCAATTTCAATTCTGTAAACTTACTCTAAGTTTATCATTCCTAGTTCAATTTTAAATCTATTGAACTTAGCTTCTTCTAGGGGCTTAGTAAACATATCAGCTACTTGATTATCAGTTTTAACATATTCTAATAAAATATCTTCTCTTTCTACATGCTCCCTAAGAAAATGATATTTAATTTCAATATGTTTTGTTCTACTATGGGATACAGGGTTATTAGCTATTGAAATAGCACTTGTAGAATCACAGAAAAGTGGAGTTCTACTTACCTGAAATCCATAGTCCTCTAGCTGATGTTGTATCCACAGAAGTTGAGCACAGCAACTTCCTGCAGCCACATACTCTGACTCTGCAGTGGAGATAGCCACACTGGTTTGCTTTTTGCTACTCCATGAAATTAGTCCCCCACCTAAGAATTGACAGGTTCCAGTAGTGCTTTTTCTATCTTCTTTGCATCCTGCAAAGTCTGCATCTGAATAACTTGTTAGATCAAAATCCTCATTCCTAGGGTACCAGAGGCCTAGATAGTGAGTGCCCTTTAGATATCTCAATATTCTTTTAACTGCTGTCAAATGAGACTCTTTAGAGCAGGCTTGATACCTTGCACAAACACATGTAGCATGCATGATGTCTGGTCTACTAGCAGTCAAGTATAATAGGGAGCCAACTATCCCTCTATACAAGGTTTCATCTACAGGTTTCCCTGCATCATCCTTGCTAAGAGACATACTTGACCCCATAGGAGTCTTCATGGTGCTGGATGAATCCATATCATACTTCCTTATGAGTTCTAGGGTGAACTTGGACTGACAAATGGATAAACCACTCTCAGTCTGTTTAACTTGGAGACCCAAGAAAAACTTCAGCTCTCCCATACTACTCATCTCAAACTGACCTTTCATAAGTTTTGCAAACTTTTTGCAAAGGCTGCTTTCAGTAGACCAAAATATAATGTCATCTACATATATCTGGACTAGTATAACTTGCCTCTAGATTCCCTAAGGAATAGAGTCTTATCTATTTTCCCCCTTGAGAACTTGTTCTCAATGAGGAAACTAGATAGGGTTTCATACCAAGCCCTAGGGGCTTGCTTTAACCCATATAAAGCTTTCCTAAGTCTATAGACATGATGAGGTAGAGTTGGATCAACAAAACCTGAAGGCTGTTCCACATAGACTTCTTCCTTAAGATTACCATTCAGGAATGCTGACTTGACATCCATTTGGTAAACCTTGAATCCTTGATAGGTTGCATAGGCCAAGAACATCCTTATGGCTTCCAGTCTGGCTACTGGAGCAAAGGTTTGATCAAAGTCAATACCTTCTTCTTGCCTATATCCTTTAGCAACCAGTCTAGCTTTATTCTTAATGATGACCCCTTGTTCATCCATCTTATTCCTGTAGATCCACTTAGTTCCTATTATATTATGGTCTTTAGGTTTAGGAACAAGTTCCCAGACCTTGCACCTCTTGAACTGATTAAGCTCTTCTTGCATTGCTTCAGTCCATTGTGGATCTTGTATTGCTTCTTCAAATTTCTTAGGTTCAACTTGTGATAGAAAACTGGAGTAGATTGCTGCATTCATGTATCTGCTCCTGGTTTGTACTCCTTGTCTTGGATCTCCAATAATCTGCTCTACTTGATGATCTCTAAGATGCCTGTTGGCTGGAGGCATCCTTACTTCTGGTTGAACCTCTTCAGCATCTCCATCATGCTGTACTCTTTGTACTTCTTCAGCAATTGACACATATAGTTCTCCCCCTAGACAACAGCTACTGTCTTCTACTTGCTGTCTTGCAGCAGGCACTTCTTCTATAGTAAGCTTGTCCATCTTCTTTGTTAAACCTGTGGGGCTACATACACTACTAGACAACTCATTATTAATAAGTTTAGTCTCATCAAAAACTACATGCACAGATTCTTCTACAACTTGTGTAGTCAAGTTGTAGACTCTATAAGTCTTACTATTATTACTGTACCCAACAAAAATTCCCTTGGGACTTGGCAGCAAACTTAGTCAAGTAAGACTTTCCATTATTATGTATGAAGCATTTGCAACCAAAGATCCTGAAATAGGATAGGTTTGGTTTCCTGCCTTTCACAACTTCATAGGGGGTCTTGTTGAGCCCTTTAGTGATGGTAGCCCTATTTATAACATGGCATGCAGTATTAACTGCTTCAGCCCAGAAATACTCTGGCAGTGATGTATCACTTAATAGGGTCCTACCAGCCTCTATCAAGGTCCTATTCTTTCTCTCAGCAATGCCATTTTGCTGAGGTGTTCTAGGTGAAGAGAATTCTTGAAATATCCCAAAGTCTTCACATAGGTTTGTCATGCTTTCAGACTGAAATTCAGTACCATGGTCACTTCTAATCTTGACCACTGTACTATTTAGTTCATTCTGAATTTGCTTGACAAAGCTATAGAAGACACTAGGTGTTTCAGATTTCTGTCTTAAGAAAAACACCCAGGAAAACCTTGAGTAGTTATCTACAACTACAAGGGTATAGACCTTCCTACCTAAGCTGTGAACTGGCATTGGACCAAAGAGATCCATATACAAGAGGTATAAACACCTCACAGCATCTTTGTTTTTTATGCTTCTAAAGGTGGATTTAGTCTGCTTGCCCTTTTGACAAGCTGAGCAAACACCATCTTTAACACACTTAACTTGAGGACCATTCCTCACTAACTCTTTGCTAAAGAGTTTGCTAATAGTCTTATAGTTAAGATGAGCTAGCCTCTTATGCCATTTGACACAATGAGAGACTGTCTCATCAGCTACAAGACACATAGGAGAACCATTGTTCTCAATCATAATGTCTAGGCAGTAGACATTTCTTTTCCTATAACCAGTCAAAATGATCTCTTGATCAGTTGACCTCTTGATATGACAACCATTTTTAATAAATAAAATGTCATAGGCTACATCACTTAATTGACTTATACTTATTAGGTTGTGTTTCAACCCTTTAACATAAGCCACTTGAGTAATGGTAACCAAGTTGCTAGAAATGTTACCAAATCCTTTGATGATTCCTTTTTCAGAACCACCAAAGGTGACTTTTGGACCATCTTTTATTGGAATGTAGTCCTTTAGTAATCCTCTTGTTCCAGTCATATGTCTGGAACATCCACTGTCCAAGTACCATGTTGGGGTATGGCCACTTGGACTCACCTGCAAAACAGATTAATGAACCTTAGAACCCAAAGAATTCTTGGGTCCTTGGTACTTGTTAGTTTGCAATCTGACAAAGCTACCTACTGGCTTTCCAACAGGTAGTTTGGTACTCACTTTGGCACTAGCATTGTGCCAACAGTCCACTGCAAAATGGTCAACTTTGCCACAGCACCAACATTCAAACTTATTATACCTTTGCTTAGGTACAGCCTTTGCTGTCTTATCTACAGCAGACTTGTTGAATGTTGGGGCTTTGCCCTTGGACTTAGACTTGGACTGCTCAGTCCTTGTAGGTTTAATAAAACTCAATCCAGCCTTGCCTTTATGATGAACAAATTCATCAATTAAAGGTAGCACTGACTTAGGTTTAAAAAACCTAGCAACAAGCTCTCTCTCTTTCTGAAGATTGATCTCCAGACTCTTGATTTGATCATTCTTAACAGTGATAGTCCCCATCTGAATCACTGTTATGTGTTTCAGCCTGGCTATCTCATTAAGCTTTTGATCAAATTGCTTCTCAGAATCTGTTGCAGCAGCTTTAAGATCAGCAATTTCGTTTGCCTGATTTTTAGCTAGGGACTTGCTTTTCTTGTAAGCTTGCAACAGTACCTTATATTCATCTATCAGTTGATGAATATCATTCTCAGATTCAGATACATTCTCATCACTTGATGAGGATGAATCTGATTCTGAATTGGAACAAGAAACTGAACTAAGAGTTGAACTTTGTACCTTACTGGGTCCTGGCTGCTCCAGGATTTTGTCACTCTCAGTCAATGCCATCAGTCCTTGGCACTGACAGTCTTCTTGTTCATAAATAGACTCCATTATCTGCATGAATTCTTCTTCTTCTTCTTCAGCAAACAGCCCTATGTATGCCTCAGCATCAGACTCAGTTTCTGAAGAGGAGATATCTGATAGAGTCTTCTCTTTCTTGGCTACAAAAGACTTCTCTTTCTTGCCTTTGAAATGAGTCTTCTTCCTGTCACTAGACTCTTTTCTCTTTTCAGGACAATCTGCAATAACATGGCCCTGTCTATTGTAGCAATAGCACACTATCTTAGAACCAGTTGCCTTGCTAGATTTTGTCCTCTTCCTGTCCTTCTTTGAAGCCTTTTTATCTTGATAAAAATCTTCTTTTCCTTTTGAAGTAGAGGGCCTTGTCCTCCACTGTTTCTTCTTCAAGAATTTCTGAAAGTGTCTAGTGAAGGCAGCAAAGTCTTCATCACTTTCACTGCTTGCAGATTTTGTACTGACTGACTCATCTGACTCTGATTCAACTTCCTTTGGAGGTGGAGTTGATGACTTATTCCTGCACTTTCTGGAGGCATCTGTCTTGAAGGCTACTGTTCTTTCCTTGTATTCAGTTCTTGTTGATTTCTCCTCCTCTTTCCTCACTGTCAGTTGCATTTCATAAGACAATAACTTGCCAAACAGTATAGGTGGAGGAATTTCTCCCAACTTAGCCATTTCTCTAATGGCACAAATCTTGGTGTCCCAATCTTTGGTTAGGGACCTTAGGAACTTGTCATTTAATTCATAGTTACTGAACTCTCTTCCATAAGACATGAGTTCATTCACTATTCTGTAGAACTTCTTATAACACTCAGTTATGCTATCACCCTTTCTTTGTCTAAAACTTTCATACTCCTGATTTAGCAAGGATTTTCTATCTTGTCTAACTTCTTCAGATCCTTCCATATACACAATAAGAGTGTCCCACATCTCTTTGGCTGTCTTACAGTGTATTAGATTCTGAAATGTTGCATCATCTATGGCACTCACTATTATGTTTTGTGCCCTCTTGTCCATGGTGGCTAGGACAATCTCATCCTTAGTCATTTCAGAGAAATCCTTTGGAGTTCTCTGATTTGCATCTAGAACTGAAATCTTCATGGGCACATAAGGCCCTTCCTTTACTGTGATGTATATCCTAGGGTCTGAGGCCTCCATAAACAGCCTTACCCTTTCCTTCCAGATCCCAAAGATCTCTTTCCTGCATATGGACAATTTCATGGAACCCAATTCCTTGTGATTTTCAGAGGAACCCATGGTTCTTGATTTTCTTGAATCTGTAATTTTCCTTAGACTGAATCTGCCACACAGGATCTCCTTAGACTGTTAGTCCTTTTTGAGGAACCTGGCTCTGATACCACTTGAAAGATATGGTACCTAAACACCTAGAGGGGGGGGGGGTGAATAGGTGACCTAATCCTTTTTAGACTTTAATGGCAGCAATAAGTTAATATTACAGATTTCTAACTATTTTATCACAGCAAACACACAGCATACACAGCAAATCACAACACAGCAGACACAGTGATTTATAGTGGTTCCCCAAGCTTTGGGTACATCCACTTTCCCCCTTCGCCTATCTAGCAGTGTACTAGATTCGGCCAAACTTCTCCACTGTCTCAGAACCCAAATTGGTTCCTACACCTCAGGCCCAAAGCCTTACAACTCAGCTTTATCCCAAAGCCTACACTCAGCCACAAAGGCCTACACTCAGCCAACAAGGCCTACACTCAGCCAACAAGGCCCACACTCAGAGATTACAATCTCCTACACTCGGGCTTTCAAGCCTTACCCTCAGCCTTTATAATTACAGGCTTACAATTCACTCAGATCTAAAGGATCCTACAAGATACAAATGTTTATAGAAATAATAACTCAACAACTCAGAGACAAGAGAGGGGAGTTGAGAGTTTCTTGATGAGTTCTTGGAAGTACTCAGCTGGATTCAATCTGACTTAGCTTTCTTCAAAGCTTCTTGAGTAGAACTAAATAAGATTGACTCCTTCTGCAGTTGATCCTTGACCTCTGCCACTTAGAATTCAGAATAAATTTGAACCCTTCTTCTCAGCCTAGTTCCAATGGCTGATTTCTTGGATGGAGCCCTCTCTCTCCAACTTCTTAGATCTTCACTTGGACAGCTAGATCTTCTTGATTTGATACTTGATCAATAACTCTGTGAACCACTTTAATAACTTGTTCAACAACAATCTGATCAACCTTAACCACAGTTTCTGTAAACTGTATGAGCTTATTTATAGGCCTTCTCCATGGTAACCGGCTGGTCCGGTCCATAACTGAATTCTGACATCTCTGACAGGTGCTGTAGACCGGCTGGAACGGCAGCTGTCAAGTCATCCAGTCAATTCTTGAAAGTTCTCTAACTGTCTGAAAGTGTCGAGACTTTCTGTCTTTAAGTGTCGACACTTATAGACCAAGTGTCGACATCAGTTGTGTAAGTGTCGACACAAGTCTACAAGGTGTCGACACAACTCCTTGTGTTGTAGATACTATGTCTCGACACCGATTCTTCTTCAGGTGTCGACACTGAAATTGAGTGTCGACACAAGTGCTTGATCTTCTATCTTCTGCTGAATTCTTCTAAGTGTCGACACATCTCCTTTGTGTCGACACATCTTCATGTGTTGAATCTGTTAAGTGTCGACACTGCTTCTTGGTGTCGACACATAGTCTTTAGTGTTGATACTTGATGAGTGTCGACACATCTCCTTGTGTCGACACTTGACTCTTATGTTGAGACTTCAGCTGAGTGTCGACACATTACCTTAGTGTCGACACTTGTACTTAGAATAATTTGTTGATCTTTCTGTTCTTTGCTAAGTGTCGACACAGCTCCATGTGTCGACACTTTCTTCAAGTGTAGAGTCTTCAGCTGAGTGTCGACACATTGTTCTAGGTGTCGACACTTAATTCTTCTGTTGACTCTTCTGATGAGTGTCGACACTTTGTTCTTGGTGTAGACACTTACTTCAAGTGTTGACTCTTCTGTTGAGTGTCGACACATTGTTCTGGGTGTCAACACTTTAACTTAGTCTCTGCAGACTTTTGCTGAGTGTCGACACAGCTCCAAGTGTCGACACTTTCTGGTGTAGACATAGTTCTTCTAGGTGTCGACACAGCTCCTTGTGTCGACACTTCTTCTCTGCACTTTTCTTCACTGAGTGTCGACACAGCTCCTTGTGTCGACACTTTGTGTCTGGTGTCGACTCTACATCCCAGGTGTCGACACAATGACTCCAAGTGTCGACACTGCTTATCTGGGTGTCGACACAAGCTTTCTTAAGTGTCGACACTTTAACTCTGGGTGTCGACACATGGACTTAGAAACTTTTTGCTTCAGTTCAGTAATTACTTAACCTGCACAAGTAAACTCAACATACATCAAATACATTATGATGTATATCATTGAGTTGGGTGAGGCTTCTTCAAATCAGGTACATTTTACCAATGTACCCAACAGGCTACAAGCAGAAAGAGGGAATAGACTACGATGAGGTCTTCTCACCGGTTGCCCGGATGGATACTATTCATATGTTTACTGCTATTACATCACAGAGGAAGTGGCATCTTCATCAATGGATGTCAAGTCTTCTTTCTTGAATAGATATTTGGAAGAGGAAGTGTACATTGAGCAGCCTCCAGGCTATTCAGAAGCAAAGGGAAAGAAGAAAGTGCTGAGATTGAGGAAGGCACTATATGGTCTCAAACAGGCACCAAGAGCATGGAACAAGAGGATTGACACATTCTTACATGAGCAAGGGTATGTGAAGTGCTCTTATGAACATGCAGTCTATGTGAAGGATAGTGAGAAGAGGACAATTTACCTATGTTTGTATGTGGATGACTTGATCATCTTGGGGAGCAGCGACTCTGCCGTGAGGAGCTTCAAGGAGATGATGAAGCAGGAGTTTGAGATGACAGATTGCAGTGAGCTTAGCTACTTTCTGGGCATTCAGGCAGTGCAGTGTGATGATGGTATCTTCATTTCTCAGGAGTCATATGCTAGAGAGAGTTTGAAGAAGTTTGACATGATGTAGTGTAACCTAATGGGGACACCAATGGATCCAATCACATGACTATCGAGGCACGATGAGGGAGAAGATGTTGACCTATATATTTTAAGAGCCTAGTAGGGAGTTTGAGGTACTTGACTTGTACCCGACTTGATATTTTGTATGCAGTGGGTATTATGAGCAGATTCATGGAAAATCCTGTGGAGACACACCTAGCAGTGGCAAGGAGGATACTGAGATACATCAGAGGAACTTTGAGTTTTGGCCTCTTTTATAAGTGCAGTGAAGATCCCAAGTTGATAGGCTACAATGACAGTGACTGTAGTAATGCTGTTGATGAGAGGAAGAGCACTACGGGATTCCACTTCTATTTGGGAGAAACACACATTACTTAGTTTAGTAAGAAGCAGAAGATCGTGACTCTTAGTTCATGCGAGGCAGAGTATGTTACTGCCGACGCATGTGTGTGCCATGGAGTATGGCTGAAGAGGTTGATGAAATCTCTGAGATTGGATGGTGATGAAGCGACTACCATTTTTGTGGACAATCGAGCTGCGATTGATCTGGCAAAGAATCATGTGCATCACGGGAGGACCAAATATATTGACACCAGATTCCACTTCATCAAAGAGTAGGTAGAAGCTAATGAAGTTCACTTGGAGCACGTGAGGACCAATGACAAGCTGGCGGACATCTTCACAAAGCCCTTGAAGATGGAGCTATTCACGAGGATACATGACAAGCTGGGAATGATGAAGAAGGAGGAGCTGAACTTGAGGGGGAGTAATGTTAGCAGACAAGTTAGCTCCCAGTTTTTTATCTTCTAACCCTGCTTATTAGTTGTGTAATTGTGCTTATGTAAAACCTCTCCACTGAAATGACTTTTCTGTTCGACGAAACATTTTTTCGTCGAATGTTGTTCGATTTTCGTCGAATGTATCTTGTTCGATTTTTCGTCGAACGGAGTTCGAGGTTTTGTCGACTAGAGTTCGACTTTCGTCGACCAGCTTTTGTTAAACTTTCGTCGACTGGTGTTCGACGAACGACGAATGGCAATTGGTTTTTCCCGATTTCTTTTTCGTCGAACTGTTTTTCTGGTTGTAGTTTTATTTTTGTTGTTGCTTTTAGGTATCCAGGGGCGGTGTTGTCTGAGTAGGTAAGTCAACGCTCAGCAAGCATCTTGTTAGAGTTTAGTAGTTTTTTAAATAGAGACAAGTTTTTTTTCAGTCTGTAGCTTGTTTAGTGAGGTACTGTGTTTTCTTCCCTAAAATCTTTTAGTTGAGTTAAAAGTTGTTCCTTAATTTTGGATATAGCTGTGAGTGCGCCTCCATTAGTGGTGATCTAGTGCTGGATCTATCGATTTTCTGCTCATGTTTGGACTTTCTGGTTTCTTGGAATGTTGTGCCTGTCTTGTTAATGTGATTCAGGTTTTCAATAACTCCCTTCAAAATTTAACCCTCGGTTCCTAAGTCACCTGATCAAATGACTTAAGCTTGGCTTTTGGGCACCTAATCAAAAGCTCAAAGGGTTGTTAGATCTCTCTTAGAAAATAGATCTTCTATTGACAGGACACCTGATCAAAAACCTGTAGTGGATTTCTATCAGGGTGGTAGAAGAGTAGACTTACCCAGATTTATTGGGGAACTACTATAAAATTTCCTTGTATTGTATGTGATTGCTTTACTTTCTATTGTGTGCTGTGATTTTCCTATTTATATATTTATATATCACTTACTTTAAATCCACTTTAAAAATAAATTAAAGTTTTTAATATACACTATTCACCCCCCTCTAGTGTAAGATCAGATCTATCCCTCACTTTCAATTAGTATCAGAGGGAGGTTTGTTGTTTTTACAGGCTAACACCTGAACCAACAAGATCCTGATAGATCTCATTTTACTTAGAGTTTATTTCTATCATGGCACAAAATAAAGAGTATGCAAGCACAAGACCTCCAATTTACAATCTTAATAAGTTTGCATTATGGAAAGAAAGGATTAGATTATACTTGAATTCTATTGATGAAGATATCTACAATTCTATCTTGATCGGTCCACCTCTACCACTGGCAACAACAAACACCAGTGTTGTACCTCCACCAGGATGGACAGAAGCCCGGAAGAAAATAAAAATTGTTGATGCAAAGGCTATGAACATTGTAGCCCCAAACAATGTCTGATGACATCTTTCAGAAAGTTGCTGAATGTACCTCAGCAAAAGACATCTGGGACTCCCTCACAACAATGGTAGCTGGATCAGCTGATGAGAGAAAAGACGGTAGATCACACCTGATTTCTCAATATGAGAATTTGAAAAAGGGTGAACTTGAATCTGTTGCTGAAATATATACAAGACTCAGTCTCATAATTAATGAGCTGAAGACCTTGGAGAAGGACATTACATTTACAGAAGTCAATGACAAAATCCTCATGGTTTCCCTAGCATATGGGATTCAAGAATCTGTCCAATCAGAGAAGCCAGAAGTGTAAATGAAATTTCTACAGAAACTCAGTTGGGCAAGCTCAAATCTTATGAGCAGCTCATGAAAACAAGGGAAGCTGAAAAAAAGACTCTACTCTCAGTGAAGATGGAAAAGAGCATTACTTTCTAAGCAACTGAGGAAGAACAACTTCCTGAGAATGAAGAGCTTATGACTTTACTAGCTAAGAGATTCTACAAGATGGCTAGGAAAGACTTCAGAAGCAGGTCTTCTAGGAACAAGGATAAACCAAGGTATGATAAAACACCAGCTAAAGAAATTGTTTGTTATGGTTGCAGGAAACCAGGACACATTCTTCCAGTGTCCTGAAAAACAAAATAAGGAAAAGAAGAAGGAGAAAGACTACAAGAAGCACTCCAAAAAACTCCCTTCTAGTAAACACTAACAGAAGGAGAGAGGTTTTGTTGCTGAAACTTGGAGTGATACAGAAACTGAACCTTCATCCAGTTCAAGTGGAGATGAAGAAGAAGCAAAGGCTAAAGAAGTCTGTCTGATGGCAATCAATGTATCATGTATCAATTCTGATGCTGAATCTGAGTCTGAAGAGGACCAGGTAATCTCAACCTTTGACTTTACATCAGATCAGTTTAAAGTAGATTTTAAACTACTATGTAATGATTTGATAAAGTCAAAGAAGAAAATAAAACTTCTCAGAGAAAAATTAACTAAAATGGACAACTTATCTTCTGAAAACTCTAAACATAAAGAAGAATTGAAAAATCTTAAGGAACAAATAATTTCACTAGAACACAAATTATGTGAGGCCAAAAAGTTTGAAGATTCTCTAAATGAGGTAAGTATCAAACTGATGAATATCACAAGTACAGTCGATGCCAGACTAAATGAAAAACTTGTCTTGGGAGCTTCATCCAGTCAACCTCACCTTCTTTAGAAAAATATTCTAAGTACACGAGTAAAATTTATTTCTGCAAAAGGAAAAGAAAAATTAGAAGATAAAAATATTGAAGTTTTACAAAAGAATAACCAAAAAACAAAATAAAAATTTCCACAAAAATCATGTTCAACAAAATTCGTCGAACCGAGATCGACGAAATCAACATTTTTCGTCGAACAGCGATTGACGAACTCAGAACATAGGATTTGAGTATAACTATTCTCTGAATGAAGCTCGACGAACTCACTATGATTCGTCGAATAGAGCTCGATGAACGATGAACAAAGAAAATGTATATTACTATTCTGTGAATGGAGCTCGACGAACTTACTATAATTTGTTGAACGAAGCTCGACGAAATCATTATAATTCGTCAAACTCAAATTTTTATAACATAAATCTTAATTCTTTTCACAAGAATAATCAGACACAAAGATTTATAAATCCTTTTACTCAGTGGATCATTCCACCTTGAAGATATCATCCACTTGGTTATAAGGATCAACCTGAGTGTTCGTATATTTCTAATCATTATGAAAGAAAACTAGGACCCAAGGTAATCTGAGTCAAAAACGCCTAATTTGTTTTAATGCAGGAAAAGAACTATCCTACCATAGAAAAAGCAGTGGTATTTGGATAGTGGATGTTCAAGACATATGACATGAAGAAAGGCTAATCTAAAAGATTTTAAAGCTAAGCTTAGACCAAAAGTCATTTTTGGAGACTCCAACTGTGGACAAACAAAAGGCTATGACAATGTCAATGTCGGAGCAGTTACCTTCAGGAAGGTAGCTTATGTGAAAGGTCTCAAGCATAACCTTATTTCCATCAGTCAATTATGTGATGAATGTTATCAGGTACCTTTTAACAAATCCTTATGTTCAATTACATCTAGTGATAACAAAGTTGTTTTAACTAGGATTAGACAGGGTAACATTTATTTAGTTAATTTCAACTCTGCAAAATCTGAAATGTGCTTGTTTAATCAAATAAGTAAAACAAATGAATTATGGCATAAAAGATTAGGACATATAAATCTTAGGACTATTACTAAATTATCTAAGGACAATCTTTTCAGAGGACTATCTTCTGATTCTTAGAAGAAGGAAAGATTTTGCAGGGCTTGTCAATTAGCTAAGCAAACTAAAAATAGCTTTAAATCCATTTATAAAAGCGATTCACCCAGAATTTTACATCTGCTACATATGGACCTTTTTGGATCTATTACAATACAAAGTTTGGGAGGAAAGTCTTACACTTTAGTTATTGTTTATGATTTCTCTAGATTCACTTGGGTGTTCTTTCTTAGAAACAAGTCAGAAACTTTCAAAGTTCTGACAGACTTTCTCAGGAACATCAAGATTGAGTACTCTACTCAGATTGCATTGATCACAAGTGATCATGGCACCGTGTTTGAATCACTTCTGATGAAAGAATTCTATGAGAAAGAGGGTATCAGGCATTATTTTTTGCACCTAGAACTCCTCAAAAAAATGGGGTAGCTGAAAGGAAAAATAGAACCCTAATTGAATCTGCTGGAACATTACTTGTAGATGCTAACTTACCCCTATCCTTTTGGGCAGAGGTAGTAAGCACATCAAACTATGTTCTTAACAGAAGTCTGATTCATAAACTCAAGGGTAAGACTCCCTATGAATTACTTAAAAATAAGAAACCTAAAGTTAATTATTTCAAAGTTTTTGAGTGTAGATGTTATATTCATAATAATGATAAGAAACACTTAAGAAAAATTGAAGCCAAAGCTGTAGAAGGAATATTTCTTGGATATTCTTAAGTCAGCAAGGCTTATAGGGTCTTTAATAAATCAACCCTTAAGATAGAAGAAAATGTACATGTTTCTTTTGTTAAAACTAACATGTTTTATAAGAAGAAGAACACTTCTACCACAGATACTTTTCAGGTACCTATACTGTGTGAGAAGTTAGATGAATTAAACCTTAAGCAAGAAGATACTTCTCAATAAAATGCTGAAGACAGTGCTGAAGACAATTCAGAAATTTATGCAGAAAATATTATAACTAATGAAATTCCCCAAGAGGAATTAGCTACACAAATAGTTGAAGAACCAACTCCACCTGTTGATTTTGTCACACTTAGAGATCATCCTAGATTTCAAGTGATTGGAGATATATCAGCTGGTGTGCAAACAAGGCATCAACTGAATCGGGATCAGTTACATACTTGTTTTCTCTCTTAGATTGAACTTCAATCCATCAAAGATGTAGAATAAGATCCCCACTGGATCATTGCAATGCAAGAGTAACTCAATCAGTTTGATAGATGTAGAGTTTGGGACTTAGTACCAAGACTCAAAGACTATCCAGTCATTGGAACCAAATGGGTCTTCAGAATTAATTTGGATACTGAAGGTGTCATAGTAAGAAATAAAGCTAGATTGGTAGCTCAAGGATACTCAAAGGAGGAAGGAATAGACTATGGTCAGACTTTTCCTCCTGTTGCAAGATTGGAAGCTATCAGAATATTTCTTGCATTTGCAACATTCAAAAAATTCAAGGTATATCAGATGGATGTGAAAAGTACATTTCTGAATGGAGAACTCAAAGAGGAAGTTTACGTAGAACAGCATCTAGGTTTTATCTCTCCAACTCATTCTACTCATGTCTTTAAACTTAACAAAGCTCTTTATGGTCTTAAACAAGCTCCAAGAGCTTGGTATGAGACCCTTGCTAGCTTTCTTTTAGAAAATAAATTTAGTAGAGGCTTTATTGATAAAACTTTATTCTTTAGACATCATAAATCTAAAATTTTACTAGTACAAATATATGTTGCTGATATAATCTTTGGTTCTACTGATTCCAAACTATGAAAAGATTTTCTTATCTAATGCATTCAAAGTTTGAAATGAGTAGCATGCGTGAATTATCCTACTTCCTTGGTTTACATATGAAGCAAACACCTGATGGCATTTTTATATCTCAATCTAAATATGCTAAAGAGCTAATTAAGAGATTTGGGATATCAGATGCCTCTTCTATGAAAACACCCATGCCTACCAATGATGTAGTTGATAATGATGAACAGGGCAAGCCTGTTGATCAGAAAACATATTAGACTATTATTAGGACTTTATTATATTTAACAGTAAGTAGACCTGACATTATGTTTGCAACCTCTATTTATGCTAGGTTCCAAGTAAATCCTAAAGAACCGCATCTTACCTTAGTTAAAAGAATTTTAAGATATATTAAGGGTTGCCCTAATCTAGGACTCTAGTATACCTATTGAGTCAGGATTTGAATTAACTATATTCACAGATGCTGACTATGCTGGATGTAGAGTTGATAGAAAAAGCACATCAGGAACTTGTCAGTTTCTTGGTGATAGGCTTGTGTCATGGTTTTACAAGAAACAAACATTTGTTTCTACTTCAACTACTGAAGCTGAATATGTAACAGCAGGTAGTTGTTCACAGATTTTGTGGATTCAAAACCAACTTCTAGATTATGGTTATAACTTAAATAAATCAACTATTTTTTATGATAATACAAGTGCAATATCAATTGCACAGAATCCAGTCCTTCATAGTAGGACTAAGCATATAGAAATAAGACATCATTTTATAAGAGACAATGTAAACAAAAATAAAATTAAACTAAAATGTATTTATATTGATTTTCAAAGAGCTGATATTTTCACTAAACCTTTAGATGAAAAGAAACACATTTTCTTTTTAAATAAGCTAGGAATGATTAATGGTGAGCCTTTAAATTGATTTTTGTTCTGAGATCGACAAATTATACACCTCTCATCGAACGAAGCTCAACAAACTGTGAACATTTTGTGAAACGATCGTCGAACGGAGATCGACGAACTTTACCAATGAAACTTTCGTCGAACGGAGGTCGATGAATTTGTTTCAAATAACCATTCGTCGAACGGAGCTCGAAGAATTGATTTCCTTTCGTCGAACTAAGATCGACGAATTGTATTTCTTGTGTGAAAATTTTCATCAAACAGAGTTCGATGCTTTGTTTTTTGTCGGATGGAGTTTGCCTTTTTAACTTCTAAAAACTTATAATTAGGTTTTCATCGAACTCTTTCCCGCACATTTCCCATTTACCTTGCACTTGATCTCGCTATTTTGTTGGCTAATGGTGATTTCACAGGAGACTCTCTCTGCAATGAAATTTGATGCCGGATTCGACATCGATATGGACTCATTCTGTCACTCAGATCAAATCTTTAAAGATATTTTGCAACTGTTTTGAGGCTCATCAACTACGTAATTTTATGACCACCAGGATCAAAGTCCCCGTCACAGATATAAAAGAATGGGTTCATACCGCAAGGATTACTGATCAAACAACTATTACTGGATCTATCTCAGACAATCAAGTTTCTCTTACCCCCGCAATTTTATCTGAGATCTTTGGATTAGTTAATGGACAAGAAGATATAGAATTATCTAGTTTTGAATTTGAGATAATGCTAGATAGAATGGGTCACCAACATGGAAACCCTAACCATCTTCTGAAAAAGGACTTTTCAATAGAATATAAGTTCTTAGTAGATATAGTAGGAAAGGTTATTTTGTACAAACACTCTACCCATGATCATTTGACCAGACATCAATTCCTTTTGATGGGTGCTCTGGTAGACCAGAAAAATATAAACTAGGGGACAATATTGTTTGATTCAATTAAAAAGAAGATTAATAAAAAGGATGTTAGTGATGGAAGGATCTTGGGAATTTTCCTCCAAACAAAATGCCCAGAGATTCTGGTATCTCCAACAGTGCATATCAATGCCTACAAGATGATTACCTCTGCCCTTTTTGGAAAATGGGAGAGGGTGATTGAAAGGCCATTCAGGGCTGAATCCTTCAGGGTTGCTTTAAAAAGCACCGGGGCTGTTCTAGCCACTCTCATAACCCTAGAAGAGCTTTCTGCTCCTCATGTTTCTTCTCCTCTACCATCTCCACACTATTCCCCTAGACAGCCATCTCCACCTTCTCAACTACCTACTCTATCTGAAGAAATTCCATCATTAACTCTCCATGATGATTCCCCTCTTCCTCAGTCACAATTACCACCTAAACTATCTAAAGATATCCCACCCACAATCATCCCTACAGATTCACCCATTCATCTGTCACCACTTTCATCTCCTCCTCTCTTCTCTCTACTACATTCATCTCCACCACATTCAGCTCTACCTCATATATCTCCACCACACTCACATATCCGGGAAATTATTCCAGATGCAATTCCCCCTGTCATCTCTCCTTCATCTATTCATCAAGCATTCACTATATGTTCCAACTGTGCTAACAGTTCCATCCCCTCTTCTTCCATTCCATCCTCTACATCTACTCAGGCTCCACCTGAGTTTATGTATGTTGATTTCTCTTCCATTGCTTCTAACCTTCTTGACTTCATCACTGTAACCCTCAAGAAGAAAATAGATGACGCATTGGCTCCTCGTGTTGCTACTATCTCTGACCTCTCTTCTAGGCTAACCTCTTCCTCTTTTGTCCCTTCTTCTGGGTGCCTAGATTCAGGTCTCCCTGGATTTAGGTAGGGGGATATGTTTAATGAAGAAGCTCCATATGTAGAAGCCCAGGTTGCAGCAACTATGTTTTTTTTGAAGAACCTGATACAAAGAAGACACTTGAGGATATGGTTTCAGATCTTCCAGAAGTTATAATTGTTGGTGATTTCATTATTAATCCCACAGTTGATATATATTCTTTATTATCAGATTGTGATTTACTACACTATTATACTGCTAGTTTACCAGCTCCAGTTTTTGAAACAGAACCTTCTAGAGCTATAGTCTGTTATACTATTCCTGTTAATACTTCTATCTTAGAACAGTTTTTACAAGATCTTTCTACCAGTTTTGATTCTACAACTCAGACTATAGTAACTAATACTCAGACTGTAGTTACTGATATAATGGAGCAGGCTGGTTCCCCTCCCACTTTTGCATGGGATGAATCCCCTATGCCAAATTTTGATGATCTTCTTAATGAAGATATGGAAGTGGCAGCTGTTGTAGATAATGTTTATACATAGCAAGAGGATCAATTTGATGATAATACTAATTTATAAAAATATATAGATGATTTATATGATCAACCAGCAGAATAATCTGATGATAACTCGGACTGAGATGATTCAGAAGACTCTGGGTCTAAGAAAAGAAAGTTAAAGAAGAAGGCTACAGCTAAGGTTGCTCCTCAACCTTCATCAACAATAGATATTCCATATTACATTATACATGGAATTCATCTCACTCTAGACCTTCCACACTGGATGCGATTCTCCAAAAATGAGCAGAAAAATAGGAAGAAGATGTGGAGATATCATTCTCCACCTCAAAAGTCTTGGAGATTACCTCCTCCTCCTCCTCCTCCAGCAGCAGGGTCAGCTGGTGTCTGCATAAGTAAGTAGAAAATTCGACCAAGTCCATAGGCGTTGAGTGATGTCAACTCACTCAATTCCATACTGCTTATTTGTTGAGTAAATGTCATTCTGTTAAAGCCACAATGTTTTTGCCAAAGAAAAAGATTCTAAGTCCGAAAGCGTTGAGTGAAGCCCATTTACTCAACGTCATATTGATTCAGTCAAAGCCAAAGGAGATAGACCGAAAAATCTATCTAAGTACAAAAGCATTGAGTGAAGCCAGTTCACTCAACGCCAAATGATAGAAAGCATTGAGATAAGCCTCAGCAGTCAACGCCAGAAGGAAGGACAGGATTTGGCTAAGTATAAAATCATTTAGTGAGGCAAGCTCACTCAACGAGGTTAGACAAAAAGAAATTTGGCTAAATATAAAATCATTGAGTGAGGCCAGCTCGCTCAATGTAGTCAAGACAGAATGAAATTGGCTGAGTATAAAAGCATTGAGTGAGGCCAGCTCACTCAACACCATCAAATAGAAGTAAAATTGCCTCAGTATAAAAGCATTGAGTGAGGCCAGCTCACTCAATGCCTTCAGACTGAAGAATATTAAGCAAAGGAAAAAAGCATTGAATGAAGCTTACTCATTCAATGCCCTCAACGCCGGAATGAACTGAAGAAATGACTAAATCCAGAATCGTTGAGTGAAGCCCATTCACTCAATGCTCTCAATGCCTGGATGGACTAAAGAAATGACTAAGTCCAGAATCCTTGAGTGATGTCCATTCACTCGATGCTCTCAATGCTTGGAGCAATTCTGTGAATTTGGCTAAGTCCAGAATGGCTGACGTCAGCATGAGTCAGTAAAAGTCAACAAAGTCAACGTAGTTCAAATTCGTTGCGGGAAAGATGGAGTAAGCTATTGATGGCGCTGATGGCCAGATTTTGTCGTATTCTGCAAATGGAAGGTGGTAGATTGGCAATTAAGACAGGGCCCAAAGTGCAAAGAGTCATTGATCGGAAATCAAAAAAAAAAGATTGGCTGAGTCTACAACAAGCAATTAGGATTTTCTAATTTCACATTACAACTGGACGTCATCTTATTTGTTGCCATTACTGCCGAGCCTGAAGGTATTTTTCAGATTAAGTCAACCTGAAAGCAAAAAGTGATAGCTGCTGTAATATTCATCTACGACAGCAAGGTCACGACTGATTCTTGAAAAAATGAGGTAGAGGTTTCTGCAAGCTACTTCCAGAGCATGTCGTGATTCATCTGAATATATTTATCAACTTATTGCTATGAAGAAGAGGTTAGGGGAGACTCAATTTTTGCCCAAGAAGACATACACATAGATATTTCTCTTGTGTCTGATTTTTTCAAATCATTGCTATTTTCTGTAGGATTCAATCTTGGATTCGAGTATAAGATTCCTTAGTGAATCCGAGTGTAGGCCTATGTTATAAAGGTTGTGGTAAGATCTGTAATTGATCTGAGTATAGGATTCTTTTGTGAATTTGAGTGGTAGGCCCGTATTATAAAGGCTGAGGTAGGAAATTCGACCAAGTCCACATGCATTTAGTGATGTCAACTCACTCAACGCCATACTGCTTATTTGCTGAGTAAAGCTCATTCTATCAAAGCAACAATGTTTCTACCAAAGAAAAAGATTCTAAGTGTAGAAGCGTTGAGTGAAGCCCGTTCACTCAATGCCATATTGATTATTTCAAAGCCAATGGAGATAGACAAAAAATCTACCTAAGTACAAAAGTGTTGAGTGAAGCCCGTTCACTCAACGCCAAATGACAAAAAGCATTGATACATGACTCAACAGTCAACACCAGATGAAAGAACAGGATTTGGTTAAGTATAAAATCATTAAGTGAGGCCAGCTTACTCAACATCGTCAGACAAAAAAGAAATTTGGATAAGTATAAAATCGTTGAGTTAGGCCAGCTCACTCAACGCTGTTAGACAGAAGGGAATTGGCTAAGTATAAAAGCATTAAGTGATGCCAGCTCACTTAACACCATCAAACAGAAGGAAAATTGCCTAAGTTTAAAAGCATTGACTGAGGCCAACTCACTCAACGCCTTCAAACTAAAGAAGATTAAGCTAACGCAAAAAAGTTTTAAAAGAAGCTTACTCACTCAATGCTCTCAACGCCTGAATGAACTGGAAAATGATTAAGTCCAGAATCCTTGAGTGTAGCCCATTCACTCAATCCTCTCAACGCTTGGATGAACTGAAGAAAATACTAAGTCTAGAATTATTGAGTGATGGACATTCACTCAACGCTCTCAATGCCTGGAGCAATTCCATGAATTTGGCTAAGTCCACAATGGCTGACGTCAGTATGAGCCAACAAAAGTCAACAAAGTCAATGCGGTTCAAATTTGTTTCGGGAAAGATGGAGTAAGCCATTGATGGTGTTGGGGCCAGCTTTTTTCGTATTTTGCAAATGGAAGGTGGAAGATTGGCAATTAAGGCTGGGCCCACAGTGCAAAGAGACATTGATTGAGGATCAATAAAAGGAAAAGATTTGCTGAGTCGATAACAAGCAATTAGTGTTTTATGATTTCGCATTGCAGCTGGATATCGTCTTCTTCCTCGCCATTGCTACCGAGCCTAAAGGTCTTGTTCAGATTCAGTCAACCTGAAAGCGAAAAGTGATAGCTGCTGCAATATTCATCTGCAACAACAAGGTCAGGACTAATTCCTGAAAAAGAAGAGGCAGAGGTTTCTGTTGGGTATTGTATCCACAATGTACCTGATTTGAAGAAGCCCCTGGACAAGCTAAGGTCAATAGACTATGTATTTGATAAACTCTTTCGAGTTGTGCTTGCAGTTCCTCCACGCTAAGTGCACACCAATGTCAGGGTGCAGTAGGTCAATATACACGGGTCTGCACGACGTAATCCCTCGTTGAGCAGATCAGTGTGTTGGCCTACGTGTACTCTCTCTATTGGAGTGCACTTACTTTCAAGTACAGGGCAGTTCATATGCAAGAGAAGACAAGGAGCATGGATGGATCAAGGAGCAGCTCCTGGGTGGAAGACGAAAATTCGTCCAAGGAAAATTCGACGAGAATCACCAAGTGATTCTCGCCGATTCGGCGAGAATCACTAGTGATTCTCGCCGACTCCTTCTGGCTACCTCAAAACGGTGCCAAGTACGATTCGACGAGAATCACTAGTGATTCTCGCCGAACCAGTGGCCAAGCAGCTCATGTATACAAAGTGAAATTCGTTGAGAATCAATAAGTGAATCGTCGAGAATCACTAACGATTCTCGACGAATCGTCGAGAATCACTTGGTGATTCTCGCCGATTCGTCGAGAATCGCCTGCGATTCTCGCCGATTTTTCCTTAGCGTTTTCTCTGGAATTTCCTGAACCGGATTCTGCCGCTGTTAAGATTCTGAACCGGGTCTTAGGGATTCAGCTTGTGGGTCCCACAACGGTCTTTTTGGAAAGCATCTACAGTATTTATATACAGGTATTTTGAACGGAATACTTACCCAAGAAAGAAGCCGAGCGAGTGCAAACCCTAAAATCGTGAAATCTCTCCGCCGCCTCCGTCGCCGCTCGCGCTCGCCCGTCGCCGCTGCTGATCGTTCTTCTTCCCGATCTCCGGCGACAGAAGCTTAGCAAAGCTTGAGTCTCACGTGTCTATCCAGAGATCTCTTGTCTCTCGATTTGTTGACCGGGAAAAACTCACCCATCCGAATCGATCGAGACGACCGATCCTAGAGTGACCGTTGGTAGACCTAGTTTGCTTCGCAACGAAGTTTGGATCTCAAAGTACTGCAGCAGCGCACCTTCGTTGCCGCCGATTCCGAACCAAGCCGCCGCTCGGATTGCCGCCGCCGGTTCCGGGAGATCCTCTCCAAGAGAGACCAAGGTTGTAGACTCTTCATCGACTTCAAGAACACGTCGTCGAACAAAGAGGAACACCGTAGTCTCCAAAAGAAGTTTGTATCACGTGTACACTCTATATTTAATTTCGTTGTAAAGGAACTTTTGTTCCGTGTTGTAAGGGTTGGGTGCAACCCGTTTTGTGGGAGTGTTGACTCTCACGTGTGGAAGGGCTCCTTCCGTTAGTGCAGGGATTGGATTTCAATCCCGTTGGAGAAGTGACCGAGTCGTCCATTGTTGGGAGATAGGTCGAAGGGGGAAAGTGGATGTACCCAAGTCGGGGAACCACTATAAATTTCCTGTGTTTTCTGTGTGTTGTGCTCTTTATTTGTATTGTGCAGGTACTCTCGTAAATTCCGCAAAAGCACTACTCGTCACCTATTCCCCCCCCCCCCCATAGGTGCACATAGTTGACACTAGGTGGACTTTCAAGTGGTATCAAAGCGAGGTTGCTCAACAAAAAGGTTAATACCTTGAGTTGAATCCTGCCACTAGTGTCAACAAGGAGACATACATCTGCCATGGACGGGCTCAAGTACTCCGGCAAGATCCTAGTGTGCAACAGACTCAACTTTCCTATCTCGAAGGAAAGGATCAGGTTCTACATGGAAGCAGTGGATCCTCGACTTTTCATGGTCGTGATGGAGGGACCTTATATCCCCACTAAGGCCTCCACCATTGATCCCACCAAGAAAGTGCCGAAGACACTTTCTGAAATGGACAAGGACGAGATGGTGCTAGTGGGCCTTGATATGAAGGCAAGAAACATCCTGGTCAGCGCAGTTGATGACTCTATGATGCAGAACTTCAGCAACTGCAGGACAGCTCAGGAGATCTGGCAGTGCCTGATCATCCTAATGGAGGGCACAGATGAAGTGAGGGATGATCGGAGATCCCTCCTGAACCAGAAGTATGAGGCCTTCAGACAAGGGCCGAAGGAAGAGATCGGAGTCACCTACGAGAACTTCCTAAAGATTGTCAACGCCCTCAAGGGGTACGGAAGAGTGTTCACTAATGGTGAACTCAATGACAAATTCCTTAGGTCCCTTACTAAGGAATTGGACACAAAGATCTGCGCCATCAGAGAATTTGGCAGACTGACAGAAACTGATCCACAAATTCTGTTCGGGAAGCTGATGTCCTATGAGCTTCAGCTGAACACCAGGAAAGCTGAGGAAGAAGCAGAAAAGGCTGCTGCAAAAGAAAAGACTGTGGCTCTAAAAGCCAGTCACTCCAGAAAAGGCAAGGGTACGGTGTCGTACCGTGCCAGGAAAAAGGATGAGGAGGAGGACTCCGAGCCATGCTCCTCCAGCTCAGAGCTGTCGGAGGAGGATTTCTCCCTCATCACTCGAGAGTTCAAGAAGTTCCTCAAGATGAGGAATCAAAGAAAGAGAGACGGCTCCTCCTCCAGGCTTCAGAAGAAAAACTACTCTTCTGACAGGTATGCATCTAGACCGAACAAACATCGCTCCTCTGATATTATCTGCTTTGGATGCAACAAGACAGGACACGTCGTGGCCGACTGCTATCAAGGCAAGAGGGAAAAAGGGAAAGAAGAGGAGCACAAGTCCTCCAGAGACAAGAAGAAGGAGCGAAGCTACATCGCTAAACGGCCAAAGACACTGAGTGAGTCTGACTCCTCAGACTCGAGTGATGATGAGGAAGCCTACTTCGGGCTGGTGGGTCGCTCGGACTCAGAAGGAGAATGCCCCCCATTTACTGGGAAGGTAAAAGCTCACACCCATCTCTCCGACTCCGACTCTGATCCTGAGTCTCAGGATGATGAACCTGAGGATGGCCCTTCGGCCCGTGAAGCTGAGCTCCTCAAGAAGTATGAGCTTCTGCTCAACACTTTCGATGAGTGCCGTAAGAGACTGAAGGCTGAGAAGAAGGAAGTAAAATTCCTTAAGGGTGAGTGTGTATCCTTAAGGGAAGAGGTCACTAGTTTGATTTCTCTCCGACAGGAACACCTTGACCTGACTTCAAAGCATTCAGAGTCTTTGAAGCTCCTTGATCTAAAGCAGGAGGAAGTCGACAAGTTGGAAGAACTACTTGCGGCAGAAAAGAAGATCGTCAAGAGCTTCTCCATGCCAAAAACAGTTCTTCCAGTCGTTGATACCTTCTCTGCTCAGGCCAAAGGAGCTGGCTTGGGGCATATAGGGGTATCTGGTTCTTCATCTAGGAGAAACAAGAACCAGAGGAAGAATAAGGCCGCCAAGAAGGCCTCTGCTGCTGAAAAGGGTAAGGCTCCTCTTAGTCCTGTTGCGTTCAGAAAGCTTGGCTTTCCTTGCAACCAACATGACTTTGAATCAACATTTGAGCATCATTTCCGGCCCTCGGTTGCAAAGCCAAAGAGCCGGTATGACGGTTGGAACTTCCCCCGGAACTTCGGTGAGAGTGCCTTCAAGGCACCTTATGAGGAAATTCACATAGGAAATTATGGTCCGTTCTCTAGCGGCCATAATGGAAAGCAGGCACAAAAAGCCAAACCTGTTATACATAAGGTGACAAAGTCATGTGACTGTTGTCACCATGAGGCCTCCACCTCCAAATCCAAGGCCCCAGCTGTACCCATCGTTCCCAGGGTAAGGTAGGAGCCTAGGACGAGATACAACAGGTTCGACTGTTGGTGCTGTGGCAAAGTCGGTCACTTTGCCGTGGATTGTTGGTTTAATCCAAGGTACTCCGAGACTCCCCATGTTAGCAATGCGAGGCCGACCACTCGTAGTGTTAACCATCCGAGGGGGAGTGTGCTAACCAGGAATCTAGGACCCAAGTTCGATTGGGTTCCTAAGGCAAATTAATTTTGTTTTGCAGGAATGTCCAAAGGCCACCAAAACGCCGATCTGGTATTTGGAGAGTGGATGCTCCCGGCATATGACTGGGACAAGAAGCCTGCTGCGTGATTATACTCCAGTAGAGAATGGACCCAAAGTCATCTTCGGAGGGTCAGATCGAGGAGTCACCAGAGGTTACGGTATGATTTCCAACGGTATAATCTCTATCACCGACGTGGCTTATGTTGAAGGGTTAAACCATAACCTGATCAGCGTAAGTCAGTTATGTGACAAAGGTTATGACGTTAAGTTCTGCAAGGATAAATGTCTGATAATCTCACGTACCTCTTCTGAGACGGTATTATCAGGCATTAGGAGCAGAAATATCTTCTGCTTAGATTTTCTTAGTATAGATTCATCTACCCACGTATGCCTTGTGGCAACAGGCAGTGCATCTCTTTGTGAACAATGGCACAAGAGATTGTCACATATTAATTTCAAGACAATTAGTATGCTATTTTCTAAGAACTTAGTAAGGGATGCTCCCAGTATCAAGTGCATCAAAGATAGCCCCTGTCCTGCATGCCAAATGGGCAAACAGACTCGGGCTACCTTTAAGAGCATTGCAGACAAGGATTCTTCCCGATGTCTTTACCTGTTACATATGGACTTGTTTGGTCCAATGCAAGTTCATAGCTTGGGAGGCAAGTCATATACGCTAGTGATAGTTGATGATCACTCTCGGTTTACTTGGGTGTTCTTTTTGAAACGAAAGTTAGATACTTTTGACATCTTCACTAGTTTTGTCAAGCAGGTTCAGAACGAATTTAACTGCTCAGTGGTCAAAATCAGAAGTGACCATGGAACAGAATTCGAGTCTGGTACTATGACAGAATTTTGTGAAGAACAAGGTATCTTTCATGAGTTTTCCTCCCCGCGCACTCCTCAGCAAAATAGAGTTGTGGAGAGGAGAAATAGAACTCTCATTGAAGCTTGCACGACAATGTTGAATGACGCCTCTCTCCCGGAATACTTCTGGGCAGAGGCTGTCAATACAGCTTGTCATGTACAAAACCGAGCATTGATCAACAAGCATCATCGTAAGACGCCTTACGAACTACTGAAAGGTAGGAAACCAACCATGTCCTACTTGAGGATTTTTGGTTGCAGATGCTATGTACTGAATAATGGGAAGTACCCACGTACTAAGTTCGGTGAAAAATGCTTCGAAGGCATATTCATGGGCTATAGTGCCCACAGTCGGGCATATAGGGTCTTCAATAAGAAAACCCTAGTGGTAGAAGAATCAATAAATGTTATATTTGATGAAGGAAGTTTGCTTCACAGTAACTCTTCTAGTGGTATTCTTGAAGATGCAGGTGCACGATTGAAACAGCTGAGTCTGGATGAGCCCGCTAAAGATGACACTCCTAAGTACGTCAAAGTATCCACCTCCATGTCATCTGAAAATGTTGAAGATCAAGATGAAACAAATCTCTTGGAAGAAAGAGAAGCCCAAGCAGTAGTTGAAGCTCCAGACGCCAGACTTCTAGAGCTCCGGCACGTGAGGGATCATCCCAGAGATCAGATCATCGGAGATCCTCGTGTCAGTGTCAGAACTCGAAGAGGTACCATTAACGAAGTATTGCATCTCAGCTTCCTATCACAGGTTGAGCCAAAGAAGTTCGACGAGGCGAACAAGGATGCGGCATGGATTCTGGCCATGCAAGAGGAACTACATCAATTCAAACGTTGCAATGTTTGGACGCTGGTTCCCAGACCATACAAGCAGAATGTGATTGGCACGAAGTGGATCTTCAGAAACAAGCTGGATGAACAAGGTGTCATCGTAAAGAACAAGGCCAGGCTGGTGGCTCAAGGTTACAGATAGGAGGAAGGGATTGACTTCGACCAGACCTTCGCACCAGTAGCAAGGCTCGAGGCAATCAGGTTGTTCCTGGCGTATGCTTCACACAAAGGATTCACAGTCTATCAAATGGATGTGAAATCGGCATTCCTGAACGGAGACCTGAAAGAGGAAGTATACGTCGCTCAACCCCCAGGTTTTATCGACCCTACTTATCCCAATCATGTTTATTTTCTTAATAAGGCCTTATATGGGTTGAAACAAGCTCCACGAGCTTGGTATGAGACTTTATCTAGTTTTCTTCTTGAGAACAAGTTCTCCAGAGGCAAAATAGATAAAACATTGTTTCTCAGGGAAGTCAAAGGCAAGATTTTGCTGGTGCAAATCTATGTCGATGACATAATATTCGGCTCAACGGACAACAATCTTTGCAAAAAGTTTTCTAAACTTATGCAAGGAAAGTTTGAAATGAGAAGTATGGGAGAGCTCAAGTATTTCTTAGGACTTCAATTAAAACAGTCTGAGGATAGAATCTTCATCTCTCAGACGAAGTTCACAAATGAACTCCTTAAGAAATTCGGTATGGAGAGTGCAACCTCTATGAGGACTCCAATGGGATCCACCATGTCTCTGGATATGGATGAGAAAGGTAAACCTTTCGATGAAACCAAATACAGAAGCATCATTGGATCCCTGCTCTACCTTACTGCCAGTAGACCGGATATTATGTTCTCCACATGTGTCTGTGCCAGATATCAGGTGAACACTAAGGAATCTCACTATGTCGCTGCAAAGCGAATTCTAAGATACCTTAAAGGTACTCCTAATCTTGGCTTGTGGTACCCGAGAACCAATGATGTCGAGCTAATAGGCTTTTCAGATGCTGATTTTGCAGGGAGCAGGGATGACAGGAAAAGCACTTCCGGGACGTGTCAATTCGTCGGAAGAAGGCTTATCTCATGGAACAGCAAGAAGCAGAACTGTATGGCTACCTCCACAGCAGAATCTGAGTACATCTCAGCAGGCAGCTGTTGCGCACAACTCCTATGGATCAGAAACCAGTTAGCCGACTACAACCTTCAATTCAAGGAAGTTCCAATGTACGGCGACTCCTCCAGTGCAATTATCATTGCCAACAATCCTGTCTCACACAGCGGAACGAAGCATATTGAAGTGCGCTACCACTTCATTCGGGAGCACGTGGAAAACAAGGACATCTCTCTCTGTTATGTCCCCACGGACAAGCAGATTGCTGATATATTCACAAAGCCCTTAGACGAGGCCAAGTTCAATCTTTTCAAGACTGAATTGGGGATGCTCAATTATGAAGAATGAAGACTACAGAAGCTCCAGACTCGTGCATGATCTGAGGGGGAGCAGGGAACTCCAGCGTGAGTACAGCTGCAAGAACTGAGGGGGAGCTAAGGGCCAAACGCTACAGCCCCGATTTGCAGAAGCCGAAAAGGGGGAGATTACCCTCTCGGGGCCAAGGCTAAGGTGGCGGGGCCAAGGCTAAGGTGGCTTCAAGCTTTCTCCCAAGAAATTGGTATTGGCTCCAAGCTTGCTCCCAAGAAATTGGTATTGGTAAGGGATGACTCAACTCAATGTTAAGTTTATGGCTTTCATTTCCATTTGCTCTATTCACCTTAGCTTGTAGGGTTTAGGCTTCTTCAAATAGGGGGAGATTGTTGGGTATTGTATCCACAATGTACCTGATTTGAAGAAGCCCCTGGACAAGCTAAGGTCAATAGACTATGTATTTGATAAACTCTTTCGAGTTATGCTTGCAGTCCTCCTCGCACGCTAAGTGCACACCAATGTCAGGGTGCAGTAGGTCAATATACACGGGTCTGCACGACGTAATCCCTCGTTGAGCAGATCAGTATGTTGGCTAATCCCTCGTTGAGCAGATCAGTATGTTGGACTACGTGTACTCTCTCTATTGGAGTGCACTTACTTTCAAGTACAGGGCAGTTCATATGCAAGAGAAGACAAAGAGCATGGATGGATCAAGGAGCAGCTCCTGGGTGGAAGACGAAAATTCGTCCAAGGAAAATTCGACGAGAATCACCAAGTGATTCTCGCCGAATCGACGAGAATCATTAGTGATTCTCGCCGACTTCTTCTGGCTACCTCAAAACGGTGCCAAGTACGATTCGACGAGAATCACTAGTGATTCTCGCCGAACCAGTGGCCAAGCAGCTCATGTATACAAAGTGAAATTCGTTGAGAATCAATAAGTGAATCGTCGAGAATCACTAACGATTCTCGACGAATCGTCGAGAATCACTTGGTGATTCTCGCCGATTCGTCGAGAATCGCCTGCGATTCTCGCCGATTTTTCCTTAGCGTTTTCTCTGGAATTTCCTGAACCGGATTCTGCCGCTGTTAAGATTCTGAACCGGGTCTTAGGGATTCAGCTTGTGGGTCCCACAACGGTCTTTTTGGAAAGCATCTACAGTATTTATATACAGGTATTTTGAACGGAATACTTACCCAAGAAAGAAGCCGAGCGAGTGCAAACCCTAAAATCGCGAAATCTCTCCGCCGCCTCCGTCGCCGCTCGCGCTCGCCCATCGCCGCTGCTGATCGTTCTTCTTCCCGATCTCCGGCGACAGAAGCTTAGCAAAGCTTGAGTCTCACGTGTCTATCCAGAGATCTCTTGTCTCTCGATTTGTTGACCGGGAAAAACTCCCCCGTCCGAATCGATCGAGACGACCGATCCTAGAGTGACCGTTGGTAGACCTAGTTTGCTTCGCAACGAAGTTTGGATCTCAAATTACTGCAGCAGCGCACCTTCGTTGCCGCCGATTCCGAACCAAGCCGCCGCTCGGATTGCCGCCGCCGGTTCCGGGAGATCCTCTCCAAGAGAGACCAAGGTTGTAGACTCTTCATCGACTTCAAGAACACGTCGTCGAACAAAGAGGAACACCGTAGTCTCCAAAAGAAGTTTGTATCACGTGTACACTCTATATTTAATTTCGTTGTAAAGGAACTTTTGTTCCGTGTTGTAAGGGTTGGGTGCAACCCGTTTTGTGGGAGTGTTGACTCTCACGTGTGGAAGGGCTCCTTCCGTTAGTGCAGGGATTGGATTTCAATCCCGTTGGAGAAGTGACCGAGTCGTCCCTTGTTGGGAGATAGGTCGAAGGGGTAAAGTGGATGTACCCAAGTCGGGGAACCACTATAAATTTACTGTGTTTTCTGTGTGCTGTGCTCTTTATTTGTATTGTGCAGGTACTCTCGTAAATTCCGCAAAAGCACTACTCGTCACCTATTCCCCCCCCCCCCCAAAGGTGCACATAGTTGACACTAGGTGGACTTTCAGTTTCTGCAAGCTACTTCCAGAACAAGTCGTGATTCATCTGAAGATATCTGTCAACATATTGCTGTGAAGAAGAGGTTAGGGGAGACTCAGGTTTTGCCCAGGAAGACAGACACAAAGATATTTCTCTGGTGTCTGATTGTTTCAAATCATTGCTATTTTCTGCAGGATCCAATCCTGGATCTGAGTGTAATATTCCTTAGTGTATCCGATTGTAGGCCAGCATTATAAAGGTTGAGGTAAGATCTGTAGTTGATTTGAGTGGAGGATTCTTGTATGAATCTGAGTGTTAGGCCTACGTTATAAAGGCTGAGGTAGGATCTAGTTGGGATCTGAATGGTAGGGCGTATTGCCTGAGTTGTAGGTCTTGAAGAAGACTGAGTGGTCCTATGGGATCGTGTTGTAAGCACCTTATATTCAAGATTAAGGAGAAGAGCCTTGTCTAATATACAGTTAGAAGGGCGCAGAGGTACAGTGGACGTAGCCATACTCTAGGGAATCACTATAAAATATCTGTCGTCTGGTTGATGTGCTTGAAAGCGAAAACTAACTAATCACCAAGCACAACAAAATAAGGTATAAGTCTAGGTAATTTAAAAAGAGTCCTAAAAACTATTCACCCCCTCTAAGTGTTAACTGACCTTGATAACAAAGTCTTTCAACATACCGGATCATGAGGATCCGTTCTACGACACGCTAGTGGTGCAGGCAGCGGTCCAGAACTTCACTGTACCTGGATCCTGGTAGACAGTGGAAGCCCACTGAACATCACTAAACATATAATGTAAACTAATTAATTTCGACTAGATTATCTCCAGCCCCATCCTAATTCTTTCCTAAATTAGTGAGTAAATAAAATTTTCTCAAAATGTGTTTTAATTAGTGAGTAAATAAAATTTTTTCACAAATTGCCAAATGTTAGTGATAAAATTTTTTTGTCACAAAAAAATTTAGCTTGTATTCTGGCTAAATAATTAGTGACTACTATGATCCCTCCCAAATAAACATAACTTACCTCCAAAATAAAAGGAGTGATGTTATGGCCACATCAATAATAGCTATGGGCAACCAAGGATTAAGTATACTTCACTATCACTATATATGTACAACATAATATCTTTATGTACACACCAAATTGCTAAATGAAAAAAATTGGTATGCAAATGATTATAAATGAAATAAATAGATTCCTATTTTAAATGAGCCTTATAAATCCAAATATTTGTATACTTAAACAGCCTATTTTATCATAGTTAAAAAGGATTTAACAGTTACAAAAACAACGCATCTAAAGGCCAAGTAAAACTCATTTTAAAGAAATTATGATTTTCAAATTATCAGGAGCACAACTCATTTACAAATATAAGATGATTTTTTTAACATGTTTCATCAAAGATACATATTCAAGAATCATTGTGAAGATATCAAACATAATCAAATATTACTTAGTTACCTTTCTTTATCACAATAGATCATATTGATCACTTTTCCTCATCTTTCTAGCTAGCAACAAAAAGGCACACAATTTCATCATATAGCACACCACGAGTAAACTCTAAGTACATATGCATATATTGCGTTCAAGTAGAGAGGATAGAATTTACCCCAAAAGCCATAAAATAGAGAGCATTCATTCAAATCCAAATAAAAAAAATCTCTACCAAAACCTAAAAATCAATATGCATGCAAATATTCAACTATGAAGGGACACTAAAATAGAAGACTAAAATAAGAAAAAATCACCCAGAAATTGCTCACAAATTGGACTGAAATCAAGCAAAATAAGGCTTATAGACCGTTCCGGGAGGCTGGAAATGTCGACGCGAATGGCGCAAAATACCTTCCCATTGATGTTGGTGTCGACGAGAAAAGAGGTAGTGCTTTACGGTGCCGATAGGGTTCAAAGAGATCGGCTATTGGGGGAGAGAAGAAGAGGCGTGTGACTGAGTTCCAAAAACCTTGAATGACGTGAGAAGAGAACGAGCAGGGCTGGGCTGCCTAAAGACTTTGAATAGAAATTAAAAATTAGATTTTTAAGTTATTTTAATTTAAATTTAGGGTGTCTATATATTAACAAAATTAATTGAACTTAACTGCATTACACCAACTTCTCTCTCAAAAAAATAAATAGAAAAATAATAAATTTAGGGCCCTAAATTTATCTGGCGGTTCCAGTTTCTACCATTTCTTCCACTCTGCCTCTCTGGATTGACAGTTTCCCCAACTCTATCGGAACCTCCACATCTCCAAAATCACATGTCTCCTTGTCCTCAGAACCATCTCGTGCGACAACAATTGAAGGATTGCGAAACACTGACGAATCCGCAAAGCCGGCGTGAACTTCCGTTTGTGACTACCACTTCGCCGAAGCATGCCACGGTGCGATCATTTTTTTGTGAGGACAAGTAACGATAAGGGTCCTTTTGGTTCATGGGTTTTTCTCATTTGGTTTTGAGTTTCACCATTAATAGATCTTTTCCAAGCGATCGATTGAAAAGAAATGGGGTAGGAATCAGAATTGATGAAAGCCGTGGGTTTTCAAAATAGCATAATCTCAATTTTTGTCCCAACCCTCATATTTTGGTTGAAGAACGTGCGCAACCCCGCCCTCGCGCCTCCTTCCCCTTTTCGTAGTGCCATTCGTGCCACTGATTTAGCCGGCGGTGACGCATGTCTTCCTCTTCTCATTTCGTTTCTCCTGTTTATCTTCCTCTTCTAGTTTGTTTCTCCTATTCTCTTCATTTTTTCTATAGATTACGGTGTCTAGTGTTTTTGCTGGTGCCGTGAAGTTTTTTCTCCGATTTCATCTTCCACGTCGTCTGCAGGGTTTCTGCTGTCTACTCTATTTCTGATTCAGTGGAAAACGAGCATATAGAAAAAATAATTTGTATAAGTATACTATTGGCAGAAATTTATAATACAAAATTTCTATTTTTTTCTACTGATATTTTCAATCCAACTCAGTTTTGACAGACCTTTATAAATGCAAACAGTGAATGAAATTTTATTCCCGTTTCTTATTGATTAATGAGATTATTTTGAAAATTTGTATATGATTATTTTGATAAAAAATTTTAGAATATATATGATATTATTTTGAAATTTTTTTGAGAATATTTGTGCTCCATAATATGATATTTTCATTTTCAATTCCATGAGTTTTGGCCAATTCCATCTTGCAGCTGAACATCATAATTGGCAAAATCTCAATTCCTTCGGATTTTGGAATTGTTGAATTCCAATTCATCAATTTCAATTCCGTCGAACTGAAAAGACCCTAAACCTTTTCTCATTTGCATTTCTAATCGGAAGTTTCCCCAAACACCGCCTCTAATTGTCATAGGGCGCGTGCTCGTGTATGAAATTGCATCTTCTCTGTCATTCCCTTTGACCCTCTTTGATGTTGGGTGATGACGAGCAATCTGACCTCCATCCCATCTTCCTATAGCAAATCGTGCCCTAATTTCATCCACGCCAATTATGTCAGTGATGAGGGCCTGCGATCACTTTCCGGGATTCAAAAATCTCGCTTCCCCTCCCTCATGTGCTCTTCCTTGACAACTGTATCTTCCCTATCGATGCTCAGATATTGTGTGTGCTTGTACATTGGTTTTGTTCATAAGATTCTCACTGTGTATGTTGCTAGAGGTAAGACTATGCAATCGTCTACAAAGGCAACCCTTCATTTTACATTTTTGTTGAACACTATCCACCAAGTTTTGACACTCTTCATTTTTGTTTATGTCAAATTTTTGCTACAATAGAAATTGAAAATCTACATTTTCTTTGTTAAAATTGTAAAATCATTGTCTTTATTTACAGTTTCATGATTATTGTATGGTTCCTGAATCTATTTTATTCTTCAAATGTATAATAGTATAACTAAATACCTTAATCAACAACTTTTTGTCCACTTATGTTCACGTTTTTTTCATTTGAAAGGGATATTGTTATAGTTTTAAAAATTGAGTTCATGACATGATAGTTTTTTTAACAAGCACTGCACCCAATTTCATACTTCTACTGGAGAAATGGCAAATTGAAACAAAATTTCTACATTTACCTCCCAATTTCATCATTTCTTATTGTTGCTAGCTTGATTATGCTTATTTTATTTCATTTGTAATAGTTTTTTTAATTGCAAATATTATAACAAATCTTAACGCTTTACTTGGTGCCCCGGTCAAACGAAAATCTAAACATTTTAATTGAGATCAAATTTCTATTGTTTTGTATTTGCGCAACCTAAACCGTAATTAATGTGGTTGTTCTTTTTAGTGGCTTTCATGACCAATTTTTCTAATTTTTATATATAGATATCTTTCTTGGTAAGTTCCTCAAACCAATCTTGGAGTTCAACTTTTACTTTTTTTTGGAATGAATATTGCAAGCGTGTTCCAGACATTTAAAATTGATATTTTTCAATGCTTGATGTTGTGTCTGATGTATGCTTTTAATATTGATATTTTTATTTATTGAAAATTTTTAATGTTGATATTTTTAAATGCCTGATTTTGTTTAATTCAAATTTCTACTGATTTGGAATTGTTAAATCGTAATCGCGATTTTATAACTGTCTCCATATAACTTCAATGCTACATATTTTCGACATTCAATATCATAAAATTATAGTCAAATGATATTTAATTTCATGTACATTTGAATATTGATTTGAATTTCAATTCAACAAAATTTTAATGGTGAATATATGCAGCTTTATAATTTAGGCTCAGAGTTTTTTGTTTTTTTGGGTTTAACCTCCATGTCTGTGGGTTCGGTTAGTTTTAGAGTGTTGAATTTTTTTTAGAAAACTTAATGATTCAGTGCTCATTTTAAATCAATTCCACTAACCATCATTAAAAGATTTGTGATGTCGGAAGAAAGTAAGCGTAACACAATTGATCATGTCAAATTTGTGATAAATTATTAATATTTCCATATGTTGATGTTAGTTGGTTATTAAATTCAATTCTATTTTATGGTAGGTTTTTGAAAAACTCCATGTGTTGATGTTTTTGGTAATTTTTTTAAAATGTTGTCGTTGAATGCTATAGGAGAGATTGGAGAATTGGTTTTTTTCACTTTGTTTTATGTCAACTTTTCAACCTAGTTAACCTTCAAATTGAAACTTTTCGTGAACCTTATATGTAAGGAAAAATTTATTTTTGTTTGAGGAATATCAAATACATTCTCTCTGATATAAGTTTCTATTGTAAACAATGAAACTCAACTTATTTTTTAATATCATGTTATATGATAGGAGAAGAAGCAATAAGGCAAATTCTTAATCTAACCATTTTCTTCAATAATTTTGTGAAAAGTTTTTTGTTACTTTGTACTACAAATCCTTAATATTATCTTTCTATTAAATGTATTTTTTGTTGATATATAGTGCAATGGATAAAAGGTGGATGAATATCGGTGATCGGCAACAACCTACTTACATCAATGGAGTGAATTATTTTCTTGATTTTGCTTTTAATCATTCTAGTAGAAGAAATACTATCCGTTGTCCTTGTTATAAGTGTGGAAATGACCATTTCCACACTCGAGAGATTGTCTTTGTGAATCTTATTCTGAATGGAATTGTAAAAACCTATAAATGGGGGTCAAGTCACGAAGAGGATCATTACGTTAACCCAAACAATGAGAGAGATGATGACGCACTCAAAGAAGTTGAAGAAGAAATTTTAGAGCATGACAATATATATGATCCTATGTATTATTTTAATTTTAATGACAAAAGTCATAATGGAGAAGAACATGATCATGAGGACCCCAACGAAGCTGCTAAAAATATTATGATTTGCTAAATGACGTTGAGCAAGAATTATATCCCGATTGCAAAGAATTTTCAAATTTTCAATTTATGTTCACTTTATTGCCGCTTAAATCTGATTATGGATGGACAGTTCGATCTTCTACTACATTACTTATAGTTTTGAAAAGGGCAATTCCTTTTAGTGAAAAATTACAAAGTTGTTTTTATGAAGCTAAAAACTATATAAAAGAGCTTGGATTGGAGTGTAAGAAGATAGATGCTTGCTTGAATGGTTGCGTTCTCTATCATGGTAAGTTTGTAAATTTAGAGAGTTGTCCAACCTGTGGTAAGTCCAGATGGCAATTGAGTAAGATAAATAATAATGCAGAATGCAATAAATTATCAGGGAAGAGAAAAAGCATACCAAACAAGGTTCTAAGAACACTTTCCTTGATACCTAAGCTTCAAAGGTAATATATGTGTTCTAAGATGGCCGAGGATATGAGATGGAATAAAGAAAGGCGTCACGATGATGACAATTTACGACATCCAGCTGATGCGTTTGCTTGGAAGTCATTTGATGAAAAACACTGAGAATTTTCATCTGACTCACAGAATGTTAGGCTTGGCTTAGCAAGTGATGGGTTTAATCCTTTTTGTATTATGAGTATAAATTATTGTGTGTGGCTAGTTATTTTAATTCCATATAATATGCCACCATGGTTATGCATGAAAACCTCTAATTTTTTCATATCCTTGAATATTCCTGGTCCAGGATAACCTGAGAATGATATAGAAGTATATTTGCAACCTTTGAATGATGAGTTAAAAATATTATGGGAATTTGGGGTTCACACTTATGATGCATATACTAAGTGCAACTTTAACATATGTGATGCTGTGTTATGAACAATAAATGATTTTCCAGCTTATGCTAATCTTTGATGCTGGAGTACAAAAGTTAAGATTGCATGTCCGTGATCTAATAAAGACACATAGTATTGACGATTGAAGAATGGTTCTAAGATGTGTTATAAGGGAAGCAGACGCTTTTTGGAACCAAATATAGATGGAGAAAAGACAAAGTCTTTTAATGGAATAATAGAAATTCGACAAGCACCAAAGTTCCTATAAGGAGATGAAATTTTAGAGGAGCTAAAAGAATGTGATGATGTGATTTTTGAAAAGCTTCAAAAAAAGAAGGCGGGATAGAACTTCTCTTTTGTATAATTGGAAGAAATTAAGTATTTTTTTCAATTACCATATTGGAGTACACTTGAGATACGACATTGTCTAGATTACATGCATATTTTAAAAATCATTACTGATAATATACTTGACACTATGTTGAATATTGATGGAAAGACAAAAGATGATTTAAATTCTAGACTTGACCTTAAAGAAATGGGCTTGAGATCAGAATTATGTTCGATAGAAAAGAATGGTTTTTATGTCATGCCACAAGCATGTTATATATTGACATTCTATGAACGAAGAGCAATATGCAATTTCTTAGAGAATCTAAAAGTTCCCGATGGGTATTCTTCAAATATAAAGAGATGTGTAAATGCTAAAGAGAATAAAGTGTCGGGAATGAAAGCTCATGATTGTCATGTTTTTATGTTGGATCAACTTGTTCCTGCTTTTTGCGGCCCGCTAGTTGAATTAAGTTTATTTTTTAAGGAGTTGAGCTCTAAGGTACTAAATACAGAGGTATTAGATAAGCTTAAGCAAAATATTGTTATCACACTTTGCAAGATTGACAAAATATTTCCTCCTTCATTTTTCACCATCATGATGCACCTACCAATTCATCTTGTACGAGAAGCAGAAAGATTTGGGCCCATACATTATCGATGGATGTACCCAAATGAGAGGTATTTTATAAGTTATTTAAGGTTTGTTTACTTTATCATATTATATTGTATTGAAATAATCGAATTCAATAGATATTTACGTACACTCAAATCCTTTGTGAGAAACAAAGCACGCACGGAAGGCTCAATGGCGAAAGGATATCTAGTATATGAATGCTTGATATTTTGTTCGAGATATCTAAATAAAGTTGACACAAAGTTTAATCGTCCAGATAGAAATGCTGAAGGAAATGATGTGCAAGTTTCATGTTTATCCATATTTCAAAAAATGGGGAGGTCATTAGGTAAAGGAACAAAAAAAGTTCTCATATATATAGATTGGCATCAAGCTCAATTGTACATACTAAGAAATTGCCCAGAAGTAGAACCTTTTATAAAGTAAGCTTAAAATTTTAATTTCAAGCAAATGCTTTTTTAAATCTTATGTAACTAATTGATAAAAATTTTATTAATAGGCAACATCATCAGGAGCTCCAACAAATCAATACTAGAAATGTTGGTAGAAGACACGAGATAACTTTTGTTAGATGGTTTGAGTCGACCGTAAGTATCAACTTTTTCAACCTTATTATATATTTGTTATTATGTTTAGTATATGTGATTGTATTTCATTTTCAACAGATATCAAAGTTATATTATGAGGGAGACTCAAGAGTTAGCAAAGAAATTTTACAGTTAGCCGCGGTACAAAAAGAGGGGCGATGCATTATACTAGTTATATTGTTAATGGCTTTAGGTTTCATACTTATGAACGTGAAATCAGGTGCAAAAATCAAAATAGTGGTCTTATTATTAAGGGAGATGATCAATCAGGCGCTAGAGAATATTATGGAGATTTAAAAGATATTATTCAGTTTGAGTATGGTGGCGGGCAAAAAATTATATTATTTAAATATGATTTATGGGATACGTATAATAAAGGACGTCGTTACAAAAATGAAAACAATGGAATTATTTCTGTTAATATAAAATGTAATTTGAGATGCAATGAACCTTATGTTTTGTCTTGCCAACCTGAACATTTGTATTATGTGCCTGATAATAAAAATAAAGATTGGCGAGTAGTCTTGAAGATAATGTCACGCCACTTTTATAATGTCCCATCCAAAGACTTTGAAGAACTTATTGACGATGAATTTAACGTGTATGATATAAATGTTGGGATAGGATCCGTGCTTGATATTTCTATAGATAATGATAACCCTGAATTTTCAGTACAAATAACTGATGTTGATATTATAACTATTGAGAAAAGAGACTAATTCAGTCAAAGAATAAATATGAATGATGAAGATGAAATTACTGAAGACATTGAAGATGCAGGTGATACAGAAAGAGAAAAGTTTTAATTCATATGTTTTCTTTTGTTTTATAATATGAGCAACTATGAATTTTATTGCTTAATTATAATTTTGATTTTATCTTCTATTTTGTATAGTTTTGAAAATTATATATTTTTTTATTCTATTAGGTTGTATCTAAAAAGCATACTTTTTTCAGGTATTTTAAATAAAAGATATGGCGAGCACAAATATTGGTGTTAAGACCAAAGATTCTCAGGTAGAAAGTTTTATAGATAATTCACCATTGCATTATACAAGTACCAGAAAACATTCAATTTATTTGAAAACCAAGTCAACCACTTTACATCCACGGTCCACTACAACACATATTCTTTCCATTCCTAAATCCTTTACTAAATGAGATTTAAGAAGTTCCCACAAGGATCCAACAAAACAATCTCAAGTCGTAAGTGTGTCATCTTATCAACAAAGACCAATACAAACATCATGATTATTACATTTGGATAAAGCTTTGACAAATGATGATCAAGATACACATGTTGAGAGTGGGTTTGATCACATTTCTTTTTATCAGTAAAAGACAACACAAACACCAAGATCATTACAATTGGATCAAGCTTTGACTGATAATGATCAACATACATATGTTGAGAGTTGGGTTGAGCACGTTTCTCTTGAGGCTGAGGCTGAGGCTGATCATGTACCTGCAAGTCCAACAAATCCCGAGCTTTATAATAATGGTATATCTCGCTTATATTTTTTTATATAGTTTGAAATATATGTTTGTCTATATATGAAACTTGTTAACATTAAAACGTTTAATTACAGGTTCAAATGTAACACGAAAAAGGACATGTGGCCCAACAATGGCGCTTGAGTGGTTAAAGAGGAGTCAAAATAATATGGAGAGGGTGAATGTGCAACTTCCTACATAACTTCAAAGATTAGTTCGATATAGAGTTCAAGAGCTCATTAACAATTGTGTGCGATATGTAAGACACCATGCTTCTCTAAATGTGGATTAATGGTATTTAATTCCAATAGATATCACTAAAAATAGTTAATATCATATATGTAAGTATATACTTTTTAAAATTTAGATAATATTTCTATTATGACTCAAATACTATTATCATTTTATATTATTTTTGGATGAATTCAATCTCCCTACCGATTCGCATGTACGTGGTGACCTTATATCTTCACTTCGTCGACATTATAATTTTTGGCTCTTTCGTTTGCATGCAATTTATTACCTTAAATGGAATACTGATGGCCAAAGACATGTAAATTGTCCTAAAGACGTTGATCCTGAGCAAGGGAATTGGCTAATTAGTTACTGGGGTAGTGCACGATTCAAGATAAGAAATACACTAATTAATTTAAATTTATGTAACTAGATCTAGTATATCATGTTTTGTTTATGTGTTCTTATTAATATTGTACATTATTATTAAAACATTGTTTTCTTTATTGTGTTTATTGATATAGAGGATAAGTGAGAAAAACAAGCAAAATAGGAGTCGACAAAAAATTAAATCTCATGTTGGTACAAAGTCTATAGCGAGAACAATATATGAAATGGTAAGTATTATTTTGACATTTATAAAGTTGATTACATGAAACTTTGTTTTTAATACTTGGAATTTAATGTCTTATTATTTTCTAAATATAGAGGGCAACTCCACAAGAAGAGAATGAACTACCCATTTATGTAAGATTGTGGGAGAAAACCCGCAAAGGTAAACATAATAAGTGGCAAGATGAAATGACGGAGGAATTATATTAAAAAGAATTGGAACTTCATGAAGCCCAAATTTGGGAGAATGGTGAAGTTAATCTGACCCGTGAAGAAGCCTTTTCCAACTTACTTGGACATCGTTCTGGTTATATTCTTGGAATGGGTCAGGGACCTAGACCTTCAGAGCATGGCCGTACTAATATCAATAACTCGAAGAAAAAATTCGACCTAAAGTAGAAGCGGAGATGATGACATGTTTGAAAGAGATGGAGGATCGAATTAAACAAAGCTTTGACACTAGGGTATTGGCTCTCTTGGAACAAAAACAACTTGAGGATCAAACAGACAACACTGATTGATATATAGACTCTAATTTCGTCTTTACCTTCCCACTTGAGAATACACAAGTATGTTTTAATTTTAATACAAAGTATTTGATAATGTTTTAGTAAACTTATTACTAATAATCTAACACTTTCCTTAATGTATTAACTTTTAGGTATTGGTGGAGCTTTGGAGTAATTTTCTTTCTTTTTATCCTAACAATAAAAATCTCTGAGAATGCTTGTTTTATTTCTCAGATTTTTTTGATTTGAAAACTTACTGTTTGTTTCTACTTTTACTAGTGTTGCAACTCTATTCAAGCATAAAAACTCTATGAATTTGTATTTAGTTTATTAAAATTGTGGTTTGAATGTTGTGATTTTTTTGTCCATTGAAACTTGCACTTATCTCCATATCTCTGCAAGTTGTATTTGCTTTTATTATTTTTTGTCATGTGCAGAATGTCTAACGAGGGACACGAAGAAGAGGTTTTTTAGTTCATTCTTGTGAAATATTATCTGGTGAATAGAAGCAAGTCATATACATTTTAAGGTACCACACTCCCGTTTATTTGTGTTTGAGTTGAAATTATTGATTCAAAAGTTAGCAATCTTTACAAATTAAAGTTAGAAGTGTTTGTGACATTCATATTTCAGTTATATATGCTATATGTTTTTTTATTGTGTCAAATATATACTTTTGGTTTTGCTCGTTTTAACCTTATTAATTAGGATTTGAAACTGGAATAGTTAAAGAAGATTAAAACACAGTTCTTATTAATTTTGAGCAACCAATTGGACTTGCTTTGCCCAGCTTATTGCCGTCAGCGACCTCTGGAGATACTCTTCTCGACTTTCGGAGGCTGTGTCCTCGTCTCCCTACTTGTGGGGTTGGAATGTCATCGCCTGGTTCTTTCTCAGTCTTATAAATAGCAAAAGGTTGTCCCTAAGCTCGTAGTCCATTTTCCTACCGCCTGCCTCTCCGCCATACATTCCGTTGAGTAAGTAGCAACAGAAGCACCTTCCCATGCTACAGAAATAAGATTTTTTTTGCCTTCTATTTTACTCCTATTTGCCTCCTTAGTGCATTGTGTTAAGAAACATTCCCGATTTAGATCTTGACTTGGAAGCATAACAAGGTGGTTATGTAGGCAATATTGAGAGGCAATGGAAAGAAATGGAGTGGTTGTTAGAAAAATTCGTGGCTGTAATATTCTAGCTTTGTTGAATAGTGGCATTGTGCCTTCTTCTTGAATCACTGGTTAGGCTACTACCATGCTATGACATGGAAGCATTTTAATAGGGATAATTGGAGATATTTCTGGTGTTAATGGTTTTTGTCTTATAGCCTCATCCAAGCATTTTGTTGTAGAGTTGTAGCTGCCAAAATCTGCTGGGTTAAGTAGACCATCACAGGATTAGGTAGGAACTTGAGAGAGTTTTGTGGATTGGGGTGAGTATGAGGTGGTGATTTTATAATTTAAAATTGGGTAGGTTTGGATTATATAAATTTGTAAATTATCATGAGTGAAATTAGGCCCAGACTTTATGAGCCGTATGGGAGAAATTTTGACTAGCATGATTGGAGGTACTCTTGTTAAGGTTGTTATTTGGTTTAGGTAATGCTAATAAGCTACTCATTTTTTCTAGATGACAATTTCCTCCATTCTGATTGGCATTCCTATCACTTCCTCCAGTAAAATACCATGCAACCTACTCTCTTCTCCCCCAGGAAACAAAAATAGCCACTCCATCTAGACAGTCAGCTGCTCCTTTCCTGGATAGTTCTAGAAGTTAATTACAGCCCCGCTGGAATTCTTTCATGTACAGTCCGGACCCTCAAAGTGGAAAAATTATGTTGGAGGGCTCAATAATGATACATCGGTTCTAGGAACTGTAGAGTCAACACCGACAAGGAGTGGTCATCACTAACAAGTAGCATGCAAAAAAGAATTGACAATGACAGACAAGGACAATCTGGACTGCTTCATGCAACACCAAAAACATCATTTAATATTAATTTTGAGCATCATTCTTTAATCTGTTCCCGGCCTCCCAATCCTCCAATTTAAGCCATTGACATGCATTTAGGTCAGCAAGAATTTGATCGCATCCTCTTCTACGAGCACGCTCATAAGAATTTTAAGGCTGTCTATGCCAAGAATCCCCATGATGACGATGTGACCCCCGATTGCTTTATTTATTTGATTCTTCACCCTTTCTGATCTTCTATACTCGATTCTCATCAAAAATTCAGTTTCTTAGTAGTAACTCTTCCTTAATTTCAGTTTTTATTTACTTACTGTTTATTGTTTTAGAATCTCATAAGTTGGGCAAGAGTGCTAATTGAGTTGTGGCAGTTCCAAACTAGATCCGACTCGATAAAGTTCATCAAAGGTAATTGATTTTGTCACCGATGAAGGGCAGTCTAGTGTTTTTCACTTCAATCTCCCTATTGCATTGATATTAATGGATACTACTTCAGATGTTGTTTCTATGTTGGAGAAAGCTTTGGAGTTTAATCCCAAGAAGCATGACGCCATTTGGTCTTTGGGAAATGCAAAAACTTCTCTTGCATTCATCACGAAAGATCTTGAGGATGCCAAGCCTTATTTTACGAGGGCAATGCAGTGCTTCCAACAGGCACTGGAAGAGGTATTTATATCCACCTGGTTATTTTAGTGACAGTTTTGTCTCATTTTCAAGCAAAAAACCGAAGCCTGGCTTCTTGCAGGTTTCATGTGTCATTTGTTTCAATTATATTCCGAAATTAGGTCCTGTCTTGTTTTATTTTATTGTTCAAATGATGGTACTTTTTTGGCCTTAACTCCTCTTTATCCTTTTGTTTAGTGGAGAATTAGAAAAATAGAGACGGGAAGTGAGTGAGAGGGTTAGTTTTCTAATCCCTTGTCTCTTCAAAAACCATGGAAGGAGGAGAGAAAGAGGGCGGGTGAGTTTGAAACAAATTTCTTTAAGTTATTTTTGTTAGTTGGTCCTTTCGTCTAACTTTGAAGATATGCTTTTCTTAATGATCACAAGCATGATCTTGCGTACCTTTCAAATATGTGCATGTTCATTTTTATTAGTGTTTTTTTCTGATAAAGTTTTGGAGAATATTTTTTAATATTATTTACCAATAGTTTCCTTATATGCAAATACATGAAAATGCATTCTAAATTTTTCTGGTGAACTGTATGTAAAAATTTAAATTTACACCGAATGAGAATATCAAAATGATATATTTGAAAATTAGAAATATTTTAGTTTATTTTATTGCTTTACATCAAAAATTGTGCAAACTTAAAGGGGGATATTTTTAGTTTTGACACTAGGGAGGTGCTTGTAGTTATGCAAACTTCCATAGAATGTTCATATATTTTTAGTTTTGACACTAGGGAGGTGCTTGTAGTTACACAAACTTCCATAGAATGTTCATATAATTAACCATATATATATATATATATATATATATATATATATATATATATATATATATATATATATATACTATATTAAAAAGAATTATCAAAACTCTCTTACATGCCTATGTTAATAAGACGTGAAACTCATCACAGCCCTTGGATCAAAAACATCCCGCTCACATCATTTCAACCCTAAAAATACCTCCCCGTGATATCTCTGCACCAAATCCCCCCAATGCCGCTTCCCCCCGCTCCCCCGCTCTGACTCTCGCCCATTCGACGCCAGCCGACCGCCTCTCCGACGACCAAGAAAAAAGAACATTCGCTACCTCTCCACTCCGGTACGCCTCCTCTCCGCTCAAGCACCGTCGAAGTCCCTTCCCCGACGGTTAGAACCTCCTTCTCTCTCTTCCTCACTGAAACCCTCTTCCGCATCGCGATTTCAGAACGCCGTCTTTCGAAGCCTAACTCTATTTCGCGAATAGGACTCCATGCAAGCCATCATCCCCATCAATCCATTCCGGAAAACCCAGACCTCATTCCCGATAAAGCATCAGACCTCATCGTGGATCTTCCCTAAACCGACCCTCTTTCGCCGAAGTCCACCGCTGTGCAGCCCCTCCCGATTGCTACTGCATACCGCAAACTAAAATTAGCTGCTTCAAAACACTACCCAAATACTTTCCACGAAATCGTCTCCACGATGAAACACCCTCACGCTGCCGCTGCGCCCTACTCTCCCCCTCTCGCCACTCCAGTGCCGGAACGCCTCCTCTCTGACCAACCAACACTCCAATACTTGATCCACGACAACGCCGAAGATCTCCCCATTTCCACTTTACGTCACTTGATCCACGACGCCACCCAAAATCTCCAAACAGTATCCTTCATGTTCTCAAAACTCTCTACCTACATCTTTTTCCCAATAAAAAAAATTATTCCATGGATCTTTTAGGGCTTCACCTCAAGTCATCTTCTTCTCTCAGTTTGAAGAGGGAGAGGCAAACTCCAACTGTAATCTCTCAGGTTGAAGAGGGAGAGGCGAACTCCAACTGTAATTTCTGCTCCCCGCTCTGCTTTCCTCTGAAAGGCAAGTGTTGCTCTTATAGCATGTACAAATCATAATGAACCCAATTTACTCCTCAACCCTCGATAGAATTTCATTTCTCAAAAACCAGACAAAAAATATGAAATTGATTGTGGTTTGGATTTGATATTTTAGTTTCAGTTTAAGATTACATTTTTGTTTTCGTTTTTTATTACAGTTGATGATTTTGATATAGTTTCCGTTTAATTTTTTAGTTTATGATTATGATTTCGTTTTAATTTTCTTTTTAATATTTCATTGTTGGTTTTCAGTTTATAGCCATACCACGAAGCATAGTCATATGACTTCCTTCACTGAAAAGCCAAATTTGGGAGCACCTCCTTCTCCATCGGTCCAACTAAACCTATTTTTCAGGTGCGGCTTCAACACCTCCTTCTCAAGTGTGAGAATTATACCGCAACTCAAAACAATTATTTCAATCATGAGCCACATTGTTCTTCCTCAAAGAATTGAGCACCTGATGGTTTAAGTAATGTGCACCTGATGGATTAAGTAATTTAAGGTTTTAATAATGCAAATTCAAAGTGGTATGAATCATGATTTATAAGTATTAGGTCGTGTAATTTAAAAATTCCGTCATTGCTATCAAGAACAAGATGACAACCCCCCGTATGTATATCAACCATCTTCTAAACCTCTTTAGAATAGTAAAAAGTTCAAAGAGTTCTGATGAGCAAATTGTCCTCTTCAAATCTCTTTATCTGGAAAGTAGTAATGGGTAAAATCTTTTACTTATAAAAATGGGGTCCCTTCAAGAAAGTTGTTATGATTAAATTGTCAATCTTCCAGGTGGTTCGATGCATGTCCTCTTTAAACCTCTTTATTTGAGTTTGTCTTATTGCTGCTATAATTGTTTATTCCTGTGCGTATAGTTACTGTTATGGTTGTTGATTATTTACAATGTTGTTTATTCCTGTGTGTATTACTTAAACCTTCAGGTGTTCTTATTACTTCTGTGAAACAATACCCGTGTGTTTTTATTATAAAAAACATTGTGAAATTTTACTTGGGCCTTACTTTCAGAAGTTCTTATTATTTATGTGAAAAAATGTTTTAATTAATGTAAAAAAATTTCTTATTTCTGTGAAAAATGTTCTTGGTTGACTATCATCTATAATTACTGTTATAGTTAGTCCTTTAGTTTAGGATCATATGCATCGTAATGTAGACCTTAGTCAAAGCAAGAGGAAGAACCCGTATAACAGAGAGGACTACATTTAATGATCCTCCTATGTTTCAGATTTCAATTATTGTTCTCGATTTCGACATCATATAAATAGGATGATTTCCATAATCGGTTACACATTTATCCACATTAATTTGAATCAATTGAACATGCTCATTGAATCTCATTTTTGTTGGCCTTTGCCTGCAATATATTATGCAGATTATTAACATCATCAACTTAGTAGCTAATATTATTGGAGGCGGTATATTGGTTCATTGCCATTTTTGGTTGGTTTGTGAAAAATATAGATCTATGAACTTCTAAATGCATGCTACCATTAACGTCAAAAATGTTGAAAGCACACTTGACACAGTCAATCTCTCATTTTTATTAACTGGTGATATACAACATCAAATAATGAGACAGTTTTAATGAAGTTTTTTAAATGTTTAATGTTTGAAATAGCTTCTCACACCATCAAGTCCCTAATATAGAGTATTCTTAACCATGTCATAACCTTGACACAGTGTAATAAATGTAACAATTACATAAAAATTTTGATGTTTAAGTTTAACCCCACATTGTAGGTACAAAGCAACTGCTCCCAGCTATTGTTTTGAATTTTAAGGGAACCCAACGTCTGCCTCATCAGGCCATGGTACCTACCTTGCCTCTCTTTCTAAGAAAGCATTTGACCTATGCAATAAAGCTATTGTTTTCATGCTTTAATTTAATGTTGTTGCTACTGCCTATCATATGTATGTGATCAGGCGCTGCAGCTTAATCACTCACAATTCTTGGAGCTATTTTCCAAAAATTTAAATTATTTCTCTTTTTCTCACATGTGTCTCTTCCTCATCTGCCACTATGACAATTTTATGCTTGTTACATATTCCTAAACAATGACATTATCCTTGCGTAGCTAAAATTTTAGGTAACTACAAAGCTTAATCTTCTTATTATAATATTTCATCTTTCTAACAACATAAATTTTCATAGTTCTTTCATTACAAAGCTTAATCTCTTTTTAATTTAATGCAAGTTATTTTTCATAATATAGTGTTTAATCCTACTTTATTTTCTTACTCAAGTTTTAATTGTGTTAGATTAACACAATATTTAGTGTTCTTTCATTAAATAAAATAAAGTTTATATTAAAAATTTTTCATTTATTTTAACATGGCCCAATTGTTCATGGCAATGCGTGTATTTTGTTTATTGATTTGTTGATTATTAATTGGCTTAATGAGGATAAATATGTCTGATGATTCCTTAAAACTTTCAAAACAACAATAAAACACAACTATTTTATACATGACTAAAGACGTGTTTTAAAAACACCCCTCCCCTCGACCAATGTTGCCCCTCACGATCAATGTCCCCACGAACAATGTCGTTCCCACGTTAAATGTAGCCCCCCACGACCAATGTCGCCCCTCATGATCAATGTCGCCCCCACGCCCAATGCCCCTCCTCCCCCACGCCCAATGCCCACCCTCCCCCACGCCCAATGTCATCCCCATGACAAATGCCTCTCCCACGACATATGACGCCTCCATGACAAATGCGGCGCCCACGACAAATACAACGGCCATGACAACTGCCTCACCCTTGACAAATGTCGCGCCCACGACAAATGTCGCGCCCACGACAAATGTCACCCCCTTGTCAAATGACGGCCCCACTATAAATGACGCCCCCACGACAAATGCCCCGCCCACGACAAATGCTGCCCCCACGACAAATGCCGCCCCCACGACAAATGCTGCCCCCACGACAAATTCCTCCCCCACGACAAATGCCGCCCCCACAACAAATGCCGCTCCCACAAAAAAACTCGCCCCCACGACAAATGTTGCCGCTCACGACAAATGTCCCCGGGCCGAAGGCCCGTGCCTGTCACTCGTATATATATATATATATATATATATATATATATATATATATATATATATATATATATATATATATATATATATATATATATATATATATATATATATATATATATATATATATATATCAATGGAACTATATGGAAGGAATGGTCTTTATTAGTTCTTGAGTCAGCAATTAATATATAAAAATACCGTGCTTGGCTAAAATTAATGAAGCTGATTAATCCTTCTTTATGAAATAATTGGAAGGAGATTAGCGAATCTAGCTAACAGTGCGACTATTGAAGATTGACATGAAATATTTTGATGATAGATGTTTAATTGTATGATTAATTAAGCCCTACCTAGCTAGGCTGCAGGTGCATGTTGGGGGATGTTGGGGGAAGAAATCGGCTGATCCCGCAATGAAGGGTAAATAATTTTATAATATTTATATATGAATTTTTGAATTTTTGATGGACATCCACTGTAGATAGGGTAAATAATTTTATAATATAATATAGATATATCATTATGTTGTTCTACTTGGCATGATTGTTGTACTAATTTGCAGGATAGAAGGATCAATTATGAAAAATTCTGCGCGATGTAGAGAGGGGCGGTCGCTGTTGCTGCCAAAACCAAAAGCACCCATTGCGCCAATTACCCTTGTAGGAAGTAGAGAGTTAATGTTGTCCGGAAAGGAAGGTATATTGAATTCATGATCAATGAAGGTTGTTATAAGTGATGTTTTTTTCAACGATCATGGAGGAGGATCACGTGCGTATAGAAATTTGTATCGAGTTTAATAAGAGATAGTTCTGTTATTTTGTGCGGAGGGGTTTGGGCCATCTCCCACCCTCTTTTGTCTTAATTAATAAAATAATGTATGTTGGTAAAAAATTGAGTATTTTATTTATTCTTTTGTTTGAATGTTTACCATTAAATTGTAATTAATATTAAATGAAATAAGTCTTTGATATTTTATGAGAAATTGAACAAAATGTAGACAAAATTATATCATTTTATTGACCAAATTAATTCAGTCACTGAGACTACTTTATGTGACTGAATTAGTTTGGTCACTGAAGATATTTTATGTGACCGAATTAATGTGGTCACTAAAATTTTTCTTAGTGACCAAATTACATTTGTTACTAAAGTTTTTGTGATCAAATTAATTTGGTCATTGAAACTCCTCCTAGTGACCAATTTATTTTGGTCACTGAATGGTTTAGTGAGCAAATTTATTTTGTCATTAAATGGTTTTTGTGACCAAATAAGTTTGGTCGTTGAATGACTTTTGTGATCAAATTAATTTGGTGACAAAAGACTAACACTTAGTGGCTAAATTTTTTTGGCCACTAAAAACATTTAGTGACGGGGTTTTAGAGACGATCTTCTGGCAAAATATTTTTTGCACTAAAGATCATTAGTAACCAAAATATAACGTTTAATGATGAAATTTTTCGTCACTAAAAGTCAATTTTCTTGTAGGGAGGAGAAGAGATAATGGTGGTGGAAGTAGTAGAAGAGGAGACCTTAGCCCAAGGAGAGAGGGCAGCTGAAGATTTGGAGGAGCGATCCCGGTTGGAGCTGGTGGAAGAAGTGGTGGAGATGGAGGTTCTCACCCGAGCAGGCAGGACAGAAAAGGTGCGGGTCAGCCGAGGCTTGGGTCCGGAGGATCAAGAGAGGATACTAGCATGTATCAAGGAGCACGTGGACGTCTTTGTTTGGAGCATGGCAGATATGCCCGAAATTGATGCAAATTTGGCTTGCCACGAGCTGAATCTCGACCTGAAGGTCAGCCCCATTCGCTAGAAGAAGAGGAGCATGGACAACAATCTCAAAGTGTCTATCAAAGGAGAAATTGAAAAGGTTCTTAAGGCCGGTTTCATGTTAGAGATCTAGTTTCCAAGCTAGGTCTCTAATGTTATAATAGTGAAGAAGGGGGACGGGAAATGGAAGATGTGTGTTGATTTTTCTTTGTTGAATAAAGCATGTCCCAAAGATTGTGGTCATGGACGAGGACCACGAGGAGGAAACCCCAGACCTGCTCGGAATCAAGTGTTCGAGCTGGACATGACACAGGAGAGGAACCCTCAGGAGGTGATTGCAGGTATGTTATAGTCAGTTATCACATATTCATTATTAACCTTAAGTTTCTTAGGATGTACTAGAGATCTAGCTTTGAGTATTGCTATTGGTACTTAGGCACTGTGGTGGTCGACGGGAAATCGGCCTATAAGTTATTCGATATCGGTGCCTTGCACTCATTTGTGTCTGCGGACTTCATTAAGGACCTAGAAGGAGTGCAATACTTCACTGGTATTGCTCGACGAGTACGCCTCCCAGACGTCTCTGAGATGACCGCAACCGCCAAGTGCGAATTAGAGATACTCATTGGGGGAAAGACCTTTGATACCCCTTCCATAGTTTTGAGAATGCCAGAATTCGATCTCATTCTGGGCATGGCGTGGTTGGATTGGCACTACGCAAGAATTGACTGCGCAAAGAAGAGAATTTACTTGAGACATGAGGATGCTGATGTCATCTTTCAAGGTATAAAATCCGCACCTCGTTTGTTATTATCTTCGATTCAGGCCTTGAAAGCTCACATGATGTGGGAAGAAGTATGCATGATATGTTTTGAACTAAAGGAGGTGAAAATAGATTTGAAGGATGTGCGAGTAGTGCGGGACTTTCCCGAGGTATTTTCTGAGAAATTTCCAGGATTACCCCCGCATAGAGAGGTAGATTTTCAAATTAAGCTAGTACTGGGTGCCAAGCCCGTCTCCACGACCCCTTACCGAATGGCCCCGAAGGAACTCGCAGAGTTTAGAGTTCAGTTGGAAGAACTAGTGGAATCAGGGTTTGTTCGCCCCATCTCATCACCTTGGGGAGCCCCTATTCCGTTCGTTAAGAAGAAGGATGGAACCTTGCGATTATGCATAGACTATCAGGAGCTCAATCGACTGACGGTGCGGAACACTTATCCGCTACACCAGATCGACGAGTTGTTCGCTCAATTGGTAGGAACACATTAGTTTTCCAAGTTGGATTTGTGCTCAGGGTATTATCATTTGAGGATACAAGAGGAGGACATTCAAAAATAGCTTTCAGCTCAAGGTACGGTTTGTACGAGTTCACCGTGATGCCATTTGGGCTCACAAATGCCCCTTCAGCTTTCATAAGTTTGATGAACAAAGTGTTCGAGCCTTATATAGATATCTTCGTCATCGTTTTCATTGATGACATATTGGTCTACTCAAAGATAGAGGAAGAGCATGTCGAACATCTGACCTTAGTACTGAGGAAGCTAAAAGAGCACTCCTTGATTTCCAAGTTCACCAAGTGCGAATTCTGGCTCCAAGAGATTGCCTTCTTGGGCCATGTGATCAGTGGGGCTAGACAAGCTGTGGATCCGACAAAAGCGCATGCCGTGAGGGAGTGGTCGCCCTTGAAGTCTGCGACCGATGTGCGGAGCTTCCTTGGACTTGCCGGGTATTATCGTAAGTTTGTAAAAGGGTTCTCAAAGATTGCCCTTCCTCTTACTACTATGACAAAGAAAGGTGTGCCATATGAGTGGACCCCCTAGTGTGAAGCCGCGTTCCAAGAACGGAAGGATAGACTTACATCCGCATCCATCCTAGCCCTTCCATCCGGGAAGGAAGGATTTCAAGTTTACACTGACGCATCGTATCAAGGGATGGGAGCGGTACTGATGCAGCATGGTCATGTGATTTCTTATGTCTCAAGGAAACTAAAGAATCATGAACTCAACTACCTAGTACATGATTTAGAATTGGTAGAGGTGGTGTTTGCCTTGAAGATTTGGAGACATTATCTATATGGCGTCCACTGCGAAATCTTTTCGGACCATAAGAATCTAAAGTACGTCCATACTCAGAAGGAATTGAATTTGAGACAGCGACGTTGGTTAGAGTTTTCATGTGATTATGAATTCACCTTGAACTATCACCCCGAAAAAGCAAATTCCGTAGTTGATGCTTTGAGTAGAAAGGTACCAGAATCGAACCCTGAGTCCCGAATGATTAGTATGGAGTTAGCTCGGATGCTCGAAGAGATGGAGATTACCCTGGTATATAAAGACCAATCAGAAGGGTATGCAGATTACCTAACCATGATGGGCATCGTCTATGATATTCGGGTCCGAATCTGGGCGGAGAAAGGAAAGGATGCTGCTCTGGCCCCGACAATCAAGTCAATTGAAAAGGGGACTACTGATGAGTATTCCCTAAAAGATGGCCTCATTCATCTCCGTGGCCGGCTTTATATTCCCAAGGGAGGTAAAATTCGGGAAGATATCTTGAGAGGGGCACATTCCTCTCAGTATTCAGTGCATCCTCATATTTCCAAGATGTACGCCAACTTGTGAAAGACCATGTGTTGGCCGAGAATGAAGAAAGACGTCAGATATTTTGTTACACATTGCGAGGCCTGTCAAAGGGTGAAGGCGGAATGCAGGAGCCCCGGAGGGTTATTACAGCCATTGCCCATCCTCGTGTGGAAGTTTGAGGATATCTCCAAGGATTTCATCCACGGATTGCCTCGCTCATGCTCAGGGAATGATTCGGTGTGAGTAATCGTTGAGCGACTGACAAAGGTAGCCAGGTTTATTCCTATGAAGAAAGAAGCTCATGTTGAGGTTTTGGTATGCCTCTTTGTGGAGTATTTTGTACGGTATCATGGCGTGCTAAAGATAATTGATTTTGACCGGGATGGTCGGTTTACCTCTAAAGAATGGAAGGCCGTACATGCGTACTTGGGTTCACGCCTTACCTTTAGCACAACATTTCATCCACAGACAGACAAGCTGTCTGAGAGGACCATCAGAACATTGGAAGACCTATTGAGACTGTGTGTGTTGGATAGAGGAGAGCCGTGGGAAAGGATCTTACCCCTCATGGAATTCTCCTATAACAATAGTCACCATGCCAGCATTGTGATGGCACCCCATGAAGCCCTTTACGGAAGAAGGTGTAGAACCCCCTTGTCATTGGTACAAGATGAAGACCTGATGGTTTTAGGAATTGAGTACATCGATGATTCTGATGTGGTTGTTAGACTAATACGAGACCGCATGCTTGAGGATCAAAGTCGGCAGGCTAAATATTATAATGCAAAGCACCAGATTGTAGGATTTTAGGTGGGTGAAAAAGCATTCCTGAAAATCTGTCCGATGCATGGAGTGTCACGGGTACGTGGTGTGAAGAAGCTCAGCCCAAGATACGTTGGACCTTACACCATATTGGAAAAGATTGTCCCTTTGGCCTACCTGTTGGAGTTACCACCAGAACTGGAGAACCTTCATGACCTATTCCATGTATCGTCTCTCCGGAAGGCGCTGTTACGCCCCGATCAACATATTCCCACCATTGATGGAGCAGTGGAAACTGATAGATCTATACGACTAGAGCTGGTGCGTATAGTAGACAATGAGACAAGGAGTTTGCACTGCACGAGTGTTCCTTTGGTAAAGGTGCTGTGGTCTAACCATGGGAAGGAGGATCATGGGAGCCGGTGGACTTGATGCAAAAGCGCTACCCGGAGTTGTTTCCTCAAGGTAATTTTAAGAGCATATTTTATTTTATTTTATGCTTTTCTCTCCCCATAGCCTTAGCCTGATTTCGGGGACAAAATCTTTTATTTTGTTTATAGGATTTGTAACATCCCAATTCGAGCTAGGCCCCTTATGCGCACTTTTAAGCAGGAGAGTTGACTTGGGCTTAGGGAGTGCTGGAAGTTAGGCTTGCACTCGAGTAAGCGAGGAGAAGTTGGTCCAGAGTTGGACATGGGTAGTGACACGGGCGTGTCCATACCCGTGTGGCTCTCAGGCAACATTGCGGATTCCTTTTTGTATTTCCTGAGCATGACACGGGTAGTGACACAGGTGTGTCCCTACCCGTGTGTGTGTATTCATCGAGCAGAGCTCGACTAACTCCGTCGGCCGGGTTCCTCCCGAGAAGGAGAAAGGTAGAGACACAGCCCTGTCCCTACCCATGACCGTGTTCCTCCCGAGAAGGACACGGGTAGAGACAGGGGCATGTCCCTACCCATGTATGTATCTAAGTAGCATCTCGACGATTTGTCGAGCAGAGCTCGACGAATCGTCGACCGTGTTCCTCCCGAGCAGGACACGGGTAGTGACACGAGTGTGTCCCTACCCGTGTGTGTCCAAGAAGCAACTCGACGATTCATCGAGTAGAGCTCGAAGAATCGTAGACCACGTTCCTCCCGAGCAGGACGCAGGTAGTGATACGGGCGTGTCCCTACCCGTGTAGTTCAATTTCGGGTTTTGGCGAATTTTCTGGCCGCATCATTTCGAAGGGACTCATTTACTGAGTTGATTGGCGGTCCAATGACAGGCCGACACATGGCTATGCAGTTACCCAATTTTTCACATGAAAAGGGGAGAAAACCCTAGCCGTTTCGAGTCTTCCTTCCAAGCCATGCTGTAGGAAATTGCTATAAGGAAGAGTTTGCTGGAGCCGATCCTCTCTTTCCCGCGAAGAACAAACACCAACCAAGGAGAAGAAGATGCCGCCAAGAAGGGTGACAAGATCCATGGTTGGAAATGCTGGAAATGCCAGAAATGAGGTGAGCTTCCTACCCTCTCCATTGGTGCTAGATCTTTAGTTATTTCTAGGAGACATATCGACTCAAAAGGGTCTTGATTTGTGAGAAGAAGGTTTCTAGGAAAAGGCCATGCTAGGACTTTTGTCCTAGGAATTAGAGTCTTCAACCTTTCCCTCACTTCGAATGCAGTTTGTGGACTGGTTTCGTGAAGAGAAGTGGCCTTGTGAGGGTGAATAAGGGAGGAGAAATCCTGGATGTTATTTAAAAAGTTTGGTTGAAGGAAGAAGACGAACCGATGTCGTCCGATCTTCTTTAAGATGGGCGTATAAATCTGTTTTCTACGCGCAGCAGCTTTCGAGGATGTTTTCAATCACGATGCATCCAGATCCGAGGTTTCGACTAAACACAAAAGTCACAGCCCTTAGAAATACCTTTACAACGAGGTGTTAAACGCCTTCACCGGATTCATGTAGCCTCGGGAATCCCCATTTGAAGTTGTTGTACAGTAATCATTCCTACACATGTAATTCTCCTGTTTGTTTTGTATTGGTCGAGAGATCATTGTACAGTAACGTTGATGTTTGTGGAATTTAGACAATAAATGATTGTGAAAGATGGGGGTTAGATCTGATTTACTCCAGAGGGGGGGGGGGGTGAATAGAGTATTTATAACATTTTGGCTGTTTAAGATTTTATATCAGAGTAATGAATTATTGATACCAATATTAACAGAAAGGTCTAATCTAACACAACATAGAAATATCTCACAACACAACTAGCCTATCATGGCCACATCAAGAACAACAAGAAAAAGGGCAACCAGACAACACAAGAAATTTTATAGTGGTTCCCCAACCTGGATACATCCACTCTTCTACCACCCTGGTAGGAATCCACTAGCAGGTTTTGATCAAGTGACTGCCACCTTTGAGCTTTTGATCAGGTGCCCAAAAACCAAAATAAACTTTTGAAGGGAGTTAATAAACCCTTTATACAGGAGGGGGGAGAGAGATTGATGATGTCTTCTCTTTCTCAAACAACTAAGAAGACAAGTGGATTGCTGTTGTCAAGGCTTCTACAGAAATCACTTGAAGCCTTGCACAGGGTGTAGTAGGTCTTCAGCCTTGACTTGTAGTAACCTAGGAACTTCTGACTGATAGTGATTGTTGTCCTTGAAAGCTCCTGGAGTTGAAGTTGAATAAGACTCTTGATTTAGTGTTTATTGTTCTTCTTCTTCTTCAGAGAAATCAAGGTGAAAACAAAGTGTTTTCTGCACAGAGAATTCCTGAGTGATTTTCTATATGTTCTCTGGTTCTATATCACTCTTTGTCATATATCTTCTGAAAAAGAAAATTCCTTTTATATTCTCTGTCCAATTCCTCCTTTAAATTTTGAATTCTCAAGCATTAATTACTGATGGCCTGGAGAATGAAAACCGGCTGGAGAATATTTACATTGATGAGTTTCCCTAATTATCCCAATTAATTAACCAAGTAATTATCCTGATGAAAACCATAATCAATGCTGCCATTAACGGCTATATTCAGAGAATATGAGCATTTATTACTTCAGGAAATCACTGATACATAATATGGAATAAGGAACAGAAAATAAGGTAAACTCTAAGTCTGGAACTGCAACAGAAATCGTTGACCATAGAACAGATTTCATCGACCTAAGATTCAAGTTCGTCGAGCTAAGAAATCCTTTTTGTCGACCTGAGAAAACTTGTTCGTCGACCTGAGATCCAAGTTCGTCGACCTGAGCTCAGCGACCTACATTCTGTGAATAACTTGCCAATTCTGCGCTCCAAGTTCATCGAGCTGATAATCTATCTTCGCCGAGCTCAGTTTATAGAAAGCATTCTGGAAATAATGTGTTGAAGTTGAAATCCAAACTTCGTTAACCTGAGCTTGAATATCATCGAGCTCAACTCAGAGAATTAACTCTGAGTTCGTCGATCAGTGATCGACGATCGTTGAGCTGAGTTCGACGAACGTCAAACTTATATACTGAACTGAATTTGAGATATGAAGCAGGCTTGCATAAAGTCTTGGTTGAGTTGATGCCTGGTCTGCACACCAACTGAAATGTCTCCAATCACTTGAGATACAGGGTGATCTCTAAGTGTGACAAATTCAGTAGGTGGAGTTGGTTGAGCCACAGCTTGGGGAATAAATTCCTCTTGTGAAATTATAGTAGTTGTTGGAGGTTCTTCACTATTTTCAGTGTCTTCATCTTCACTTTCTTCAGCCTCATTTTCTTTGGAAATGTGTGGAGAAGGATGGCTAACTGCCTCATTAGTGAGGGTCAGTTCATTTAACTTCTCACACAACTGTGATTCCAACAAAAATTTAATGGTAGAAATTTTTTTCTCCTTGTAAAACATGTTAGTTTCATCAAATGAAATATCTACAGATTCTTCAATTTTCAAGGTAGATTTATTAAAGACCCTATAAGCCTTGCTTACTTGAGAATATCCAATAAAAATTCTCATTTCAGCCTTGGCTTCAAATTTTCTAATGTGTTTCTTATTATTGTTGTGAATATAGCATAAACAACCAAATATTTTAAAGTAGTCTACTTTAGGTTTCTTCCCTTTAAGTAGCTCATAAGGAGTCTTATTCTTAAGTTTGTGTATAAGACTTCTATTCAGTACATAATTTGTTGTGCTCACAGCCTCTGCCCAAAAGGATAGGTGCAAATGAGCATCTTCATATAATGTGCCTGTAGATTCAATTAAGGTTCTATTCTTCCTTTCAGCAAGCCAATTTTGTTGAGGTGTTCTAGGAGCTGAGAAGTAGTGCCTGATACCTTACTTCTCACAGAACTCTTGTATAAGAAGAGACTCAAACTCAGTACCATCATCACTTCTGATCAATGCAACTGGAGTAGAGTTCTCAATCTATATGTTCTTGAGAAAATCTGTAAGAACCTTGAAGTTATCAAACTTAGATCTCAGAAAGAATACCCAATTAGAGAAGTCATATGCAATCACTAAAGTATAAGATTTCCCTCTTAGACTTTGTACTGCAATAGGGTCAAAAAGGTCCATATATAGTAAGTATAATATTCTAGGTGAGTCACTTTTATTTACTGATTTAAAACTACTTTTAGTTTGCTTTGCTAATTGACAAGGCTTGCAAAGGCTTTCCTTCTTGTAGGGGCAAGAAGACAATCCTCTAACAAGGTTGTCCCTAGAGAGTTTGGCAATATTTTTCAAGTTAACATGACCAAATCTCCTATTCCAAAGGTCATTATTGTTACTAGTTGAATTAAATAGGCAGATTTTAGTTTTGACAGACTTGAAATTAACTACATAAATATTTCCTATTCTAGTGCCAGTCAAAACTACATGGTTATCTAATGAGGTAATAATACAGGAAGTTTTAGTAAATGATACCTAAAACATTTCATCACATAACTGACTTATGGACATAAGGTTATGCTTTAGTCCACTTACATAGGCTACCTTCCTGAAGGTGACAACTCCAATCTTGACTTTTCCATAGCCTTCAGTCTGGCCACAATTGGAGTCACCAAATATTACTTTTGGTCCTAACCTTGACTTGTAATGAGTTAGGCTATCCTTGTTCCTAGTAATGTGTTTAGAGCAGCCACTATCCAGGTACCACTGTTGCTCTATGGTAGGATAGTCTTTCACCTGCAAATAAACAGATTAGCTATTCTTGACCCAGGTTACGTTGGATCCTTATTTCTTCACATAACTAAAACTAGAGATATAAGAATATTCAGGCTGGCATTTATAACCTAAAGGGTGATATCTTCTAGGTTGTATAATACATTGGTTAAATTGATTAAAAGAAGATCTTGGTTGATTATAAGTTTTAGAAGAATTAAAGTTTCTGTTATACTGAACCGCGTTCGACAAATTCAAGTGAGTTCGTCGACCTGAGTTCGACGAATGGGGGTGAGTTCGTCGAACTCCACTCATAGAATGAGAATATCCATTCTCTGGGCCCCAAAATCGTCGATCTCTAGTCGACGAACCATACTGGTTTCGTTGATCGTAGTTCAATGAATAATTATGATAGAAATCTGTGTTCGGATTTCGTCGACTGGAGTTCGACGAACTGTACACATTTCATCGATCTTAGTTCGACGAAATCTGTTGAATATTGTTGTAGTTAGGATTTTTCTTATTTTGTTCCTTTTCTAATTCTTTGGTTTTAATTCAGTTGATTTAACATTTTTATCATTATCTTTTTTCTCTTTTCCTTTTCCAGAAACAAATTTAATTGGAGTTGTCAGAATATTTTTCTTGATGAAGCACCTATGCCCCGCTTGCCATTTAACCTGGCATTAACTATGATTGTAATGTCCATCAACTTGATGCTTCTCCATTTAGGGATTCTTCAAGTTTCCTAGCCTCAACTAATTCAGATTTTAATGATATTATTTGTTCTTGAGCTAATATTAATTCATCTTTTAATTTAATGTTTTCAGAGACAAGGTTTTCATGATCAGTTAATTTTTCACTAAGTATTTTAATTTCTTTTTTAGAATTTATTAAATCTATACACATGGATTTAAATTCAGTTTTAAAACTATCAGAATTATAATCAAAGGATGATAATACCTGATCAGCCTCTGATTCACATGGTATTATCAAAGGATGATAATACCTGATCAGCCTCTGATTCAGACTCTTCATTGTCTGATTCTTCTGATTGTTCCTCAACATCTGATGGGTTGCAAGAGGCATTGATAGCCATGAGGCAAACTTCCCTTGCCTTTGCTTCTTCTTCATCTTCACTGGAGCTGGAAGATGAAGATTCCTCTTCAGTATCACTCCAGGTCTCAGCCACAAAGCCTTTTGCTTTTCTTTTGTGCTTGCTGGATGAAGGCTTGCTGTAGTGGTGCTTCATGGAGTCATTTTCTCTCCTTTTCTCCTTCTTTTGATTTTCAGGACATTCAGAAATGAAGTGTCCTAGTTTCCTGCACCCAAAGCATACAATTTCCTTAGTGGGTGTTTTATCATACCTGGGTTTGTCATCATACCTGGATGACTTTCTCCTGAAGTTCTTCCTTGCCATCTTATAGAATCTCTTGGCTAAGAGACTTTGGAGTTCTTCATTTGATGTTGGAGCTTCAATTTCTTCTGCAGCTTTAAAGGCTATGCTCTGCTTGTTCCTTGGTGATGTAGGAGTCTTCTGTTCTGCAGCTTCTTTGGATTTGATCAATTGCTCATATGATTTGAGCTTTCCTAGGAGAGATTCTGTAGAAATCTCATTCAAGCTTCTAGCCTCTTTAATTGGCCAGATCCTGGAATCCCAAGTGCTGGGGAAGCACATTAGGATTTTATCATTCACCTCAGTGAGATAGATGTCTTTGTCCAAGGTCTTCAGCTCACTGATAATTGAACTCAATCTGTTGTACATGTCACCAACAGATTCAGCTTCATGTTTCTTGAAATTTTCATACTGAGAGATAAGGGTTGATCTCATGTCCTTTCTTTAACACCATATCCGTCGCATAGCATATAGCAGTCGGTCTGGCCGGGGCCCGACGCCATATACCACAGACAGACCGGGTGGTTACTCAATGGAAACCATCCAACATTTCCAACGTCCTACACAGAGCATTATAGCGGAAGCAATTAAAATTGTTGCATTAATAAAGAACCCAACACTAGCATGAATGTCCACTAATACGCCAAAAGGAATGAAGTACAAATACACAAGTACATGTCTTATGGCCTTACAATTGTTTTCCTCCAATTACATGTATTTCAAACCTCGACACGTAGGCCGACCATACATGAATAAAAGAAAACAATCAAAATTAGGCCTTCGAGGGCCGACTCAACAACTTGGGATTTAGCCCGCTATTTACCGCTCGGCTCCGCAGTACATGCAAGCACAATCCACCGCAATGGTGGGAAATCAAAGCAACGTCAGCAATGCTGACCAAATTATAACGATCCAGCCCCCCATTCAGGGCGGCGATGCTCCTTCCCTGCACTTTATTAGCATAAACAAGCAGTATATAAATACATTGCATCACAAGCATTTGCACGCAAGGACACACGCCCCATGCTCTCAGGGCAAATTCTCGGTGATCACGACGAAAGTCCGCCGACTCACCACCACCCCCAGGATGATAATATCTAGTGAGCAATCTCGTCTTTCTCGCCACTGCCTAAAACCCTCCATCTATGCCAACTGTAAGTGCCAAGTAACTTTAGGTCTCTTTAACCGAACGACATAGATCGGGTACGGTTCCACCTGATCCGTTGCTCACATCGCAACGTCAAATTAAGTCGTCTGCACGGGTCAAGCTTCCCCGAGTCCCATATCTCCCATACATATCACATAAACCAGTTATGTTCAGGTTGGCTCCTAGGCCACCATGTTGGCAGAACCACGCATCTGCCCAGTTTTTTGGGTGCACCTTGGAGTTAATCCCCAAGCCTCCCTGTTGCAATCTACCACGTAGAAAACCCGAAAAACAAACATTCGCACGGAGTCTTCTCCGGACATTTATGCAATGCAACATCACCGATCCAGACCAACTTGTCCGGGTAGGCTTCACACATCATGCCTATATCCATTCTTGATTATGGACTCTACATGTACACAACATGGACTATTCATGTCTACCCGAAGGAACGCCTCAAACTCACTGTAAACTTGCGAGAGCGGGCTTCCCTATGCAAAAGAAGTAGAGCTTCACAAGCTCAAGTAGAGAATCGTTACCCTAGCGTTCTACCTTGGCGCCATGGAAATGTAAGCGGATGAAAAGCACCGCACTCTCCTTGCCTCCGTAGATCCGAAGTTGGTTCGAGATTTGGAGCTCCGAAGCTCCGCCGGTGACCGGATCTAGGCTTCTTCTTCCTCTTTTGCTCTCCCCTCTCTCTAGACTTAGAAAGAGAACCACTCAAGTGAAATGAGGGTTTCAAAGGCCCAAACCCGATTATATCCTAGTAAGAACAACTCCCAACCGTCAGATTCCAAAATAAGGAAACGAACGGCTACGATCCGTAGCCGAAATGTAAAACCCGGGCCGAACACGGCCTGCGACACGCCCGTATCCAGGGCCGTGTCCCCCATTCGCCGTCAAAATCAATGCGTTATGAAAATTAAATGGGTCCTGACACGCCCGTGTATAACCTGACATGCCCGTGTTTAACCTGACATGGCCATGTGGCTGGCCGTGTTCCCCCATCGATAGAGCCCCGAAAACAACCCGAGAAGGACACGGGTCTTGGACACGCCTGTGTTCCAAATGACACGCCCGTGTCTAACTCGAACATGCCTAGGCTCCAGGACGTGTTCACTGTCTCGACACTTCATCGAGCAAAGTTCGTCGACGACTCGACACGACCTTGGACACGCCCGCGTCCTAGGCTGTGTTCCTTGTTTCGACACATCGTCGAGCGAAAATGTCGACTTCCCTAGCCGATTGTCGACACGAGCTCGACACGCCCTGAGACACGCCCGTGTATCAGGCCGTGTTCGCCGCTCGACGATCGTCGACTCCAAATTTCGTCGACCTCGCGGCCAAATCGTCGACTCGAGCCTGACACGCCCTGGGACACGCCCGTGTCCCAGGCCGTGTGACCCCTGCCAAATTCCAAATTTGGCCTTAAACGGCTCCCGCCGCTCTTTTGCGTTTCGGGGCGTTACGACTCTCCCCCTCTTAAAAGAATTTCATCCTCGAAATTTCATAAAGGAAAGAAACATAAAACTTAAACGGTACCTGAGTGAAACAACTCCGGGTACTCCTCAAGCATAGTCTTCTCTCACTCCCAAGAGAGCTCCTCTCGACCGCAATTGTGCCAACGGACCTTGACCATCCTAATCGATTTATTGCGTAGCCGCTTGACTTCCGAGTCCTCAATACATACGGGCTTGACCTTCATCGTCAACCCACTATCAACCGGCACTTGATCGACCGCGATCACTTACATAGGCTCTTGCACCGCCTTTCGTAGCACCGATATATGAAATACATCATGTAGACCACTAAGCTCCACTGACAGCTTCAACTGGTATGCTGCTTCACCAATCCGCTCCAGAACCTCGAATGGTCCAAGGTACCTCGGGCTTAGTTTCTTCAAGCGCCGCACCCGCGAGACACCCTTGAACGGCTTGATCTTCAAGTACACCCAATCTCCAACAGCGAAATCCACGTTCCTGTACTTGGCATTATAGTACTTAGCTTGGCGGTCCTGAGCGATTAACCACCTCTCCCGAATGGTTCTCACCAAAGACGTAGCATCCTCCACCTCTAGTCGCTTATAAAACTTTGATTCACCCGTTTCCAACCAGGACAACGACGTGCAACATTTTCTACCATAATGGGCCTCGAAAGGCGCCATTTGAATGCTCACCTGGTAGCTATTATTGTAAGCAAATTCCACCAAGTATAGGTGATCTTCCCATTGCTTTCCAAAGTCCAGGACACACATGTGAAGCATGTATTCCATTGTCCTATTGACCCTCTCGGTCTGCCCATCCATTTGCGGATGAAAGGCTGTGCTAAAACTCAGCTTTGTTCCCAACATCTGCTGCACCAGCCTCCAATCATTGGACGTGAACCGCCCATCTCGGTCACTCACGATGCTGTGGGGCACACCATGAAGCCGTACAATATTATCCACATATAACTTTGCCAATTTATCAACCAGATCATCCTTCCTATGCGGAATGAAATGCGACACCTTCATTAGACGATCTACGACCAAAGTCCATAGTAATATTGTCGAACTTCCATTCCGGAATAAAAAAGGATTTCAAGAATCCTCCCGGCTTTTGGCATTCCGCCTTCACCAAGGCGCAAGTTTGACACTTTGCCACATACAGTGCCACATCCATTTTCAGTCCTGGCCACCAGAACAATTTCTTAACATCGCGGTACATCTTCGTGCTCCCCGGGTGAACCGAGTACTTGGTATGATGCACCTCGTACAACAAATCCACCCGCAAATTGCCCACGCTTGGGGAGCACAGACAACCGTCTTTCCAAAGTAATCCATCCTCCACAACGAATTGGGAATTTGACCCACCAGAGCCTCTATCATGAGTTGCTTCATGTGGACATCCATATCCAACGCCTGCCGAATCCGATCAGTTAGGTCATGTTGGACTTCAGTACAATTCAATACTGCTTCAGCACTTGATTGCTTATCAACGCAAAAGATCTCTAACGCCTCCAACTCCCGAACCAACAGCTCGTCATGGACCGATAGCCAATTGGCTTGGGCTGTGGCCCGGCGACTCAACGCGTCCGCCACCACATTGCCCTTACCAGACACGTAATTGATCTTGAATGTATAGTCCCCCAGGAACTCAATCCTTCTACGTTGCCGCATGTTCAGATCTTTCTGATCAATCAAATATTTCAGGCTCTTGTGATCGGTGTAGATATCAATCTTCACACCGTATAAATAATGTCTCCACAGCTTCAAGGCAAAAATCACGACCGCTAACTCCAAGTCATGGACCGGATAATTCCTCTCGTGCACCTTCAGCTGTCTCGAGCCATATGCTATAACGCTTCCATGCTGTAATAGCACACAACCCAAACCACTGCCCGAAGCATCGCTGTAAATCTCATAACCTTCGGTCCAACTCGGTGAACTCAACACAGGCACCGTGGTCAACCGATATTTCAACTCCTCAAAAGCTCGCGCGCACTCCAGCGTCCAAACGAACTTCTGCTCCTTCCTCGTCAAAGTAGTGAGAGGTAATGCTATCCGTGAGAAGTTCTCTACGAAGTGCATATAATAGCCGGCAAGCCCCTGAAAGCTCCGGACTTACACTACCGTAGAAAGCTCAGGCCACTCTCGTATCACAACAATCTTCACCGGATCCACTGTAATACCTTCCCCACTCACTATATGATCGAGAAACGCCACTGAGGACAACCAAAACTCACACTTCGAGAACTTGGCGTACAATTGATTCCTCCTTAGCGTCTCCAAAACCAAATGAAGATGCCTGAAGTGATCTTCCTCACTCTACGAATACACCAAAATATCATCGATGAAGACGATCACAAAATGGTCCAAGTACTCCATGAAGGTCCTGTTCATCAAATCCATGAACACTGACGGCGCATTTGTCAGCCCAAACGGCATGAACGTAAACTCGTAATGCCCGTATCTTGTATTGAGCGCTGTCTTAGGGATATCACTCTCCCTTATCCTCAGCTGATAGTAACCAGGCTTGAGATCCAACTTAGAGTACACCGTCGCCCCGACCAACTGATCAAAAAGATCATCGATCCTTGGGATTGGGTACTTGTTCTTTTCCGTTAGCTTGTTTAACTACCGATAATCAATACAAAGTCTCAAGCTCCCGTCCTTCTTCTTTACAAAGAGGACCGATGCGCTCCAAGGCGACGAACTTGGAAGCACAAACCCTTACTCCAACAACTCTTGAAGTTGTACCTTCAGCTCTGTCATTTCCTTAGGCGCTAGCCGATACGGAGATCGTGACACAGGCTTTGCACATGGCACTAGCTCAATATTGAAATCTATCTCCCGTTGAGGCGGGGCTCCAGGAAGATCTGCGGGGAACACATCAGGGTACTTAACTACCACTGAAATACTATCCAACGTAGGCTTTGGCTTTGCAACCTCCACTAGTGTAAAGAACAGATATGCACCAGCACGAACCGCTTTCACCACCTGAAGAGCAGACATCAACGTCTTGCTCGACCATTTCAAGCCCGTAAAAGTCGTCTCACGACTTGCTCCCAACTTGACTTCCTTGCAACCGAAATCAATATAGGTTTGCTGCTCCGAGAGCCAGTCCATGCCAAATATAACGTCAAACTCCACCAGCGGTAGTAACGACGCTTGCAGATCGAACTCTTGATTCCCAATGCGAATTTTAACACCGCAGAATTTATCCACGCGAATTGAACACCCATTCGGTAACAACACATCCAACTTGTCCTTTGCCATCGAAGAAGGTACTCCGATGCACAATATGAATCCTTCGGACAAGAAGGAGTGTGAAGCTCCCGTATCAAAGAGTTCTCTCGCCGAAAACTCACAAATCAAAACAAATCCTAAACAAGCAGGGGTAAGGTAACATACGCATAAAAAGTATTTAAAGAAACTTAACTTGCTACAAATTAAATCGTACCTGTCACCACATCCGCTTGTTTGATGACCTCCTGTTGGCCAAGATTATAAACCCTTGGTTAAGCCGGAGCATAATGGGACGCGGTTGACTCCACCGCCTTGCCCTTCTCTTCATAAGTTGCTCCCGGCTTCTTCTCACACTTGGGACGTCCGCTCCAACAGTCACGGGCAAAGTGCCCCGGCTTCCCACAAGTAAAACATGCACCCGGGGTCCGACCCGTGGTCGCCCTAGAAGCACCGGAAGAAGGAGCTGGACCCGAAGTCATAGCCTTCTTAAAGAACTTACGGTGCCCAAACTTTGAGTTAGCCGACACCTTGAACTTAGTCCTCTTATCACCCAAGCTCTTCTTCGCATGAACATTCTTCATGTCCTTCTCCAAGGACCGAGCCGTGTTGACCAAGGTCAAGAAACCCTGCATCATCGGCCCCGAGAGTAATAGCCTCAAGTCATCTCTTAGACCTTCGTAGAAACGGTTGGTCTTACGCTCCTCATCCACGATGATGGAGCTAGCATACCGACCCAACCGAGTAAACTTGTGGAGATACTCATCCACGCTACTCTCTCCTTGTACCAACCTCTAGAACTCATTATCCAAAGCTATCCTCTGAGTCGAAGGGAGGTACCTAGCCAAGAATAGTCTCGAGAACTCCTCCATCGAGACGTCTGTAAGTTTCCTTCCTCTCAATAGATGCATCTCCAAACCCTCCCACCACAGCCAAGCGTCTCCATCCAACAGGAACGTAGCTATAGTGGTCATCTGCCACTCCTCCGTCTCCATCGCTGTCAAGACTCTCTTCACACGGGAGAGCCAGTCATCAGCTTGTGATGGGGTTCCCAACCCCGAGAATACCGGAGGATTAAAGATCATGACATGTTTGAGCTGTCTCTCGGTTGCCCTCCTTGGCACCAACGGCTCCACTACTACCTGCTCCACTCTTATCGGTTCAACCTCTGGAAGAGGTACCTGCTCCATTGCAGGAGCGGGATGCTGTATTTGCCTTGCAGGTTGCGCATTGATCATGGCAAACACTGCTTCGGCCACCAATCATATGTTCTCAGCCGATGGAGGTGTTGCAGGAGCATCATTTGGTGCACTACTAGCCTCAGAAACTTAGCGTTCAAACGGCCCAACACCGATCTGATCACCTATAGTGGTATAAAACACCATTAAGTGACCAAAAAAATTGCAAAACACAATTATGGGAACACGCAGGTTCCTCAAACACGTGTATTTTTCATTCCTAAGTGGACATTCATGGGTTATTTTGCTATTATAATGATGACGCACACACATGTGCTAACCACCCCTTAAAAGAATTCACCAACGAATTCATTTTAAGCCGCAGCAAAACCAGTAGTCTGATACCAAATTGTAACACCCCCTATCCATCACATAGCATATAGCAGTAGGTCCGGCCAGGGCCCGATACCATATACCACAGATAGACCGGGTGGTTACTCAATGGAAACCATCCAACCAATCCAACGTCCTACACAGAGCATTCTAGCAGAAGCAATTAAAATTGTTGCATTAATAAAGAACCCAACAATAGCATGAATGTCCACTAATACGCCAAAAGGAATGAAGTACAAATACACAAGTACAGGCCTTATGGCCTTACAATTGTTTTCCTCCAATTACATGTTTTTCAAATCTCGGCACGCAGGCCGACCATACATGAATAAACGAAAACACTCAAAATTATGCCTTCGAGGGCCGGCTCAGCAACTTGGGCTTTAGCCCGCAATTTACCGCTTGGCTCAGCAGCACCTGCAAGCACAATCCACTGCAACGGTGGCAAATCAAAGCAACGTTCAGCAATGTTGACCAAATTATAACGATCCCGCCCCCAATTCGGGGCAGCGATGCTCATTCCCTGCACTTTATTAGCATAACCAAGCAGTATATAAATACATTGCATCATAGGCGTTGACACGCATGGCCACACGCCCTGTGCTCTCAGGGCGCATTCTCGGTGATCACAGCCAAAGTCTGCCGACTCACCACCGCCCCAAGGACGGCAATATCTCGTGAGCAATCTGGTCTTTCTGGCCACTGCCTAAGACCCTCCATCTATGCCAACGGTAAGTGCGAAGTAACTTTAGGTCTCTTTAACCGAACGACATAGATCAGGTACGGTTCCACCAGACCCGTTGCTCACACCGCAACGTCAAATTAAGTCGTCTGCGCGGGTCAAACTTCCCCGAGTCCCGTATCTCCCATACATATCACATAACTCAGTTATGTTCAGGTTGGCTCCCGGGCCACCATGTTGGAAAAACCACGCATCTGCCCAGTTTTTCGGGTGCACCTTGGAGTTAATCCCCAAGGCTCCCTGTTGCAATCTACCACGTAGAAAACCCGAAAAACAAACATTCACACGGAGTCTTCTCTGGCCATTTATATAATGCAACATCACCAATCCAGATCAACTTGTCCGGGTAGGCTTCACACATCATGCCTATATCTGTTCTTGATTACGGACTCTACATGTACACAACCGGGACTATTCATGTCTACCAGAAGGAATGCCTCAAACTCACCGCAAACTCACGAGAGCGGGCTTTCCTATGCCAAAGAAGTAGATCTTCACATGCTCAAGTAGATAATCGTTACCATAGCATTCTTCCTTGGCGCCATGGAAATGTAAGCGGATGAAAAGCACCTCACTCTCCTTTCCTCCGTAGATCCGAAGACGGTTCACGATTTCGAGCTCCGAAGCTCCGATGGTGACCAGATCTAGGCTTATTCTTCCTCCTTTGCTCTCCCCTCTCTCTAGACTTAGAAAGAGAACCACTCAAGTGAAATGAGGGTTTAAAAGGCCCAAAACCGGGTATATCCTAGTAAGAACAACCCCCAACCGTCGGATCCCAAAAAAGAAAACAAACGGCTACGATCCGTAGCCGAAATGTAAAACCTGGGCCGAACACGGCCTGCGACACGCCCGTGTCCAGGGCCGTGTCCCCCATTCGCCGTCAAAATCAACGCATTACGAAAATTACACGGGTCCCGACATGCCCGTGTATAACCAGACACGCCCGTGTTCAACCTGACACGGTCGTGTGGCTGGCCGTGTTCCCCCATCGACACAGCCCCGAAAACAACCCGAGAAGGATAAGGTTCTTGGACACGCCCGTGTTCCAAATGACACGCCAGTGTCTAACTCAAACACGCCTGGGCTCCAGACTGTGTTCACTGTCTCGACACTTTGTCGAGCGAAGTTCGTCGACTACCCGACATGGCCTTGGACACGCCCGTATCTTAGGCCGTGATCCTTGTCTCGACACATCGTAAAGCGAAAATGTCGACTTCCCTGGCCGATCGTCGAGACGAGCTCGACACGCCCTGAGACACGCCCGTGTCTCAGGCCGTGTTTGCTGCTCGACGATCGTCGACTCGAAAATTAGTCGACATCACGGCCAAATCGTCGACTCGAGTCTGACACGCCCTAGGACACGCCCGTGTCCCAGGCCGTGTGCCCCCTGCCAAATTCCAAATTTGGCCTTAAATGCCTCCCGTTGCCCTTTTGAGTTTCGGGGCGTTACACTTTCTCTCATCAGCTGAACCAGCAACCATCTGGTTGAGTGAGTCCCATATGGCTTTTGTGGATGTGCAGTCAACCATCTTTTGGAATATGTCATCTGACATAGTCTGAGCCAATAAATTCATGGCCTTTGCATCGACAATCTTTGCCTTTTTCTGTGCATCTGTCCACTCAGGTGGTGGAACAACATGAGTGCTTGAAGTAGAGTGTACAATCCCGTTTCCAGTCAAGTGGGATCCTCCCCAGGTAGAGGGCTCGGGGCGTGCTTTGAGCGACGATTGCTCGTGCATGCGTGCGAATATTTTGTGTGTAAAGGCTTTTTATAAATATATATATTAATATTATAATACATTAATATTATATATATTAATTTCATAATATATATTTTATATATACATACATACAAAAGCAAAAATGGAAAAAAAGAAAGAGATAAAGAGGGGAGGTGGCTCGGGTACAGAGGGAGAGGAGAAAAAAGCAAAAAGAAAGAGATAAGAAGGGGGATGGGGCTCGGGTACAACACAGGGAAAAAGAAAGAAGAAGGGGAGGGGGATTTCGGGTAGAGGAAAAGAAAAAAGAAAAGAAGAAAAAGGCGGGGGGGGGGGGGGGGGAGATCGGGAGGACGAGACAAAAATGGTGGAGGCCAGCCCTAAAAACACAATCCAGCCCTCCTCCCTCTGTATTTTCGGCGAGCTCTCCAGCTCTCTCTCTAACCTCCGTGGCCGACAACATATCCCCCTCCGGCGACTTCGAGCTATTTCCTCCTCCAACAATCATGGCCAAAGCTTCTCAAAGCTAATGTCTAAACCTGCTCCCCCTTCAACTATGGCGAGAGCTTTGGCAAGAAACCATCAAGCTCTGATCACCCATGCAAGGCCCAACATCCTCCGGTAAAACCGAGCATCTCCCTCCTTGCTAAACTCCAGCCGGCGAGATCTCACTCTCCTCTTCCATGGTCGACCACTGAGCTCCAACAAACCGGCTATCTCCAAACTCCGACCACCCAAAAGTTGTAGATCCAAACTTTACTCGAGCCCTAGCAAGGCTGGCTGAGCCCTAGCTCTCCTTCACCGCCGCAGTCGCCTGGAGCAAGGTCTGTTAGGAGCTCCTCTCCCCACGCCGCAGTCAAAACACGCATCAAGGGTAACGGAGTTTCTTTTTAGGCAGGTGAAGACCTCAATTAACATATTTACATGGAAGCCCCTCTCCACTAATGGGTGGGGGAAGGGCGCTCTCTGACGGGTTGATGTGTACATCCCCACAATTAATTGCATTTAGTATCCGGAAGCATGAGTATGGATTTAGGCATGCTGTATGAACTCCATCCGGACGTGTGAGCCGGATTGGTGATGTTCTGGGGTTCCCGGAGAAGACTCTGAGGAAGTTGCGTATTATCTGTTTATTTCTTCTGAATCTGGTGGGGAGAGGATTGGTTCTTGGTTCTTGGTTCTTGGAGACTTTTGCACTACACCGAGCCTGGATCGACCCCAGGTAGACCCGCTATGCAGGCTCTCATTAGCTCGCAGGTTCAAAGGCTCACCTGTGGGGGTAAGGGACCCCAAGCGCGGCTCGGCCCCAGGTAGACCCGCTGCATAGGCTCTCATTAGCTAGCAGGTCCGAAGGCTCGCCTGTGGGGGAGAGGATTGGTTCTTGGTTCTTGGTTCTTGGAGACTTTTGCACTACCCCGAGCCTGGCTTGGCCCTAGGTAGACCCGCTGCATAGGCTCTCATTAGTTGGAAGTTCTGAAGGCTCGCTTGTGGGGGTAAGGTACCCCGAGCGCGGCTCGGCCCCAGGTAGACCTGCTGTGCAGGCTCTCATTAGTTGGCAGGTCCGAACGCTCGCCTGTGGGGGAGAGGATTGGTTATTGGTTCTTGGTTCTTGCTTCTTGGAGATGTTTGCAGTTCCCTGAGCCTGGCTCGGCTCTAGGTAGACCCGCTGCACAGGCTCTTATTAGCTGGTAGGTCCAAAGGCTCTCCTGTGGGGGTAAGGGACCCCGAGCGCGGCTTGGCCCAAGGTGGACCCGTTGCGCAGGCTCTCATTAGCTGGCCGGTCCGAAGGCTCGCTTGTGGGGGGAGAGGATTGGTTCTTAGTTCTTGGAGACTTTTGCACTACCTCGAGCCTGGCTCGACCCTAGGTAGACCAGCTGCGCAGGCTCTCATTAGCTGGCAGGTCTAAAGGCTCGCATGTGGGGGTAAGGGACCCCGTGTGCGCTCGGCCCCGGGTAGACTCGCTGCTCAGGCTCTCAAAAGCTGGGCAGGGTGGTAGGCACACCTGGGGGGGGGGAGGATTAGCTCGGCGTGTACAAGAGAATACAAAAAGGTATAGCTTTAATGTTTCATAATATCATGAGTAATTATATACTGATTAGAAAGAATATTATCGAACCTTGATTACTCATAATAATGATCAAATCAATAAGTCTAAATTGGGTAAAATTTCTAATATGAGTAAATATTATTTACATGATTGATTACAAAGCTCATGAGAGTAGGAATGGGCACGAAGAAGCTACTTCAATAGTCCTACGACTTTTCCTATCTATGGTCTATTGATCTTCGTGGGGATCGATTGCTTTCATATTAAATGTTAAGGTTGAAATAAATAGATCAAGATTTATTGATAAGATCATAGAAAATAGAGGACAGTATTGAATATCACTGTAATAAAATGAGATTTTTAAATGAGATTTAACATCAGAACTTGAAATATTCACATTCACACGAAAGATTAAATTTGGACTGGGTGGGAAGGTATGCTAAGATAAAATCTATGATTTCATCACAAGAAAGATGACCTATTTTTACACATTTAAACCATAAGTATGACAGAAAATAAATTTACTAAAATCAATAAAGCCAGATTCAGAAGAAATAAACAAGGTGCAACGTGTGACATGAAAGCCATCAGTTCGAGAGTCGGATAATCATGAAATTCATCACCATCAGATTAGATGAGAATATGGTGACGACTAAAAGTTAAAAAAGAAATTATTAAGAACAAACTTGCTGTCAATAGTGATCAATTTGCACAAGTCGCAAAACAAATACGATATTTTATTTACATCTAATATAGGATTAGGGGCAAGTCTCTTGACAATTTTTTGCAAAAATGGAGTTTTTCCGTCCTGCTACATTATGAGAATTGCTATATATGTTCAGAATGCTAAAGTTAGATTTATCAAACCTTTTTTTCGAGTCGGCTCCCACTTACCAGATACTTGGGGTTGGACATTTCTTTCCGAGCTTGTGCCAACCTCGAAAAGAACGGGAATTGTGTACAACCCCGTATCCGGAAGAGTGGGATCCTCCCCAGGTAGCGGGCTCGGGGCGTGCTCTGAGCGATGAGTGCTCGTGCATGCGTGCAGAGATTTTGTGTGTAAAAGCTTATATATATATTAATATTATATATATTAATGTCATAATATATATTTTATATATACGTACATACAAAAGGAAAAAAAGGAAAAAAAGAAAGAGATAAAGAGGGGAGGGGGCTCGGGTACAGAGGGGGAGGAGAAAAAAGCAAAAATAAAGAGATAAGAAAGTGGATGGGGCTCGGGTACAACAAAGGGAAAAAGAAAGAAGAAGGGGGGGGGGGGGGTTCGGGTAGAGGAAAAGAAAAAAGAAAAGAAGAAAAGGGGGGGGGGGGGAAGATCGGGTGGAAGGGAAAAAAGGTGGACAACACTAAAAACCCGATCCAGTCCTCCTCCCTCTCTATTTTCGGCGAGCTCTCCAGCTCTCTCTCTCTCTCTCTAACCTCCATGGCCGGCAACATCTCCCCCTCCGGCGACTTCGAGCTGTTTCCTCCTCCAACAATCATGGCCAAAGCTTCTCAAAGCTAATGTCTAAACCTGCTCCACCTTCAACTATGGCGAGAGATTTGGCAAGAAACCATCATGTTCCGACCACCCATGCAAGGCCCAACATCCTCCGGCAAAACCGAGCATCTCCCTCTTGCTAAACTCCAGCTGGCAAGATCTCACTCTCCTCTTCCATGGTCGACCACTGAGCTCCACCAAACCGGCTATCTCCAAACTCCGACCACCCAAAAGTTGTAGATCCAAACTTTACTCGAGCCCTATCAAGGCTGGCCGAGCCCTAGCTCTACTTCACCGCCGCAGTCGCCTGGAGCAAGGTCGGCTAGGAGCTCCTCTCCCCATGCTACCGTCAAAACACGCATCAAGGGTAACAAAGTTTCTTCTTAGGCAGGTGAAGCCCTCAATTAACATATTTGCATGGAATCCCCTCTCCACTAATGGGTGGGTGAAGGGAGCTCTCGGATGGGTTGATATGTCCATCCCCGCAATTAATTGCATTTAGTATCCGGAAGCGTGAGTATGGATTTAGGCATGCTGTGTGAAGCCCATCCGGACGTGTGAGCCAGATTGGTGATATTCTGGGGTTCCCGGAGAAGACTCCGAGGAAGTTGCGTATTATCTGTTTGCAGGGAATAAATGACATAGCCCCGAAAAAGGGTGGGTGCAATATTATTGGGTCTCCTTTAGTCGACCAATGTTTATCTTGCCGCCGCTTATCGAGACGTCGGCGTATAGTTGCTCCAGTACCAAGCGGACAATAGCGGGCTTAAGCCCAAGTTTGTGCCGGTCGTCGAAGGACTATTTTGCTTATGTTGCCAGCCTGCATGCCGAAGTATGAAATTTATATTCCTATAAATTAAAATGCTTGCGATGCCTTGTGTTGGCCCTAGAAGGCCTATATTACATTGTTGGGGACCTAATTGAGGCTACGCAAAGAAGAATTGCTCGGCAAGATTGCTCCATTGGAAGGGCGGGTGAGGAACATTTTGCATAGATCCAAGGAGACACATCTAGATAGGAGAGAGTTGGTCTTAAGATCCTCCTTAGATTTCCGGTTGGCCAAGAGTGCCCTCTGAAGGTGTCTTAACTCAGTATTTGGATTGGGAGGGGAAGAGTTTGTTAGTATTCCGAGTATGCGGTGGGACCTCCACGCTGAGACCTTGGGTATGTCCCTTGTGTTCCTAGTCTTGTGGCTAGATCATTCGCCTGAGGGTGGTAGGTGCGCGTGATAAAGGGATTCATCAGATTAAAATAGCGTACGGATTTTCTTACAACTCAAGCCCACGTAACACGTTCTAACGCGTCCTAACACAAACATTCTAGCCTCACGATTCACCGTCATCCCGCACAAATACGCGGAGGGGAGTGGACTAAAAGCGACGATCTAATTACAGTCCAATCCTTTCCCACCGAAGATCGAAAGCAAAGGTCGCCACACCTTTTTGAGAGGAAGATCAATAACTATATGCCAAGATCTTCCTCAAGCAAAAGGATCCACCCGATCCGGCTTCTTGCAAGGTTTCAAAAATAAACGCAAGAAGGTTTTCGATTAAATCCAGAAGATCGTATTCAAGATCGCGGATAAAAAGCCATTGCATCCATTCCAAATCTCACAAGAACTCACAAAGGAAATATGTAGATATTACCCTCCCCAAGATGCGGTGAAGATCACACAAGGAAAGTGGAAGAGTCACACGTCCATGCACCACCGACGTCACACCGAGCGGCAACCTTCTTCTTCGCCGGAGTCACACCGAGAAGCATCCGCCTCCGCGTTTCACAAGCCTTGGATCACCCAAGCGATTGGCTAACAAGGAGGAGAAGGAGGATGCGGGGGGGGGGGGGGGGGGGGGGGGGGGGGGGCGGTGGCGGCAATCCCAAAGGGAGGTGGCCGAAATTCTCAATAGAGGATTAATTTAGGTTTTCAAATAGCATGCCTTCATTTCTCATCAAATAAGCCTATGATGGCGACGTTGTTCCACCATTTGCTCGTGATGATCGTGACCGTTTGATTTATGGCGATGATGTCCCGCCATTTGTTCTTGATGTCGTTGCAGATGGTGCTGACGAGTTCTTTGGCGAGCTCCATGGTGACGCCGGGTACATGCATTATGTTGATTGTCGCCGCAACCGTATGTTTGAAGACTCGGATGGACGATGCCGCAACAATAATTTCGATGCACGCCATCGCCGCTACAATGCCATCACCGTGACAATTATTTTGCTACAACACCATCGCCCTTACAACGCCATCGTCGTGACAATAATTTTGCTACAACGTCATCGCCGCTACAACGCCATCGCCGCGACAATAATCTAATAATTATAGTATTATATTATATTTATTAATTTTCTTGTTGCATTGTTTTAATTTGAGAGTTTTTATTTCATACATTTAGTTATTGTATTTGTTATATCATGTTTATGATGGGTGCATATAACCATCATGTGTTTATTTTATTTGAATGGAGGAGATTGAGTGGTGTAGGCTATAAAAGGCCATGTTTATGAAGGATTTAAAAGAAGAATGAAAAGAAAAAATCTAGAATTCAAGTTTTGAATTTCCCCCCTCTGTCCTCTTTCCCTCTAGGGCAAATTTTGGCCCCTCCTTGTTTCTCCTCCTCTCTTGGCCGCCGGCCTCATCTTCTTCCCCTCTCCTCCCTCCTCTCGTCTTCTCCCCAAAATCCTTTCTCCTCTCCACTACGAGTAACAAATCAAAGAACTCCTCCCCTTGAAGAATTCGGCCAACATCCTTTCCCCCTCCTTGGGTGATTTCGGTCAAGGAGAACAACTTCGGCGACGACGAACCTTCTCCGACGTGAAGCAAGGAAGGTGGACGAGTTTCTCTCCGTTTGGCGTGACTCCGGCGGAGCCGTGGAAGAGCGAACCATTTTTCATCGGAATCATCTATTCCGATTGGGGTAACGAAAATTACTACTCTTGTGTGATTCCCTCTTAGATAGATCTTGTGGTGGTTTTCTTTGGCGTTGCTTCCGAACTTTTGAATTCATCGTGGTTTTGATCCGAACGATATTGTTATCTTCTTTTGATCTATTTTAAGTTCGTGAGAATTGGCGGACCTCATTTTCTTTTTGTTGGGAGAGAGCTACCATTTCCGAATCGTTTACTTTTGGTGGATCTCTTTTGGTACAACACACGCTCGAACGGATCGGGTTGATCCATTTCGCTTGAGTGAATATTGGTTCATCGCCTCTATTTGATCTATAAGGGTGTAGTGAACCCGTGCGTTAGCATTAGATTGATATTATTGTGAATCGGGTGCGCTGCGTTTAAATTGTGCGAGCGTAGAATTGAAACGAGTGAGAACAATTCAGTGTCTTTGGTCCGTTGCGGCTCGTCGGGAGACGTAGCCTGCATCAATTTGGTATCAGAGGGAGGTTCTCGTCAATTTTCTAATTGGCACTCCTCCCCCTCTTCAAACTAAAAACAAATAAATTTCAAATTTCAAATTTCAAAATTCAAAATTTAAATTTCACATTTCAAATTTTAAAATTTCGAATTTCAAATTTCAAATTTCAAAATTCAAAATTTAAATTTTAAATTTTAAATTTCAAATTTCAAAATTTCAAAATTTCAAATTTCAAATTTCAAAATTTCAAATTTCAAATTTCAAAATTCAAAATTTAAATTTCAAATTTCAAATTTCAAATTTCAAAATTCAAAATTTAAATTTCAAATTTCAAATTTCAAAATTTCAAATTTCAAAATTCAAATTTCAAATATCAAAATTTAAATTTCAAATTTCAAATTTCAAAATTTCAAATTTCCAATTTCAAATTTCAAAGTTTAAAATTCAAATTTCAAATTTTCAATTTCAAAAAAATCCAAAATTATGATGACGTTCACGTTTCCCGGTTGGACTTTTGGTATGATAAAGCCATGACTAAATTTCCCCCTAGGCAATGTCACACTTGTCCTACTTACGACGGTTTAGGGTGTCCTAAAATTTTTAGGGATTGGCTTAAAGGTATAGAACTTCATTTTAAGTGTTACGGATGGGATGACCCCCAAAAGATTCACTTTGCCCGAGAACGGTTAATAGGTCAGGCCCAGTTATTTTGGCTGAACGAAGAGCGACGTGTTGGTGGTTATCAACATAATTGGCAGGCGATGCGTAGCCTCCTTTCAGATCAATTTGATCCCGCCTATCTCCGTACTACCAACACCGAGACTGTGAGTGAGTACAGCTTACTACATTATTGTCACACAGACCTAGACCTCACCTTTAGTACGGCTTTGGAGATTGAGAAGCGCCGATCTCCTATGAGAAAGGTTCACTCACGTCAGAAGATTATTACCTTTGAGTCTAGTGGCGTATCTAATCTTGGTTCTATTACGTGTCCTCCCATGATTACGCCCATAAAACCTTTTGAGTCATCCTGTGAGTTGCCTGCTCTAGTTATTGACTCCTCTGATGAGTCAAAGGAAAGGCTTAGGATGGTGCCCGCCACTGAGGAAGAGGCTCATGTCCTTGACGCTTATAGCGACGATGAGGATATTGGTTACCCTAGTGACCTAGATGAGGATTCCACCATTGAGGAATCATCCCCACTCCCCGTCGATGACATTTTGAAGCCTGAGGTTACTCCAGCTGAGATTACACCTGAGTCGGTAGGCATTTTACCTGATGATGAGAGTTTACTTAGTAGTGACTTAAGAGATGATCTATTCGGACTCGAGCTGGATCCTCTTAGACCGAGATATATTGAGGACTGTTCTGATGATCCTGATATATTGGACGTTCCGACTGATTGGGAAGACTTACCGTTGGTGAACGAGTTATGCTTGAATGATTTTAGTACTATGAGCCCGAACGATATTTCTTTAATGCAAACACCTTCATCTGACGTTTCCGATTTAAAGCTTCCGTCGGGCTCAATTCTACCCTTGTCCGAAACCATAATTGATTCTAAATTAAATAACTTGGATAGTGTGTCAGAAGAAATTGTAAGCAAAGAAGTTGCATTATTGGACGACTTTTTGGATTGTACCCCGAGTTTGATTTTACCGACTCGTCCCCCTGACCCATTGACTCGACGTACTGATCATTTGGGACATGAGTGTGGTACGATTGATTTCAGGAGTTCTACAGTGCCCCCTGGGTTCATTCTGCCAGTTGCCTCAGACGAGGTCTCGCTAGTGCCCCCAGATCTCGTATCATTATTGACGACCTATGACCCGACCACTGATTTTGAATTACATGATATATCTAATGAATTGGTAGACATGTCAGACGAATTTTCTGTAAGGGCGAATCCATTGTTTGAATTTTCATATGACTTTAATGGTTTGCACCCGGAGGATTTTATTTGGACGATAAATCCGTATTTTGACATTGGGCATGACTTAGCCCCTCCTCCAGAATCTATCGATGCTCCCATTTCTGAGACCTTTACTGATTCTGATTTGGATGACGTATCTAGTGTGTTGGAAGAATTTCCTAGCGAGGGAGTTGTCCTTTTGGATGACGTTATTGATGTAGACCCGGATGAGCATCCTTTGATGTTGTCTCCATTGCATGAAGTTCATGATGATTTTGATTTTCTCCCGGGTGTGATTTTACCAACCCGCCCTCCCGCTCCATTGACCCAACTAGCACATATTTTAGGACACGAATTTATTATATCTAGTCCAAGACATTTTGTATTGTCTACGTTAGTAACCCCTCCGTTGGGCAGGTCTCGTAAGATAGGTATTAGTGAGTTGATAGAATTCGTGTTCAGTCTTGTCACAAATTTTTGTACTTTTGTATCCTTCAGACTTCCTATGAATAATCAATTCTCTGATTTTATGCTTACGATGAGGTCGTCTATTGTGCCCATTTCAGATTTCGTGATGGGTGTGCCCATTGGTTTGTGTCCGCTAAACTTTCAATATAAATTTATTCAATTAAACTATTTAGCACTGATGCCACCTGATTTAGTTTCGTTACGTCCAACGTATAACTCAAGTGATTTTGCACAAGAATTTGATCTCCAAATTCACAATTTACATAAGCACATTCATGAAACGTTAGTCGCCCAACATGCATTTTATAAATCTAATGCTAACGTACATAGAAGAGTATCTCACTTTAATGTTGATGAGTTGGTCTTGACACATCTCATCCCTCAACGGTTGCCTTCGGGCTCCCTAAAAAAGTTAGCGAATCGGCGAGCTAGTCCTTTCCGAATTTTAAAGAGTTTAGGAGAAAATGCATATCTTTTGGAGATACCCAGCGATTGGGGTATATACCCCATTTTCAATGTTTTGGATTTAACGCCTTATGTTTCTCCACCACTTGAATTATCTGTCTCTCCGTTTATTTCGTCCACTATGTTTTCTAATGGGTTGAGGGGTGAGCTGGGTCCTGGATCGCGCTCTCTTACGGTTTCCACTGGAGGTATGTTGAATGTTGATGTCGAAATTTTTCCACCTTCTTTGACTAATGCTTTTCCAAGGTTCCCGAAGACCTTCTTTTTGCCTGACAGGTGTTATTTTATGTGGCATGATCACGCTATTACAACTTGGATTATGGGGCCAGATTTGCCCCATGTTGATGCTGTTTTCGACTGTTCTCCCCTCACGGGCCACTCATCAGTGATGAGTAATTTTGAGTGGGGAAGGATTGATGACGACGTTGTTCCACCATTTGCTCGTGATGATCGTGACCGTTTGATTTGTGGCGATGATGTCCCACCATTTGTTCTTGATGTCGTTGCAGATGGTGCTGACGAGTTCTTTGGCGAGCTCCATGGTGACGCCGGGTACATGCATTATGTTGATCGTCGCCGCAACCGTATGTTTGAAGACTCGGATGGACGATGCCGCAATAATAATTTTGATGCACGCCATCGCCGCTACAATGCCATCACCGTGACAATTATTTTGCTACAACACCATCGCCCCTACAACGCCATCGTCGCGACAATAATTTCGCTACAACGTCATCGCCGCTACAACACCATCGCCGCGACAATAATCTAATAATTATAGTATTATATTATATTTATTAATTTTCTTGTTGCATTGTTTTAATTTGAGAGTTTTTATTTCATGCATTTAGTTATTGTATTTGTTATATCATGTTTGTGATGGGTGCATATAACCATCATGTGTTTATTTTATTTGAATGGAGGAGATTGAGTGGTGTAGGCTATAAAAGGCCATGTTTATGAAGGATTTAAAAGAAGAATGAAAAGAAAAAAAATCTAGAATTCAAGTTTTGAATTTCCCCCCTCTTTCCTCTTTCCCTCTAAGGCAAATTTTGGCCCCTCCTTGTTTCTCCTCCTCTCTTGGCCGCCGGCCTCATCTTCTTCCCCTCTCCTCCCTCCTCTCGTCTTCTCCACAAAATCCTTTCTCCTCTCCACTACGAGTAACAAATCAAAGAACTCCTCCCCTTGAAGAATTCGGCCAACATCCTTTCCCCCTCCTTGGGTGATTTCGGTCAAGGAGAACAACTTCGGCGACGACGAACCTTCTCCGACGTGAAGCAAGGAAGGTGGACGAGTTTCTCTCCGTTTGGCGTGACTCCGGCGGAGCCGTGGAAGAGCGAACCATTTTTCATCGGAATCATCTATTCCGATTGGGGTAACAAAAATTACTACTCTTGTGTGATTCCCTCTTAGATAGATCTTGTGGTGGTTTTCTTTGGCGTTGCTTTCGAACTTTTGAATTCATCGTGGTTTTGATCCGAACGATATTGTTTTCTTCTTTTGATCTATTTTAAGTTCGTGAGAATTGGCGGACCTCATTTTCTTTTTGTTGGGAGAGATCTACCATTTCTGAATCGTTTACTTTTGGTGGATCTCTTTTGGTACAACACACTCTCGAACGGATCGGGTTGATCCATTTCGCTTGAGAGAATATTGGTTCATCGCCTCTATTTGATCTATAAGGGTGTAGTGAACCCATGCGTTAGCATTAGATTGATATTATTGTGAATCGGGTGCACTGCATTTAAATTGTGCGAGCGTAGAATTGAAACGAGTGAAAACAATTCAGTGTCTTTGGTCCGTTGCGGCTCGTCGGGAGACGTAGCCTGCATCAGCCTATATATAGGCAAGTCACAAAACAAGCAAAATAAATCTAGCCATCCAATTTATCATCTATTGGATGGCTATGAGCACACTAAAAATTAAACATGTCCAAAATAAAAGACAACATGAAATAATGATAACATTAAGCTAGGAAAATAAAGGTGCAAATAAGGAAAGGGCTTAAGCCCGCCGCGAACGAAGATTGTAGCCACCAAGGTCACGAGTTGCGGTAGAAGGTAGTCGAGCATCTTTATGTTGCGCCGCATCAACTTGGTCACGAGCAACTTGATCATCATCCACAGCAACTTGATCACGAGCACTCTTAGCATCAACGGGCAAGGGGATGGGAGACGAGCCGGCATCAATCCTCCCCCCCTTAAAGTCACTCAACACCGATGAGTGGGCTGCAAGGTAGCGGCGGAGGAGGTCCTCATCCAAGCGAAAGAGATCCGACTCAATAACCCAGGAGTCGTCGGAGGGCGGACGATCACGCCAACGAACGAGGAAGCGGCGATGGCCGCCATCAGCTGGAGAAATGTAGCCATCTGCAAGTACCTGAGCTGGGACAAGAAATGTACGGGGAAATCTTGGAAACATATCAGCATGTGGAAGCAAAGTAGAAGACTTACCACCCGGCGCTAGGCCTGTAGGTGCAATGGAAGAATGACTCATGGAACTACCACTCACCAACCCAGAAGAGACATTTGTGGAGGAAGAAATATTGGGGGAAAAAGAAGGCGTAGAAGTCAACTCAGTTGGAATGGAAACATACGACGTTAAATCCAAAACATTGAAAATAGGTGAAATACCCCAATCCGTCGGCAAATCCAAAACAAACGCGTTATCTCCTAGCCTCTTAATAATTCGAAACGGGCCGGCTCGCTTTGGTGCCAACTTCTTAACGGTGCCAGAAGGCAGCCTCGTGGGAATAAGGCGCACTAAAACAAGATCGCCAACTTGGAAGTTAGACTCCCTCCGATGTAAATTCGCTTGGGATCGATACGACTCATACGTGGTAGCTAAAGTTGTTCGTATTTGGGCGTGTAAGTCATGTATGTGCTCGGCAAAAGATTGTGCAAATTGACTTGTATGATAGGATGGAGGTAACGGAATCAAGTCAATGGGCACATTCGCAAGGTACCCGTGCACTACTTCATTTGGTGACATACCCGTAGACCGATTGGTAGAGTTGTTGTAGGCTAATTGGGCTTGGGGGAGGAGCAAATCCCAAGTGCCTTTGTGGTCACCCACAAGACAATGCAACAAGTTTCCCAAACTCCTATTTACCACTTCTGTCTGCCCATCAGTTTGTGGGTGATAGGCGGCGAAAAACAACAACTTCGTTCCCATTAATGTCCAAAGCGTCTTCCAAAAATAACTTGTGAATTTAACGTCGCGATCCGAGACAATGGTCTTAGGAATGCCACGGTGACTCACCACCTCTTTAAAATATAATTTTGCAATGTGAGACGCGTCATTAGTATTACTACAAGGTATGGAATAAGCCATCTTAGAGAACCTATCAACCACCACAAAAATGGAATCGTGTCATCGCTGGGTTGGAGGAAGCCCCAAAATAAAGTCCATACTCACGTCCTCCCAAGGTCTAGATGGAATAGGCAACGAAGTGTATAGTCCCACATTAGTCTTTCCCCCTTTAGACACTTGACAAACCCGACAGCTACTCACGATTTTCCCAACTAAAACGCGAAGTTTAGGACAATATAATTTCTCCTCGACTAAGGCTATCGTTTTATCCCGCCCAAAATGGCCGCTCAACCGCCACTATGTAGTTCCCATACTATGTGATGGCGTAGGGAGGTACGGGGAATACATAGCTTAGCGTGCCGAAATAAATAACCGTCTCTCAATACATATGCTGACACTATCATTGGTGAGTCATCGTGTGCCGCTAGATACACTTCTCCAAAATCAGGACACATGGCATATTCATCCTTTATTCTCTCAAATCCGACAACTTTTACTTCCATGATCGACAATAAAAGTGTCACTCTACTAAGCGCGTTGGCCACACGATTTTCAGTGCCCTTAAGGTGTTTTAAGGTGAACGAAAACTCTTGCAGATAAGATACCCATTTTGCATGACGGGGGCTGATTTTAGATTGCCCATTAATGTGCCTAAGTGCATCATGGTCAGAGAGAATCACGAACTCCTTGGAAAGGAGGTAGTGTCTCCACTGGTGTAGGCATCTAATGATGGCATAGAACTCTCTATCGTAATTTGAATAATTAAGTTTTGCACCCGCCAATTTCTCGCTAAAATAACTTATTGGGTGTCCCTCTTGGCTTAAGACACCTCCTACTCCTACTCCAGATGCGTCACATGTCAATTCAAATACTTTATTAAAATCTGGTAAGCGCAAAATAGGAGCCTCAGTCATCATCTTCTTAATGTGTTGGAATGCCTGGGTAGCTGCTGGCATCCATTTAAACTCACCCATTTTCATGCATTCCGTCACGGGAGCCATAATAGTAATAAAATCCCGAATAAATCGTCTATAAAATGAGGCTAACCCGTGGAAACTCCTAACGTCTCTCAAGCTTGTGGGTTCGGGCCACTCCAGAATTGCTTTCACCTTACTGGGGTCTACCTTTATTCCCTCAGATCCAACCAGGTAGCCCAAAAATTCCACTTCCTTTACATAAAATATACACTCCTTTAAATTTAAATATAATTTTTCGTCCCGCAGTGTAGATAGAATAATCCGTAGGTGAGACACATGTGAGTCAAAAGTGGTGCTATAAATCAATATGTCATCAAAGTACACCACCACAAATCGTCCCATGTATGGTTGGAATACGTGGGTCATCATTTGTGAGAAGGTGCTTGGAGCATTTGACAACCCAAATGGCATGACCAACCACTTGTAGAGCCCGTTCTTAGATTTAAATGCAGTTTTCCATTCATCCCCATCACGTATCCGAATCTGATGGTAACCACTCCGCAAATCCAATTTCATGAAGATCGAGGCACCAGACAACATATCCAAAAGATCGTCCAATCTAGGGATGGGAAACCTATACTTGATAGTGATCTTATTTATGGCTCTACTGTCTACACACATACGCCACGTACCATCCTTTTTTGGAGCCAACAAAGCCGGTACCGCACACGGACTCTTGCTGTTCCTAATGAACCCCTTTGCCAATAAATCCGAAATTTGGGCTTGGAGCTCCTCATGAGCTGCGGGGTGCAACCTATAATGGGGCTGATTAGGCAATGAGGCGCCTGACATAAAGTCAATGGCATGTTGGATATCACGTAGAGGGGGCAACGTAGGGGGCAACTCGTCCGGGTAGACATCCTTATACTCTTCTAGCAGTTTTTTTAATTCTTTGGGTAAATCTTCTAAGACCCCATTTTCTTTATTATTATTCAAAAGAACCAATGCATAAATAATCCCATCCACAAAGGGGTCCCTCTCAAATTTTCTCCTACCCATTAGGCTTACCAATTTCTTCTCGACTGGGATTGTGGTATCCGTACTCGGGCTATTGGGTTCCTTTGGGGCCGTGGGTTTTAACGTGACTACCTTCCCATTATATTTGAACTCATAAGTGTTTGCCCTACCGTAGTGGGTGACATCACGGTCATAGAGCCAAGGGCGGCCCAACAACACATGACAAGCATCCATAGGGATGACATCACACCACACCTCATCCGTATATAACTTGATCGTAAGTGGAACTAGGCAACGCTTGGTGACCGGGATGGTTACCTTGTTGACCCAATCCACTTGGTAAGGGGTAGGATGAGGCTCGGTAGCCAAATGCATCCGCATAACGACATTCTCGGAAACAACATTCATGCAGCTGCCGCTATCAATGATGAGCTTACAATATTTGTCCCCACTCTTAAAGATGAGGGAGAAAATAGTGGACCTCTTCCAATCATCAAACAGGCGAGGGGTCGTCAGAATACAACGCATAACGCTAAGTAGGTGTCCATCCTCCATATCACTAGGCACACCATCCGTCTCATAGCCCTCATCTGCCTCAATCACTAAATCTGCAAAGTCACTATTGGACTCGTCTAGAAGAGCTAAAGTAGCCTTGGCCTTGGTGGGGCACTCAAAGGCATAATGGCCTTGAATACCGCAAGAGTAACACCGAGCGGCAACCTTCTTCTTCGCCGGAGTCACACCAAGAAGCATCCTCCTCCGCGTTTCACAAGCCTTGGATCACCCAAGCGATTGGCTAACAAGGAGGAGAAGGAGGATGAGGGGGGGCGGCAATCCCAAAGGGAGGTGGCCGAAATTCTCAAGAGAGGATTAATTTAGGTTTTCAAATAGCATGCCTTCATTTCTCATCAAATAAGCCTATATATAGGCAAGTCCCAAAACAAGCAAAATAAATCTAGCCATCCAATTTATCATCTATTGGATGGCTATGAGCACACCAAAAATTAAACATGTCCAAAATAAAAGACAACATGAAATAATGATAACATTAAGCTAGGAAAATAAAGGTGCAAATAAGGAAAGGGCTTAAGCCCGCCGCGAACGAAGATTGTAGCCACCAAGGTCACGAGTCGCGGTAGAAGGTCGTCGAGCATCTTTATGTTGCGCCGCATCAACTTGGTCACGAGCAACTTGATCATCATCCACAACAACTTAATCACGAGCACTCTTAGCATCAATGGGCAAGGGGATGGGAGACGAGCCGGCATCAGCGCGGTCACCCCTCTTTTCGGACCCCGAACTCCATAGATGTCAAATTTTGGCTTCAACATAGAGGTTGATGTAGTAGCTGTTGGTTGAGGAGGACCTGTCAAAATAGAATTATACATGTCCTCAATAATAAAATTCATATAAAGCCTAATTCTTGCCTTCCAGATTGTAAATTTATTCAAATTGCAGACTAGAGGTCTGGTGCTTGCATAGTATTTATTCTGTGCCATGCTGTGAAATAAAAAAACTAGGATTAGATCTAACAAAGAATCTTTTGGTTCAAGTGTTAGCTTGTACAACCAAAGGAACCTGCTCTGATACCACTTGAAAGATGAGGGTTAGATCTGATTTACTCTAGAGGGCGGGGGGGGGGGGGGGGGGGTGAATAGAGTATTTAAAACTTTTTGGCTATCACAGCAATCTAACTCAGTAGAAATATATCTAGTCTATCATAGCCACACCAAGAAAAACTAGAAAAAGGGCAACCAGACAACACAAGAAATTTTATAGTGGTTCCCCAACCTAGGTACATCCACTCTTCTATCACCCTAGTAGGAATCCTCTAGCAGGTTTTGATCAGATGACTGCCACCTTTGAGCTTTTCATCAGGTGCCCAAAAACCAAAATAAACTTTTGAAGGGAGTTAATAAACCCTTTATATAGGAGTGGGGAGAGAGATTGATGGTGTCTTCTCTTTCTCAAACAACTGAGAAGACAAGTGGATTGCTGTTCTCAAGGCTTCTCCAGAAATCACTTGAAGCCTTGCACATGGTGTAGTATGTCTTCATCCTTGACTTGTAGTAACCCGTGAACTTCTGACTGATAGTGATTGTTGTCATTGAAAACTCCTGCAGTTGAAGTTGAAGAAGACTCTTGATTTAGTGTTTGTTGTTGTTCTTCTTCATAGAAATCAAGGTGAAAATGAAGTGTTTTCTGCACAGAGAATGTCTGAGTGATTTTCTGTATGTTCTCTGGTTCTGTATCACTCTCTGTCGTATATCTTCTGAAAAAGAAAATCCCTTTTATATTCTCTATTCAATTTCTCCTTTTAATTTTGAATTCTCAAGTATTAATTATTGAAGGCTTGGAGAATGAAAATCGGCTGGAGAATATTTGCATTGATGAGTTTCCCCAACTGTCTCGATTAATTAAGCAAGTAATTATCCTGATGAAGACCATAATCAATGCTGCCAGTACCGGCTATATTCAGAGAATATAAGCATTAATTACTTCAGGAAATCACTGCTAAATAATATGGAATAAAGAACAGAAAATACGAAAAACTGTAAGTCTGGAACTGCAACAAAAATCGTCTACCATAGAATAGATTTCGTCGACCTGAGATCCAAGTTCGTCGAGCTGAGAAATCTTGTTCGTCGACCTGAGAAAACTTGTTCGTCGACCTGAGATCCAAGTTTGTCGACCTAAGCTCAGCAACCTGCATTCAGTGAATAACTTGCCAATTCTGCGCTCCAAGTTCGTTGAGCTGATAATCTATCTTCGTCGAGCTGAGTTTAGAGAAAGCATTCTGGAAAGAATGTGTTGAAGTTGAAATCCAGACTTCGTCGACCTGAGCTCAAATATCGTCAAGTTCAACTCAGAGAATTAACTCTGAGTTCGTCGATCAGCGATCGACGATCATTGAGCTGAGTTCGACGAATGTCGAACTTATATACTGAACTTGATTTTATCTAAGTCGTGAGTCATCTGAGGTCTTCTGCTGGCTGGTCCATGTAGGGTTGAACCTAATGACTTAGCCTAGACTCTAGGACTCAAAACACACGACCCTATCTATACATTATGGGTCAGACATCTTAATTAGTGAACCTAGCCCAAATCCAACTAGAGATCCAACATATTGGGGGTGAAATATGTTAATGACATTTGTTGGTTAGATCCTTAATGAACAAATGGTGTAGTAAGACACACTCAACCGAGGTGATTTGGTGGAGGTTAGAAAAAGATTTAAATATATGAAATATTGAGGACGTACTTGACAGTGGTAATGTGTTGAATAATGATGAGCTTGTCTCGAACATGTTGTATATAATTGGTGATGACTGTTACAAACAAATGGTCGTGGTATTAGATGATGAATGTGTGAAATAGCCTTACAATAATAATGAACCCATAAGTACCTTGGGGCACGGGGTCGTGAAAGGGTGTAAGTGCGGGGGTTTTGACCACACTTGTTTGGTAATGTTGAGAAGGGACGTAAGTGGACGGTTGGGCTTGGTCCTCGGTGATCGTTCCTGAGGCTCCTTCCGTGCCATGATGATGTGAGTCGACACTCGGTGTTGTAATCTTGTGTTAAGGATAGTGTGGCAGGTCTACGGGCTCGCCAGTCGTCACACCGACGGGAGTTGACAGATAGACTTTGGGCGGTTGGGCTTGGTCCTCGGTGTTTATTCCCGGGGCTCCTTCCGTGCCAAGTGGACGGTTGGGCTTGGTACTCGTACTTTTTCCGAGGCTCCTTCTAGGTCACAATATGGGCCAGTTCGAGGCTTGGTTCTCGGTGCACATCTACCCGAGACTCCCGCTGAGTCGTAGTACGCATGGGAGCACCGCTGTTGTGTTCTTAGCATTGAGGCATACAGAGGCATAGGCTTGGTAGTGTGGATGCCCGCCTAGTAGTAGAGAAGCCCGCTCCACTGTCACCGCCTGGCCATGATGGTTGACGCCTGAGAGGTTAGCTACCTGCTCGAAAAGTGGGAACTACAAGTCTATGTCGACATAGCAATTGCATGTACGTGATCATTGGTGAGTCATTGCATTGCATTCATATCATTACATTACATTGCATACATAGATCCTTGTCATATAAGTTTGTATGGGTACTCTTATACGATGAGTTGCTATACTGCTGAGCCGATCCTCAACTTATATGTCTGTATGGGCATTCATATAAGTTGAGTTACTTTCTGTTGTACCTCTATATTTTTATATTGCTATGGATGGTAGAACTGCTAGTGTAGATGGTTTACTCATTTGTTGTGATGCTTATATGCATTGATATTGTTCACTCTATACCACCTATTTGTACTTCTATTCTACTTATATATATTGTACCCTTGTTCCTTTCTTCGCCCAGTGCGGAGGAGTCGTCGGGGGAGCGGATGTGATAGCCACTTAGTCTTTATGACTAACGGTTACTACATCTTCCTTTTAGGAGGAAACCCCGCAGTCTGAGCAGCCGCAGATTTTGCAGCAGGACAGCCAGGCCAGGACGATATAACCTGAAGGGATGTTGCCATCGCTACCGTAAGTCACCGAAGTGAGTTTGAGAGACTCTTGATGTAGCCTTTTAGGCAAGTTTTACCTGTACTCTGATATTTTAGAAGCTTGTTGTAGCTTCTTTTTCTTGATGTACTTTTGGACTATTTTACGTATGTGTGGATTGACTTCTATTTTATATTCTTGGTTGGGTTGATATTGATTGATATTGGTTATAGCCGGCGAGATAGGCGTCCTGTGGTACAGGTTAGCCCGTGTGCTAGCACTACTATAAGGCGGCAGTTCTGGGCATAAGACTCCCCTCGTGCCGTGTTTTGTCTTCCGGGAGGGGGGGGGGGGTCTTACATATATTAAGCCGTAAGAAAATGACTTCTTGATTATTCATCAAACTATGTTTATGTATGGAACACAAGTATTATTGTATACATCGTTCCTTACTAGGAACTATACGGTACATAATTACAGTTATTTATGTACATACATAAACATTCCCTTCTTATTTGGTTTTGTCTAAGGGCCACTTTGGCATTCTCGGGCTTTATGTCCTTCTTTGCCACATGAGTAGCAAATGTGTTGAGTTCGCCCTGCAATTGCTCCAACCTTAGCTTTTGTTATCCTTGCCGCATCACCACGACATTCTCAGACATGATGTCCTACATTACCACAAGAAAAACAAACATATGGACGACACCGTTTCTTTGTTCCCATGATTGTGGAAGAGGTCGATTCCAATAGATGTAATTTCTTCTTCCACTTGCAAGAGTTTGATTTTGACATATTTGCACAGATCGGCACATTGAACCCGTGCCTTGCCATGAACTTATTCAAGTCCATTTCCAAAGACCTAACATTCATTACCAAGGCATCAAATCCAATGAAGTTTGGACCCACCAATAGACGTTGTAGTTCATCGCGCAGACCATCATAAAATCTGTTGGTCTTAGTCTCCTCGGGTTCAAACACAAACTTTGCATGTTGTCTCAGTGCAACAAATGCATGAAAGTATTCCTCGACCGTGTAAACTCCTTGACTCAAACACATATTCAACGGCGGAATCGATGCTCTTCCCCTTGCCATCTACTCAAGTACACCAACCGGAATTTCATTCACCACCGAAACAGAGGGCTGTTCATGCCTCTCATGTTGGGCCTTGATCATTGCAAAGCCACATCAGCGATCAACTAGATTGTATCTACCGAAGGAGGAGGTGTTGGCACTTCAACTAGCGTATGACTCCCCATCAAATGCTGGGGTTCTTGCTGCCTCTCATTCGCTCTAGTCGCCTACAATCGTGAAACACACAATTAACCAACTAAAATATTGCAAAAAGAAATACCATGAACGCACAAGTTCCCAAAATATGTGTATTTTCATTCCTAAGTGGACATTCTTGAGTTCATTTATGTTATAATGGGTTGCACACACACGTGATCGTCACCCCTCAAAAGAATTCGACCGCGAATTTGAAGGAGGAAGACCAAGACAAGCTGATACCAAATTGTAACATCTCTGTCAGTCACATAAAATATAACAGAAGGTCTGGACGGATCCCCATGCCATATTCCACAGACAGTCGGGGACATTACTTATGAATATCAAAACCAGTACACACATCCTAACTCAGAGCATTCTAGCGGAAGCATTAGGTGTTATATTTGAACTCATTAACCATGAATGTCCACGATATATAAACAACCACATGTATATATCTCCAAGGAATGTTTACACAATACATAACATGTTGGCCTTAAGGCCTTACAGTTAAACTTCACAGGCATGGATTACAAACATCGGCACGCAGGCCAGCCACACATGAACACGATAAAACTATTCCACTCGGCCTTCGAGGGCCAGCATAGTAGCATGGGCTTCAGCCCGCTATTTCCCGCTCGGCTCTCCAACACCTGCACAGTCATAATCCACCCTAAAGATGGTAAACAAATCAACAGTCAACATTCAGCTGACCAATTTATAACGACCACACGACCCGATGCTCCATGCACTCGGGCACATTATTGGTGTTTCGGAGGCAAACTTGAGCATTATGTTCTACGGACTACAGCTGGAGACTTTAGTCTTGATGGCACGCAGGCCTAAGACTCTGATTATGTGTTACAACGAATGCCCAATAACCCGGGGATCTCAAGTTGACAACCATAATGTGGAGACAGGTCAGCCTTTACCCGTTGCTCAAATCACCACAAATGACGCTAGTCGGCTTCTCCCTTATCCGTTTGGCACGAAGCCTTTTAATAGCTCATAGCTCACAATAGCCATACTGTCCACTAAGGACTGGCTTCACAATCAAAAAGGGAGTTAATGCCAGCGTTCATCATAATCGCTTGGCAGGATCCATAGAACTCTCTTTCTGTGCCCAAACTCAACCCAAACCCTGCAGTAACCTGTAGTGCCAGGAAACTTGTCTTTCACATCACAAATAGCTCTTTAGGAGCTATCGCCGTCGGCGACGCCCACTGTCGCCCGACAATATCAAAAGTTACCAAAACTGTGATTTCACCCGGTTATTTTCCTGGAGATCTTCTCCAGTACTTCCTATTACTCCACTTCGCAGGCATAACCCCCAGACTCTGTAAAATACTCATTTATACGTGGAGTCTTCTCCGGTTCGCAAAAGAAAACATCACCAATCCATACCAACCTGTCCATATGGGCTTCACACAGTATGCCTATTCCGTACTATACATTTCCGAATCTATATGCAAACTGACTTGGGGATACGAGTATCAACCCAACGAAATCCACTTAACAGTCCACCTTTTGGTGGAGGATTCCATACACATACAAAATTAGGACTTCACTTGTCCAAGAAGGAAGGTCGTTACCCTTGAAAATCTCTTTGGAGCCATGACAAAGCGTTTCTATGCAGACGGAAATGATCATCGCACTTTTCTCTACGCGATTCTCACTTCGGCTCTTGATTCTGGCCTCAAGACCTTCTCCAGCACCTCAACCAGAGCACTCAACTCTAAGGGCCAGGAGTTCCTAGTCCAGGACTCGGGAAGAAAGTGAATACGGACATAATGATTCCCAAATTCCATTCCTCTTCAGATAAGGCATCGGGTTATCTACCATCCACATGATTTCTTCCCCTCAAAACACATCAACGGCTCGGGATAAGGCTGAACAGCTAAGCACCACTTCAGTGGCCGGATAACACCAACCTGACACGAATCACCGCCTAAGCAGTATCCGATTTCAACATTTTGTCGAACAGAATTAGTCAAACATGAGAGATTTCATCGAACGGTGCTGAGTTCGTTGAGCTAGCCATCATAACAGGCATAGAATTTTCATTGAGCCCCGCTCGACGATGATCCCTTCATCGAGCTCCACTCGACGCTCTTCGTCGAGCTCTGTTCGACGTTTCATCGAGCTCCGCTCGACGATCTTCGTCGAGCTCCGCTCGACGATCTTCGTCGAGCTCCGCACAACGATTTTCAACCCGCCAACTCATTTTGGGGTGTTACAATCATCTCAATTGGTGATGAGAAGTGAAAGAACTCCATAGTTAAGCGTGCTTGAGCGAGAGTAGTACTGGGATGGGTGACCTCTTGGGAAGTTCCCATACGACCCAAGTTAACTGTCAAGTTTGCTCATCAAAGGGAGGTTGTGGCCACCCACAACCCGCTTGTGGCACTTTTATTGTAACGACCCTAGCCGATCTAGCGTGACATTGTCACGGCTCCGCTCTAGGCAACGTTACTGGGCTGCAGCCCAAGCACCCCAACCCCTCTCTATCCTATTGGCGGGTTGTTGGTGGCCACAAACTCCCTTTTATGAGCGAACTTGACAGTTAAGTTGGGTCGTACGAGGATTTCCCAGGAGGTAACCCATCCCAGTACTACTCTCGCCCAAGCTAGCTTAACTATGGATGGGTGAAGGAACTCCATAGTTAAGCGTGCTTGGGCGAGAGTAGTATTGGGATGGGTGACCTCTTGGGAAGTCCTCGTACGACCCAACTTAACTGTCGAGTTCAGTCATCAAAGGGAGGCTGTGGCCACCAACAACCCGCCTGTGGGCTGGAGAGGGGTTGGGGTGCTTAAGCTGCAGCCCGGTAGCATCGCCTAGAGCAGGAGCTGTGACATTGTCACGTTGTATTGTCTAGGGGCGTTACACGCGTCTCTCCACATTCTTAAATAAGTGACATGTATAAATAGAAGTGTTTGTGCTTAGATTAAAAACATTATTCCTAGCCCTTTCGACCTACTATTTCCTGGCGACGAAAGCTCGATAAACCTTTATAAACTCAGAAACTAATGGTACCAAAAGGAATGGATTTCCTATTTTGAGGGCTCAGAACTCGTGGGAAACAGTTTCAAGGATGCTCCATAGGAAGCTCTACTGGTTCAACATTTACTGGAGGCCGCTGACCTAAGTTTGGTTCTGTCCGAGCCTATCTTGATATGGAAGGGAGAAATTCTGGAACTATACTACAATGCCACTATGGACTCTTCATCAGACAAAATCAAATCCTGCATCAGTGGGCATAAGGTCAAAATCACTCCCAATAGATTGTACAAAGCACGGTAACTACTCAAGGTCAATCAGTCTGATGAAGATAGAGACTTATATCAGGATGATGTGAACTCAGCCCAAAAGTGGTGTGGGCTCTCAAAGCATGCCACTGGATCAGTGTTAAGGAAGGAGCTGAATCTAAGAGGAAAGTGTCTTGCAGATATAGTCAGAAAAGCTCTATTTTGCAAGACAGGTTCTCATGATATGATATCCTGAAAGATGTTTGAAATCATGAACATGTTAATTCTATCTAAGAGAACAGACTAGGGAAATGTGTTATTTGGTAGAATAGTGGAATGCATCCCAGAACCTAACTGTAGAAGGATTTTATCTCTATATTTGCATAATACTCTTCCATGGATCCTCAACATGAGGCTAGGAAAAAAGATCCATCACATGAGGAGAATGGACTCCAAGATGTTTGAGTGGGATAGAGTTCTGCTACCACATCAACAAAGTGTTGAGAAGAAGAAAAAGAAAGCTATACCAGTCCCTGAGGAAAGAAAAAAAAAGTAGTTATTTTGAGAAAAGTGAGGAAGAGCCACATGATCCCTAGCTGTCTGAGTCTATTAAGGAGATAAGAAGGAATATGAGTGCTCATGTTCCAATTTCCCCTGAACTTAAAGCAAGCAATCAACTAGGTGGATCTTAGTCTGAAGAGATTCCAGCTAAAGCTCTAAAAATTCTTATTGGGTAAGTAGTGGAAAACATCTGTGCAAATATTGAGGGGGAGTATAACATGATAGATGCTCCTGTTGAGGTGGAGCAAGTTCAGTCTGGTATGCAGGAGAAGCTTGACTCTTTTCTAGAGAATCTCCAGAACAAAATAGATTAGATTCCTGATGAGCCTGTGTGGTAGGTTTCAAATTCTCCTGTTGAGGCTGAACAAGCTCCAAAAATAGTGTAAGAAGATGTTCACAACAGTACTGTAGAAGACCAGAATGTCCCTAAGGACATTGCTGAGGTTGAGGGGGGAGATTCACACTGAACTCCCTGCTCCAAAAACAGTTTATAACATAGACTCCTCTGAGTCTGACAAGGGTAATACTGCTGCTGATGTCCATGCTGATGCATATTCTTCAGAGTACCTGATGGTTGACTCAAAAGAAATAGATATTGCCAGGGACATGGATGATGATGTCTTTGAATATGGTACATCTCATAAAGCTGAACAGATGTCATCTACGTTCCTAGCTCCACTAAAGGGTCTGCTTAATGATCAAAGAAGATAGTTGGAGCACTATATTGATAATTTCATCAAAGAAGTAAGACATGATCTTTCCACTGAAATCAAGTCCATCAGGTTTGAAGTCAACCTGCTGAAAGCAAACACAGTCGCATTCTTCACTAGGGCTGCTCCTGCTGTAACGTATACTGAAAGCAAGCTTCAATAAATCAGACTTCACAAAATGATATTCTCTGGAACCAGAATATTACTTCTAATATTATTGAGATGGTCCACAATGCTCAAATGAAACTGATGGATTCCCACAAGACTACAAAAGACAGGAGAATGGATGCTTTTACTCAAATTCTTGAAGATCACAAGTTAGAGGTCAAGAATCATGTCACTAAGGGACTCAATTTTCTTGGATAAAAGACTCTCTGATGCCGCGGCCTCGCCACCACTACTTGATGATGATCCGGTTGCAGAGGCGTTACAACATAAAGACTTTCGGAGCCATGATGATGCTAACGGAAGACATGATGATGCTAACGGAAGTCAGCATTATAACTTCCGCCCGCGGCGTGCTAAGCCAACTTGAAGGCATATTTTAATTTACGCACTTACGTTATTTTATTTTTGTGAATATAAAATTATTCCATGCTTGGGTAATAATTTTATATTCATGAGAGAACCTTTTATTTTGTTATTTCCTGCATTTAAATATTTTGGTGTGTATTTAGCCTTCCGGATGGATGAGATTTCATCTCCATATTGGATGGCTAGATGTGTGTTGTAACTCCTATTTAAGGAGAACCTTTGATGAGAATATTAGACAAGATTTGCTAACCCTAAAACAAATTCCTCATTGTGAGAAATTCGGCCAAAGAGAGACTCCAAGCCGTCGGCCTTGTGGTGTGAAGCCTCCCCTTGCTTCCTCATCCCCTCATCAGTGCAATGCCGGCGTGGCTTCCTTCGGTGCGACTCCAAGGAAGAAGGTTGCAGCCCCATTCCGTGTGACGCCGGTGGATCCGTGGAGAGAGTGATTCTCCCACCTTATCAAGTGTGTTCATGAAAACTAGGTTGGGTAATTTCTCCCCTCTCATCTTTGTGATTTCTTGCTAGTATTGTGGAGATTGAACAACCGTTGTTTCCGTGATTTTTAAATTCAATCGCTCGCAATTTCTATTTCGATTTCATCGTTTTCGAACTTCTTTAAATTCGGATCGGGTAGATCCAATTTGCTTGAGGGAATCTTGGCCTATAGCCTAGATTTTGCTCTCAAAAAGGAGTGGCAAACTTTGCGTTAATTTGTGGAATCATCCGACTATTTTTCTTGATCGTTGTTTAGAGTCGATCACTCCTCCTTGTTATTTTATGTGCTGTGTTTGATCCGAACCGCAACGAGTCGCTAGATGCTTGTGTAGGAGCGGTAGATGTAAGGCGTGTTGGGATTGGTTGGGTTACTTGTGTCCGTAACGCTCTCCGAATGACCCCTACACCAATTTGGTATCAAAGCGAGGTTGTTTCAACTTCTATGTTGCAAACGTCCTCGCTCTCTTTCGTTGCCATGAATTAGTCAAAAAAAAGAAGCCAAAAAGAAATTTTTTTCTACTGGTCTGCCAATAGCGCTCTAAAATCTGTAATTTTCAGCGAAAAGTTCAAAATGTTTTTTTTAACGATCTACATTTTTATCACGTCGGGAAATTATAAAAATATCTTGTTTTCAATATAGGGTCAGCCCTAGGAAAAATCATTTTCCAAAATTTTTTATAAACCTACATGCGCACTAGACTAGGAACGGAATACACTACCCCTTCATCGTCTGGGATGGCTGCGAATGAGCAAGGGGACCCCAACGCTGAGGCTATAGCGGGTCTACGTAACGAAATGACTGAGATTAGGGCCATGATAGGACAACTCCTTTTGAATCAAGGAGGGCATCCACCGCCACCCATTAACGTTGGGCAGCCCTACCTGCGCCAACAAATCTCTGATTCGGATTCCGATGAGGACTCTCCCCGAGAACCCTCTTGAGAACACCGCCACGAGAGAGGTTTTGATATCACTAGGGCCATTAAGATTAATGCCCCCACGTACGATGGCACGAGAGATCCCCAAATCTTCCTTAATTGGACTGTGGACATGGAATGTTACTTCGAATGACACAATCTCACGGACCCTCAAAAGGTCCAAGTTGCCAGGATGAAGTTAATAGGCCGTGCGAAGACGTATTGGCTGAATGAGGAGCGGAGATTAGGAACCAGACATGGAGCCCCACTTATAGGTTGGCCAGTGATGAAAAATTTGCTAACCGATCAGTACGTCCCTGCGTACCACCGAACACAAATATTCGATGAGCTTGCCACCCTGCGGCAGGGCTCAAATTCGGTAGCCGAATACATGGGAGAGCTGAAGGACCGTATGGTGCGTTGTGATCTTAGGGAGATCCCTGAGGTCACCTTATCTAGATTTCGTAAAGGGCTTCAACCCAAGATTCAAAGGAAGCTCTTGCGATATAGTCATACGGACCTGAACACGACTTTCAATGCCACCCTTGACATTGAAAAACATCTAGCCTCGAAGGCCGACTCCCGTTATTCCCATGTGAAGAATAAGACCACCACTGGAGCGTCTTCCTCCACATACCCGGATAAGGGGAAGTTTAGGTCCACCGAGTCAAAGTCGGTAGTGATCACGGCTAGGAAAACTAAGAACCCCGCGAGTGAGCGTATCCCCATAGGGAAGGTTAGTAAGACCAATGCCACGTGTTATTCTTGCGGCATTCAAGGCCACTATGCCTTTGAGTGCCCAACGAAGACTAAGGCTATAGCCCTTTTAGAGTCGACTACCGATCTCGCTGATTACGTTTATGAGGCTGCAGAGGAGAGTGACCAAGATGGGGTACCAAGTGATTTAGAGGACGATCACCACCTTATGGTGATGCGTTGTATCTTGACCACTCCTCGTCCGTTAGATGATTGGAAGAGGACGAGCATATTTTCTCTGATTTTTAAGAGTGGTGAGAAGCTCTGCAAACTGATTATCGATAGTGGTAGCTGTGTGAATGTCATTTCTGAAAATGCCGTTACACGAATGGCCTTGACCACGCAGCCCCACCCGACTCCGTATCAGGTAGCTTGGATCAATAAGGTTACCATTCCAGTCACCAAGTGATGCCTAGTACCCCTCTCGATCAAATCCTATACTGACGAAGTGTGGTGTGACGTCCTTCCAATGGACGCTTGTCACGTGTTGTTGGGCCGTCCGTGGCTATACGACCGCGACGTGACACACTTTTGGGAGATCCAACACATACGAGTTTAAATTTAATGGCAAGGTCATTACGTTGAGGCTGACAGTTCCGAAGGAACCAGTAGCTGTGGCTAAGGACACCACTATCCCAGTCGAGACGAAAACATTGAGTCTAGGAGGTAAGAAGGAATTTGTGAAGGATTCATTCCTTGATGGACTGTTGTATGCTTTAGTACTTATGAGTGCAACGACTAATTTGGGAGTATTGGATGACTTACCTAGTGAGCTCCGGGCATTGTTGGAAGAATATAGGGATGTTTACCCGGATGATCTACCTTCGACGTTGCCACCACTTAGGGATATACAACATGCGATAGACCTTATTACCGGTTCATCCCTACCCAAACATTCCCATTAGAGACTTCATCCCGCTGCCCATAAGGAGTTACAGACCCAGATTGAGGACATGTTGATGAAGGGGTTCATTAGGACTAGCTTGAGCCCATGTGCAGTACCAGCCTTGCTTGCCCCCTAGAAGGATGGTACATGGAGGATGTGTGTTGATAGTCGCGCTATCAACAAGATTACTATCAAGTATAGGTTTCCTATTCCACGGTTAGATGACCTCTTAGATGTCTTATCTGGCGTCACTATCTTTATGAAGTTGGACTTACGGAGTGGCTATCACCAGATTAGGATCCGTGAGGGAGCTGAATGGAAGACTGCGTTTAAGTCTAAGGACGGGTTATATGAGTGGCTTGTGATGCCCTTTGGGTTATCCAACGCCCCGGGCACCTTCTCCCGGATGATGACCCATGTCTTTCAGCCATTCTTGGGAAATTTTGTGGTCATTTATTTCGATGACATCTTAGTCTACAACACCACCACTGACGAGCACATTTCCCACTAGAGAGCGATTCTTTCCACCTTGAGGAAGGAAACATTATTTCTAAACTTTAAGAAGTGCACTCTCTACGCGTCAGAGGTAGAGTTTTTGGGTTATATAGTCGGGTCTGAGGGCATACGAGTTGATCCTGGTAAAGTTCAAGTGATACGGGAATGGCCCGAACCTACTAGCCTACGTGAGGTACGTAGTTTCCATGGATTAGCTACTTTCTATCACCGTTTCATACGATACTTCAATAGCATCATGGCCCCCATTACGGAGTGCATGAAGAAGGGCGAGTTCACTTAGAAGAATTCTGCCACCCTTGCTTTCAATCACATTAAGAAGCTTATGACTGAGGCACCTATCTTGCATCTACCAGACTTCACCAAAGTCTTTGAGTTAACTTGTGATGCTTCTGGGGTGGGTGTTGGAGGTGTCTTGAGTCAGGAGGGGCACCCAGTTAGTTACTTTAGTGAGAAGTTAACCGTCGCTAAGCTAAATTATTCAAACTACGATAGGGAGTTTTATGCGGTTGTGCGGTGTTTGCACCATTGGAGGCACTATCTCCTCTCGAAGGAGTTTGTGATCCTCTCCGATCATGAAGCTTTGCGCTTCATCAATGGCCAGCATAAAATCAGCCCGCGTTACGCTAAGTGGGTAGCTTTCCAACAAGGTTACACATTTAACCTTAAGCACCTTAAGGGGTCAGATAACCGAGCCGCGGATGCTCTTAGTTGCCTAACACTCTTGCTTTCCACTTTGGAGATTAACGTTGTTGGTTTTGAATGCATTAAAGATGAGTACGCTACCTGCCCAGATTTTAATGAATCATATTTGTCCGCTCAGGATAGCTCCCCCATGACGATAACTGCGTTTGTTATTAGAGACGGTTACCTCTTTAGGCATGGGAAGTTGTGTATCCCGCAGTCCTCTCTACGACTTCATATCATTTGGGAGCTGCATAGTGCAGGGTTGAGTGGCCACTTCGGTAGGGACCAGACAATTACGCTAGTTGAGGAGAAATTTTATTGGCCAAAACTTAAGGCGATGGTGGCAAGGGTAGTTAGTAGTTGTCGTACCTGTCAGGTATCCAAGGGCACCAAGACCAACGTAGGATTATATATGCCCTTGCCTATCCCATCCACACCATGGGAAGACGTGAGTATGGATTTTGTTCTAGGCCTACCCACCACTTTATGCCGTCACGATTCTATTTTGTAGTGGTGGATAGATTTTCTAAAATGGCGTATTTCATTCCGTGTAGTTGGACCAATGACGCGTCTCACATGGCAAAATTGTATTTTAAGGACGTCGTTAGTCACCGTGGAGTGCCGAAGACAATAGTCTCGGATAGGGATGTCAAGTTTACTAGTTATTTTTGGAAAACTGTTGGGTACATAGGAAAATGTGTACCAGATTTGAAGAAGCCTCACCCTACTCAATGATATGCATTAAGGTGTATTTGATGTATTTTGAGTTTATATGTGCAGGTTAAGTAAATGCAGGAATGCAGAAAAATTTCTAAGTCCATGTGTCGACACCTAGAGAAACTGTGTCGACACTTATGAAGGCTTGTGTCGACACTGGAGAAAAGCTGTGTCGACACTTGGAGTTAATTGTGTCGACACTTGGAAAGGCTGTGTCGACACCAGAAGCATTTGTGTCGACACCAAGAGGCTGTGTCGACACACAGAGAAGCAAAGTCGACATCAACTGTGTCGACACCAAAAGTCAGTGTCGACACACAGGAATACTTAGTCGACATCAATTGTGTCGACATCAAAAGGCAGTGTCGACACACTGAAGACTTTGTCAACATACTGCAGAATTTCAACAAAGTTAAAGAAAAGAAGTAACTGTGTCGACACACAGAGGTAGTGTCGACACACAGAAGACTTTGTCGACATCAACTGTGTCGACACACAGGAGTTGTGTCGACACACAGGAGTTATGTCGACACACAACAAAGTTTCAACTATGTTAAAGAATAAGTATTTGTGTCGACACACAGAATCAGTGTCGACACATTCAACAGAAGGCTGTGTCGAGAAGTATTAACAACAACAAAGGAGATGTGTCGACACCACCAAGGCTTGTGTCGACACTTAGTCCACTTGTGTTGACACTTAGTATACTTGTGTCGACACATGATGAAGTTTAGTCTCGACACTTTCAGACAGAGACAATATTTCAAGAAGTGAATGGATGACTTGACAGCTGCCATTTCTAATCGGTCTACAACAACTGTCAAAGTTGTCAGAAGTTTGTTAGAAACCGGATCAGCCGGTTACCATGGAGGAAGACTATATAAAAGGCTTTCTCCTTCAACAGAAGAAGTGATGATTACAGTTAAGATTGAAGATATACACAGATACCTAACAACACAAAAAGAAGAAGACCTTCGACAGAAGATCTAAGAAGTTGGAGAGAGAGAGAGAGCTCCATCTAAGAAGTGCAGTTGCTGAACCAGTCTGCTAAGAAATATTCAGATTGAGATCTGAATCTCAAGTCAGAAGCTGATTGAAGATCAACTTCTCAGGAGATTCAACCCAACTGAGTATAGCATCTATCTTTGCCAGATCTACCACAATACCCTCACCACTAACTATATGACCAAAGAATGCTACCGGGGACAACCATAATTCACATTTAGAGAACTTGGCATATAATTGGTTATTCCTCAATGTATCCAACATCATATGCACATGCTTAAAATGATCATCCTCGCACTGCCAGTACACCAGTATATCATCGATAAAGACTAACACAAACTGGTCTAAGTATTCTCTGAACGTTCTATTCATCAAATCCATAAACACGGATGGCGCATTCGTTAGCCCAAACGACATGATGGTGAACTCATAATGCCCATAACGTGTACTGAATGCTGTCTTGGGAATGTCACTTTCCCTTATCGGTAGCTGATAGTATCCGGATTTCATATCCAACTTCGAGTACACAGTTGACCCGACCAGCTAGTCGAGCAGATCATCAATCCTTGGGATTGGAAACTTATTCTTCTATGTTAGCTTATTCAACTCTCGGTAATCAATACATAGTCGAAAGCTTCCGTCCATCTTCTTCACAAAGAGGACCGACGCGCTCCAAGATGACGAACTTGGACGCACATATCCTTGATCCAACAGCTCTTGAAGTTGTACTTTTCGTTCTGCCATCTCCTTAGGCACTAACCGATATGGAAAGCGTGACACAGGTTTGGCAGCTGACACTAACTCAATGGTAAATTCAATCTCTCACTGAAGTGATCACGGCTAGGAAAACTAAGAACCCCGCGAGTGAGCATATCCCCATAGGGAAGGTTAGTAAGACCAATGCCACATGTTATTCTTGCGGCATTCAAGGCCACTATGCCTTTGAGTGCCCAATGAAGACTAAGGCTATAGACCTTTTAGAGTCGACTACCGATCTCGCTGATTACGTTTATGAGGCTGCAGAGGAGAGTGACCAAGATGGGGTCCCAAGTGATTTAGAGGACGATCACCACCTTATGGTGATGCGTTGTATCTTGACCACTCCTCGTCCGTTAGATGATTGGAAGAGGACGAGCATATTTTCTCTGATTTTTAAGAGTGGTGAGAAGCTCTGCAAACTGATTATCGATAGTGGTAGCTGTGTGAATGTCATTTCTGAAAATGCCGTTACACGAATGGCCTTGACCACGCAGCCCCACCCGACTCCGTATCAGGTAGCTTGGATCAATAAGGTTACCATTCCAGTCACCAAGTGATGCCTAGTACCCCTCTCGATCAAATCCTATACTGACGAAGTGTGGTGTGACGTCCTTCCAATGGACGCTTGTCACGTGTTGTTGGGCCGTCCGTGGCTATACGACCGCGACGTGACACACTTTTGGGATATCCAACACATATGAGTTTAAATTTAATGGCAAGGTCATTACGTTGAGGCTGACAGTTCCGAAGGAACCAGTAGCTGTGGCTAAGGACACCACTATCCCAGTCGAGACGAAAACATTGAGTCTAGGAGGTAAGAAGGAATTTGTGAAGGATTCATTCCTTGATGGACTGTTGTATGCTTTAGTACTTATGAGTGCAACGACTAATTTGGGAGTATTGGATGACTTACCTAGTGAGCTCCGGGCATTGTTGGAAGAATATAAGGATGTTTACCCGGATGATCTACCTTTGACGTTGCCACCACTTAGGGATATACAACATGCGATAGACCTTATTACCGGTTCATCCCTACCCAAACATCCCCATTAGAGACTTCATCCCGCTGCCCATAAGGAGTTACAGACCCAGATTGAGGACATGTTGATGAAGGGGTTCATTAGGACTAGCTTGAGCCCATGTGCAGTACCAGCCTTGCTTGCCCCCAAGAAGGATGGTACATGGAGGATGTGTGTTGATAGTCGCGCTATCAACAAGATTACTATCAAGTATAGGTTTCCTATTCCACGGTTAGATGACCTCTTAGATGTCTTATCTGGCGTCACTATCTTTATGAAGTTGGACTTACGGAGTGGCTATCACCAGATTAGGATCCGTGAGGGAGCTGAATGGAAGACTGCGTTTAAGTCTAAGGACGGGTTATATGAGTGGCTTGTGATGCCCTTTGGGTTATCCAACGCCCCGGGCACCTTCTCCCGGATGATGACCCATGTCTTTCAGCCATTCTTGGGAAATTTTGTGGTCGTTTATTTCGATGACATCTTAGTCTACAACACCACCACTGACGAGCACATTTCCCACTAGAGAGCGATTCTTTCCACCTTGAGGAAGGAAACATTATTTCTAAACTTTAAGAAGTGCACTCTCTACGCGTCAGAGGTAGAGTTTTTGGGTTATATAGTCGGGTCTGAGGGCATACGAGTTGATCCTGGTAAAGTTCAAGTGATACGGGAATGGCCCGAACCTACTAGCCTTCGTGAGGTGCGTAGTTTCCATGGATTAGCTACTTTCTATCACCGTTTCATACTAGACTTCAATAGCATCATGGCCCCCATTACAGAGTGCATGAAGAAGGGCGAGTTCACTTAGAAGAATTCTGCCACCCTTGCTTTCAATCACATTAAGAAGCTTATGACTGAGGCACCTATCTTGCGTCTACCAGACTTCACCAAAGTCTTTGAGTTAACTTGTGATGCTTCTGGGGTGGGTGTTGGAGGTGTCTTGAGTCAGGAGGGGCACCCAGTTAGTTACTTTAGTGAGAAGTTAACCGTCGCTAAGCTAAATTATTCAAACTACGATAGGGAGTTTTATGCGGTTGTGCGGTGTTTGCACCATTGGAGGCACTATCTCCTCTCGAAGGAGTTTGTGATCCTCTCCGATCATGAAGCTTTGCGCTTCATTAATGGCCAGCATAAAATCAGCCCGCGTTACGCTAAGTGGGTAGCTTTCCAACAAGGTTACACATTTAACCTTAAGCACCTTAAGGGGTCAGATAACTGAGCCGCGGATGCTCTTAGTTACCTAACACTCTTGCTTTCCACTTTGGAGATTAACGTTGTTGGTTTTGAATGCATTAAAGATGAGTACGCTACCTGCCCAGATTTTAATGAATCATATTTGTCCGCTCAGGATAGCTCCCCCATGACGATAACTGCGTTTGTTATTAGAGACGGTTACCTCTTTAGGCATGGGAAGTTGTGTATCCCGCAGTCCTCTCTACGACTTCATATCATTTGGGAGCTGCATAGTGCAGGGTTGAGTGGCCACTTCGGTAGGGACCAGACAATTACGCTAGTTGAGGAGAAATTCTATTGGCCAAAACTTAAGGCGATGGTGGCAAGGGTAGTTAGTAGTTGTCGTACCTGTCAGGTATCCAAGGGCACCAAGACCAACGTAGGATTATATATGCCCTTGCCTATCCCTTCCACACCATGGGAAGACGTGAGTATGGATTTTGTTCTAGGCCTACCCACCACTTTACGCCGTCACGATTCTATTTTGTAGTGGTGGATAGATTTTCTAAAATGGCGTATTTCATTCCGTGTAGTTGGACCAATGACGCGTCTCACATGGCAAAATTGTATTTTAAGGACGTCGTTAGTCACCGTGGAGTGCCGAAGACAATAGTCTCGGATAGGGATGTCAAGTTTACGAGTTATTTTTGGAAAACTGTTGGGTACATTGGAAAATGTGTACCAGATTTGAAGAAGCCTCACCCTACTCAATGATATGCATTAAGGTGTATTTGATGTATTTTGAGTTTATATGTGCAGGTTAAGTAAATGCAGGAATGCAGAAAAATGTCTAAGTCCATGTGTCGACACCTAGAGAAACTGTGTCGACACTTATGAAGGCTTGTGTCGACACTGGAGAAAAGCTGTGTCGATACTTGGAGTTAATTGTGTCGACACTTGGAAAGGCTGTGTCGACACCAGAAGCATTTGTGTCGACACCAAGAGGCTGTGTCGACACACAGAGAAGCAAAGTCGACATCAACTGTGTCGACACCAAAAGTCAGTGTCAACACACAGGAATACTTAGTCGACATCAATTGTGTCGACACCAAAAGGCAGTGTCGACACACTGAAGACTTTGTCAACATACTGCAGAATTTCAATAAAGTTAAAGAAAAGAAGTAACTGTGTCGACACACAGAGGTAGTGTCGACACACAGAAGACTTTGTCGACATCAACTGTGTCGACACACAGGAGTTGTGTCGACACACAGGAGTTGTGTCGACACACAACAAAGTTTCAACTATGTTAAAGAATAAGTATTTGTGTCGACACACAGAATCAGTGTCGACACATTCAACAGAAGGCTGTGTCGAGAAGTATTAACAACAACAAAGGAGATGTGTCGACACCACCAAGGCTTGTGTCGACACTTAGTCCACTTGTGTCGACACTTAGTATACTTGTGTCGACACATGATGAAGTTTAGTCTCGACACTTTCAGACAGAGACAATATTTCAAGAAGTGAATGGATGACTTGACAGCTGCCATTTCTAATCGGTCTACAACAACTGTCAAAGTTGTCAGAAGTTTGTTAGAAACCGGATCAGCCGGTTACCATGGAGGAAGACTATATAAAAGGCTTTCTCCTTCAACAGAAGAAGTGATGATTACAGTTAAGATTGAAGATATACAGAGATACCTAACAACACAAAAAGAAGAAGACCTTCGACAGAAGATCTATGAAGTTGGAGAGAGAGAGCTCCATCTAAGAAGTGCAGTTGCTGAACCAGTCTGCTAAGAAATATTCAGATTGAGATCTGAATCTCAAGTCAGAAGCTGATTAAAGATCAACTTCTCAGGAGATTCAACCCTACGGAGTATAGCATCTATCTTTGCCAGATCTACCACAATACCCTCACAACTAACTATATGACCAAAGAATGCTACCTGGGACAACCATAATTCACATTTAGAGAACTTGACATATAATTGGTTATTCCTCAATGTATCCAACATCATATGCACATGCTTAAAATGATCATCCTCGCACTGCCAGTACACTAGTATATCATCGATAAAGACTAACACAAACTGGTCTAAGTATTCTCTGAACGTTCTATTCATCAAATCCATAAACACGGATGGCGCATTCGTTAGCCCAAACGGCATGATGGTGAACTCATAATGCCCATAACGTGTACTAAATGCCGTCTTGGGAATGTCACTTTCCCTTATCGGTAGCTGATAGTATCCGGATTTCATATCCAACTTCGAGTACACAGTTGACCCGACCAGCTAGTCGAACAGATCATCAATCCTTGGGATTGGAAACTTATTCTTCTACGTTAGCTTATTCAACTCTCGGTAATCAATACATAGTCGAAAGCTTCCGTCCATCTTCTTCACAAAGAGGACCGACGCGCTCCAAGATGACGAACTTGGACGCACATATCCTTGATCCAACAGCTCTTGAAGTTGTACTTTTCGTTCTGCCATCTCCTTAGGCACTAACCGATATGGAAAGCGTGACACAGGTTTGGCAGCTGACACTAACTCAATGGTAAATTCAATCTCTCACTGAAGTGATCACGGCTAGGAAAACTAAGAACCCCGCGAGTGAGCGTATCCCCATAGGGAAGGTTAGTAAGACCAATGCCACATGTTATTCTTGCGGCATTCAAGGCCACTATGCCTTTGAGTGCCCCACGAAGACTAAGGCTATAGCCCTTTTAGATTCGACTACCGATCTCGCTGATTACGTTTATGAGGCTGCAGAGGAGAGTGACCAAGATGGGGTCCCAAGTGATTTAGAGGACGATCACCACCTTATGGTGATGCGTTGTATCTTGACCACTCCTCGTCCGTTAGATGATTGGAAGAGGACGAGCATATTTTCTCTGATTTTTAAGAGTGGTGAGAAGCTCTGCAAACTGATTATCGATAGTGGTAGCTGTGTGAATGTCATTTCTGAAAATGCCGTTACACGAATGTCCTTGACCACGCAGCCCCACCCGACTCCGTATCAGGTAGCTTGGATCAATAAGGTTACCATTCCAGTCACCAAGTGATGCCTAGTACCCCTCTCGATCAAATCCTATACTGACGAAGTGTGGTGTGACGTCCTTCCAATGGACGCTTGTCACGTGTTGTTGGGCCGTCCGTGGCTATACGACCGCGACGTGACACACTTTTGGGAGATCCAACACATACGAGTTTAAATTTAATGGCAAGGTCATTACGTTGAGGCTGACAGTTCCTAAGGAACCAGTAGCTGCGGCTAAGGACACCACTATCCCAGTCGAGACGAAAACATTGAGTCTAGGAGGTAAGAAGGAATTTGTGAAGGATTCATTCCTTGATGGACTGTTGTATGCTTTAGTACTTATGAGTGCAACGACTAATTTGGGAGTATTGGATGACTTACCTAGTGAGCTCCGGGCATTGTTGGAAGAATATAAGGATGTTTACCCGGATGATCTACCTTCGACGTTGCCACCACTTAGGGATATACAACATGCGATAGACCTTATTACCGGTTCATCCCTACCCAAACATCCCCATTAGAGACTTCATCCCGCTGCCCATAAGGAGTTACAGACCCAGATTGAGGACATGTTGATGAAGGGGTTCATTAGGACTAGCTTGAGCCCATGTGCAGTACCAGCCTTGCTTGCCCCCAAGAAGGATGGTACATGGAGGATGTGTGTTGATAGTCGCGCTATCAACAAGATTACTATCAAGTATAGGTTTCCTATTCCACGGTTAGATGACCTCTTAGATGTCTTATCTAGCGTCACTATCTTTATGAAGTTGGACTTACGGAGTGGCTATCACCAGATTAGGATCCGTGAGGGAGCTGAATGGAAGACTGCGTTTAAGTCTAAGGATGGGTTATATGAGTGGCTTGTGATGCCCTTTGGGTTATCCAACGCCCCGGGCACCTTCTCCCGGATGATGACCCATGTCTTTCAGCCATTCTTGGGAAATTTTGTGGTCGTTTATTTCGATGACATCTTAGTCTACAACACCACCACTGACGAGCACATTTCCCACTAGAGAGCGATTCTTTCCACCTTGAGGAAGGAAACATTATTTCTAAACTTTAAGAAGTGCACTCTCTACGCGTCAGAGGTAGAGTTTTTGGGTTATATAGTCGGGTCTGAGGGCATACGAGTTGATTCTGGTAAAGTTCAAGTGATACGGGAATGGCCCGAACCTACTAGCCTACGTGAGGTGCGTAGTTTCCATGGATTAGCTACTTTCTATCACCGTTTCATACGAGACTTCAATATCATCATGGCCCCCATTACGGAGTGCATGAAGAAGGGCGAGTTCACTTAGAAGAATTCTGCCACCCTTGCTTTCAATCACATTAAGAAGCTTATGACTGAGGCACCTATCTTGCGTCTACCAGACTTCACCAAAGTCTTTGAGTTAACTTGTGATGCTTCTGGGGTGGGTGTTGGAGGTGTCTTGAGTCAGGAGGGGCACCCAGTTAGTTACTTTAGTGAGAAGTTAACCGTCGCTAAGCTAAATTATTCAAACTACGATAGGGAGTTTTATGCGGTTGTGCGGTGTTTGCACCATTGGAGGCACTATCTCCTCTCGAAGGAGTTTGTGATCCTCTCCGATCATGAAGCTTTGCGCTTCATCAATGGCCAGCATAAAATCAGCCCGCGTTACGCTAAGTGGGTAGCTTTCCAACAAGGTTACACATTTAACCTTAAGCACCTTAAGGGGTCAGATAACCGAGCCGCGGATGCTCTTAGTTGCCTAACACTCTTGCTTTCCACTTTGGAGATTAACGTTATTGGTTTTGAATGCATTAAAGATGAGTACGCTACCTGCCCAGATTTTAATGAATCATATTTGTCCGCTCAGGATAGCTCCCCCATGACGATAACTGCGTTTATTATTAGAGACGGTTACCTCTTTAGGCATGGGAAGTTGTGTATCCCGCAGTCCTCTCTACGACTTCATATCATTTGGGAGCTGCATAGTGCAGGGTTGAGTGGCCACTTCGGTAGGGACCAGACAATTACGCTAGTTGAGGAGAAATTCTATTGGCCAAAACTTAAGGCGATGGTGGCAAGGGTAGTTAGTAGTTGTCGTACCTGTCAGGTATCCAAGGGCACCAAGACCAACGTAGGATTATATATGCCCTTGCCTATCCCTTCCACACCATGGGAAGACGTGAGTATGGATTTTATTCTAGGCCTACCCACCACTTTACGCCGTCACGATTCTATTTTGTAGTGGTGGATAGATTTTCTAAAATGGCGTATTTCATTCCGTGTAGTTGGACCAATGACGCGTCTCACATGACAAAATTGTATTTTAAGGACGTCGTTAGTCACCGTGGAGTGCCGAAGACAATAGTCCCGGATAGGGATGTCAAGTTTACGAGTTATTTTTGGAAAACTGTTGTGTACATTGGAAAATGTGTACCGGATTTGAAGAAGCCTCACCCTACTCAATGATATGCATTAAGGTGTATTTGATGTATTTTGAGTTTATATATGCAGGTTAAGTAAATGCAGGAATGCAGAAAAATTTCTAAGTCCATGTGTCGACACCTAGAGAAACTGTGTCGACACTTATGAAGGCTTGTGTCGACACTGGAGAAAAGCTGTGTCGACACTTGGAGTTAATTGTGTCGACACTTGGAAAGGCTGTGTCGACACCAGAAGCATTTGTGTCGACACCAAGAGGCTATGTCGACACACAGAGAAGCAAAGTCGACATCAACTGTGTCGACACCAAAAGTCAGTGTCGACACACAGGAATACTTAGTCGACATCAATTGTGTCGACACCAAAAGGCAGTGTCGACACACTGAAGACTTTGTCAACATACTGCAGAATTTCAACAAAGTTAAAGAAAAGAAGTAACTGTGTCGACACACAGAGGTAGTGTCGACACATAGAAGACTTTGTCGACATCAACTGTGTCGACACACAGGAGTTGTGTCGACACACAGGAGTTGTGTCGACACACAACAAAGTTTCAACTATGTTAAAGAATAAGTATTTGTGTCGACACACAGAATCAGTGTCGACACATTCAACAGAAGGCTGTGTCGAGAAGTATTAACAACAACAAAGGAGATGTGTCGACACCACCAAGGCTTGTGTCGACACTTAGTCCACTTGTGTCGACACTTAGTATACTTGTGTCGACACATGATGAAGTTTAGTCTCGACACTTTCAGACAGAGACAATATTTCAAGAAGTGAATGGATGACTTGACAGCTGCCATTTCTAATCGGTCTACAACAACTGTCAAAGTTGTCAGAAGTTTGTTAGAAACCGGATCAGCCGGTTACCATGGAGGAAGACTATATAAAAGGCTTTCTCCTTCAACAGAAGAAGTGATGATTACAGTTAAGATTGAAGATATACACAGATACCTAACAACACAAAAAGAAGAAGACCTTCGACAGAAGATCTAAGAAGTTGGAGAGAGAGAGCTCCATCTAAGAAGTGCAGTTGCTGAACCAGTCTGCTAAGAAATATTCAGATTGAGATCTGAATCTCAAGTCAGAAGCTGATTGAAGATCAACTTCTCAAGAGATTCAACCCTACTGAGTATAGCATCTATCTTTGCCAGATCTACCACAATACCCTCACCACTAACTATATGACCAAAGAATGCTACCGGGGACAACCATAATTCACATTTAGAGAACTTGGCATATAATTGGTTATTCCTCAATGTATCCAACATCATATGCACATGCTTAAAATGATCATCCTCGCACTGCCAGTACACCAGTATATCATCGATAAAGACTAACACGAACTGGTCTAAGTATTCTCTGAACGTTCTATTCATCAAATCCATAAACACAGATGGCGCATTCGTTAGCCCAAACGGCATGATGGTGAACTCATAATGCCCATAACGTGTACTGAATGCCGTCTTGGGAATGTCACTTTCCCTTATCGGTAGCTGATAGTATCCGGATTTCATATCCAACTTCGAGTACACAGTTGACCCGACCAGCTAGTCGAACAGATCATCAATCCTTGGGATTGGAAACTTATTCTTCTACGTTAGCTTATTCAACTCTCGGTAATCAATACATAGTCGAAAGCTTCCGTCCATCTTCTTCACAAAGAGGACCGACGCGCTCCAAGATGACGAACTTGGACGCACATATCCTTGATCCAACAGCTCTTGAAGTTGTACTTTTCGTTCTGCCATCTCCTTAGGCACTAACCGATACGGAAAGCGTGACACAGGTTTGGCAGCTGACACTAACTCAATGGTAAATTCAATCTCTCACTGAAGTGGAGCTCCAGGAAGATCTTCAGGGAATATGTCAGGAAACTAAGATACAAATAGGATGCTGTCCAGACCAGGCTTGGGCTTCGAAGCCTCCACTAATGCAAAAAATAGCTTTGCTCTCCTATGAACTGCCTTAACCACCCGAAGAGAAGAAATGAAAGTCTTGATCGACGCCCATCATGCCTGAGAATGTCGTCTCATGATCTGTATCTAGTACCAATCTGATCACCTTACGGTTGCAATCAATGTGCGCACGCCGCTCCGATAGCCAGTCAATACCAAAGATCACGTCGAACTCCACCATCGGCAGTAGTGACGCTTGCAAGTCAAATTCTTGACTCCCAATCCATATCTTCACGCAACAAACTTTATCCGCGCACATAAAACACCCATTAGGCTGCAACACATCCAATTTGTCCCTTGCCATCGAACAAGGTACTCCGATGCACGATACAAATTATTCGGACAAAAAGGAATGCGAAGCTCCCGTGTCGAATAGTGCTCTCGCTAGAAAATTAAAAATCAAAATGAAGCCTAGCACAAGCAGTTAGAAGAGAACACGCATGAGGCAACACATATATAAAGCTAAACCACTATTAATTAAACCATACCTGTCACCACATCAGCCTACTTTATGGCCTCTTGAAGGCCAAGGTTGTACACTCTAGGCTTTGCTGGAGCATAGTATGATGCGGTTGACTCCACTGTCTTTCCCTTCTCCTAATAAGTTTCTCCAGGCCTCTTCTCGGACTTTGGACGTCCGCTCCAACAATCTCAGGAAAAATGTCCCGGCTTTCCATAATTATAACAAGAGCCCTGAGCTTGGCCTATAGTTTCCCCAGACACACCCGAAGAAGGGGATGGACCCAAAGTCCTTGCCTTCTTGTTCCACTTACAGAACCCAGACTTTGAGTTCGGCACTTTGAACTCTGCCTTCTTCGCACTCAAATTCTTCTTCCCTTGGACTCTCTTCAGATCGTTTTCAAATGATCTGGACATATTAACCAGGGTTAGGAAGCCTTGTGTCATAGGCCCAGAAAGTAGTAGCCTCGGGTCATCACGTAGACCCTCGTAGAACCAGTTGGTATTACGCTCATCATCGACAAATGTAAACCCAGCATAACGACCCAACCGCGTAAACTTATGGAGATAGTTATCAAAGCTATTATCTGCCTATGTCAGTCTCTGGAACTGATTCTCCATATCGATCCTCTATGCTGAGGGAAGGTACCTTGCCAAGAATAACATCGAGAATTCCTCCATCGAGACATCAGTTGTTGCCTCACAAGCAAGAGATGCAGCTCAAACTCTTCCCACCACAATCTCGCCTCTCCATCCAACACAAAGGTGGCTATGGTGGTCTTCTGCTATTCCTCCGTTTCAGTGGCCGTCAAGACTCTTTTCACCCGAGAGAGCCAATCTTCAGCCTAGGATGGGGTTCCAGTCCCAAAATACACTGGAGGATTAAAGCTCATTATATGCTTGAGCTGCTTCTCTGTTGATCTTCTTGGTACTAAAAGCTCTACCACCACTTGTTACACCATTCTCGGTTCTGCTTCTCGAAGCGGTACCTGCTCCCTTACAGGGGCAGGATGCTGCACTTGCTTTCCTGGCTGGGCATTTAGCATCGCAGACACTGCCTCATCCACAAGTCTTATTGTTTCCGCCGAAGGAGGGGTTGCAGGCACGTCATTGGGTGCACTACTTTCCTTAGAAGGCGGGCGTTCTGACAGCCCTGTGCCACTCCTGGTCACCTAGAGTCGTATAACACACAATTAAGTGACCAAACAGGATTGCAAAAAGTAATCATAGGAACACGCAGGTTCCTCAAACATGTGTATTTTCATTTCTAAGTGGACATTCATGGGTTCTTTTCATGTTATAACGATGACGCAAATGACTTTGCTCACCAACCCTTAAAAACAATTCGACCACAAATTCTCGCAAGAAAGGCCGACACCGTAGTCTGATACCAAATTGTAACACCCCCATCCGTCATATGGGATATAACAAAAGGTCCGGCTGGGCCCCCACGCCATATTCCACGGATAGTTAGCGGAGTTACATATTAATACCATATTACTATGAAACAAAATTGAAACCTAACACAGAGTATTCTAGCGGAAGCTTTTAAATAAGTTAGAAGAACCCATAAACATAACATGAATGTCCACTACAGCCACAACAGGAATGAAATAACAGACACAAAAGTCTTAGCCTTAAGGCCTTACAACATTCAACTTCAATAAAAGTGTTTTACATACTTCGGCACTGTAGGTCGGCCATACATGATAGTATTAATAGAAAACACTTTGCTTTGGCCTTCAAGGGCTAGCAGAGCAACAAGGGCTTTAACCCGCTAATTGACACTAGGCTCACCTGTTCCTGCAAGAACAATCCACCGCACGGTGGCAAAACAAAGCAACGGTCGGCTAAAGCTGACCAAATTATAACGACCCCACCCCTTACTCGGGGTGGCGGTGCTCCTTCCCTACAATTATATTAGCAAAATCTAACATGGAGATGAAAGTACAATTTAAGCACACTATACCAGAGGCGTAGGCACGAACGACCACATACCCCGTACTCTAAGGGCACATTCTTAGTTACTCCAGTCCAATCCGAGTCTTCACCACCGCCCCCAGGACGTCAACCATAATGAGCATTTGAGTCTTTCCGGCCGAAGCCTAAGACTCGTCCTTCTATGCCAATGGTAAGTGCCACGTACCTTATGTCTCTTTAACTGAACTACATAGAGCGGGTACGGTTCCACTCAACCTATTGCTCACACCGCCATGTCAATTTAAGTCATCGGCGCGGAACAAGCTTCCCTGAGTCCCAACATATCGATCATACAATAGTACATAACCCAGTTATGCACAAGGTGGGCTCTCAGGCCACCATGCGGGGCTCCCAAAGCACATAACCCCATATACTGGCCCCCAGGTATCCGTGAGACAGGCCTCACAACAGCTCTTTCACAGAGCTAGCATCGGTGGTAACACTACCGCCACGCGGTATCGGGCAGAAATGTGTTTCTGCCGAGTTTTTTGGGTGCTCCTTGGGGTTATTCCCTAAAGTTCCCTGCTGCAATCTACCGTATAGAAACCCGAAAAACAAACATCACAGAGTCTTCTCCGACAATACATGCATAATGAAACATCACTAATCTAGACCAACCCGTCCGGATGGGCTTCATACACCATGCCTATGTCCGTACTTCGATTGCGAACTCTATATGCAAAACTATGGGGATAATCCATATCTACCCGAAGGAATACCTCACGCTCACCGCACACTTGCGAGAGAGGGTTTCCTATGCATAAGGAAGAGGACTTCACATGTCCAAATAGAGAATTGTCACCCTTTCCAATTTCTTCGGTGCCAAACAGACGATCTAGACGGATGGATGCTACCGCAACGACCTTGCCTCCCCATATTCAGACTCGGCTTGCGAATCGGAGCTTCGGAACTCCAACGGCGGCGGGATCTCTTCCTTCTTCATCCTTCTTCACTCTCCCTTCTCTCTAGAACTTAGAAAGAGAGATCCAATGAAGAAATGAGTTGGGAAACCTAACTCCCGGCTATATACCCGCAGATACATGCACCAGCGATCGGATCTCCAAATAAAACAAGTGGACGATCAAGATTCCTCCAAGAATTCAGTTTACATGAGCTACCACCGCACAGTAGGAATTTACCCCCACGTGGTAGCCCAATCGTTCGGCTTCTCGAGGACGCCACCGCTTAGAAACCCAATTGGGTGGTGACACGTGGACACGTCATAATTACTATGGTACTGACACGCGGTAGAAAACTATCACTGCGCGATAGTTTAAGCATTTGGAAGGAAACGACAAAACTATGCTACCGCCTGCGGTAGGGTTAACGCCGCGCGGTAACAAGAGCTACCGCCAGCTGTAGTTCTACCACCACGCTGTAGCTTCCAAAAAGCATTTCTTGAAACTGGGGCATTACACATACCATGCCCTGGGGGATTGCTTCAACCCAGGCAAAGCTTTTCTAAGCTTAAATACATAATCAGGAAAGTTACAGTTAACATAACCTGAGGGTTGCTCAACATAGACCTCTTCTTTTAGGTAACCATTTAGGAAAGCTGACTTAACATCCATTTGTTAGACCTGGAATCATTTATGTGCAGCATATGCAAAGAATAGTCTTATATCTTCCAATCTAGCAACTAGTGCAAAAGTTTGATCAAAGTCAATACCTTCCTCTGGTCAATATCCCTTGGCCACCAGCTTGGCTTTATTTTTGATAATAACATTATTCTCATCAAGTTTATTCCTATAAATCCAGTTGTTTCCAATGATGTTATGTCCATGTGGTTTGAGAACCAGCTTCCATACTTTACATCTGTTGAACTAGTTCAGTTCATCTTGCATAGCCACAATCCAAAATGGATCTATGTTGACATCTTCAAACTTCTTTGGTTCAACTTTAAAGTCTTTAGTTTTAAAGGTAGCTAAACACTAGAGGGGGGTGTGAATAGGTTTTTGGTCTCTTTATATTTTTCCTTCTTTAAGTGTGTTACGAGTTAGTTGTTTTCTACTTTCAATACACGCCAAAAAAACACACACAAGATTTGTTTTGGTTCCCCATATTATGGGTACATCCACTGTCCCTCCACCTTTCTAACAGCTTATTAGACAAGGCACTTCTCCAAATCTCAGCTACTAAGAGCTTACAACACAGATACCTCACGATCTCTTAGTCTGCTCCAAGACCATCCTCAGGCACAAAGCCCTACCTCAGAGCAAGCTTGCTCCTACAACTTAGTGATCCAAAGATCATCTACCTTAGACTAAATTAATAGTCCTACAGCTCAGACTAGGAGGTTATACCTACAACTCAGAGAGGATGACTCTCCTCCAGCTCAGGCACAAAGGTCCTTTCTTAGATCCACAGAAGGATCCAACCACTCAGGCTCAAAAGTCCTACCACTCAGAGAGAATGAGTCTCCTACCATAGGCAAAATGCCCTACCTCAGGCATAAAGGCCCTACCTCAGATCCACATAGGATCCTACCTCAGATAAACATATGATCCTACACTCAACCTTTATAATTAGGCCTACACTATGATCCAAAGGATCCTACAAAAAGTAAAGAGTTGTGTTGATGTTGATTTGACTCCAGAGAAATTTTATCCGAGCCTTCTTCTTCCTGAGCTGAGACGAACTCAACCCGAACTTCTTCAAAGGTATAAGAAAGATGATCTTCAGGAAATTGCTGCTTTTGCTGGAGGTAACTCAGAAACACGAGTTTTTGAACTTGCTGATGAAGACATATGAGTTGACAGTTTTTATGTTCTTCACTCAGCTAACCTTGACTACATAAATCAGACAGCTCTGCTTCTTCTTCTTTCTCAGAATATTTTTCTGAACTTGTTGTTTCTGGTGAAAATCACAATAACTAACTACTTGAACTTTTAGACCTACGGGTTGAACTTTAGCTTCAAGCTCTGCAACAATGGAGAGAGAAAGAAGTTGAAGTTCCGCCTCTTTGCGAAACGATAAAACACTAAAAGTTGATTTGCTTCCACCGATATCAATCCTTTTATCTTCTGCCGTCCAATAGCTATTTGACTCATGGGCCCAGCTGAAGAGGTTGGCTGCAAATTTGCTTTTACAGGAAAAGTCATATAGTAGGCATGTGATGCCATTTATCATGTACTATAGACTTCCCATAACAAGTTTGAATTTTGTTGACTCATGCTGACGCCAGCATATGTGGAATTAGCCAAATTCACAGTTTCATCACAAGCATTCAGTGCTTTGAGCCTTAAATCAGCGCAAAAACCCTTAGCCAGATAATCTGCACTGCCAAGAATTGAGTGCGTTGAGTGAACCTTCATCGCTCAACGAATTTTGACTTAGCCAATATCTCAGTACCATTAGGCATTGAGTGCGTTGAGTGAACAACCTTCACTCAATGATTTTGTCCTTGGACAAACTTTCTGTTGATGGGCATTGAGTGCGTTGAATGAACCTTCATCACTCAACAAATTTGAAATTAGCCAATACTTCTTCAATGCTAGACATTGAGTGTGTTGAGTGAGCCTTCATCACTCAATGTTTCGTGACTTAACCACTTCTCTGAATGCCTGCCATCTTGGTGAGTCATTGAATGAACTGGTTTCACTCAACGCTTCTGCACTTTGTCGATCTTCTCGATGAGCTTGCGTTGAGTGAGCTATCCTCACTCAACGCATTTGGACTTAGACAGATTTTTCTGTCTATATCTTCTTAAGCTTTTACTGAACATTACCCTGTCGACGCTCTCCTCTTTGGGCGTTGAGTGAGCTATCCTCACTCAACGCTTCTGGACATAGCAAGAATTCTTGACAAATTCTTCAAATGCTTTGACTGCTTGATCTTAATTCAACGCTTCTTTCTTTAGGCATTGATTGAGCTGTCCAAACTCAACGCTTCTGGGCTTAGCCAGATTTCTTCCTTGTCAATGCTGAAGCTTTGACATACTTAGCTTTACCTGACGCCTCTTATTATATGGGGTTGAGTGAACTGCATTCACACAACGACTATGTACTTAGCCGTAAATCTGCTTTGCAAACGGTTGGGCTTTGACTGTCCATGCTTTACTCAGCTCATTTTGGCAACTAGCATTGAGTGAACTGGCTTCACTCAATGCATGTGTACTTAGACAAATTTTTGTCTTTCCAGCTTCCTTCCTTGACATCTGTCATTGAGTGAATTGGCTTCACTCAACGCCTGTGGACTTCGACAAATTTTTGTCTCTCCACCTTTCTTCCTTGTGACCACCTGTCATAATCACTTAGACAGCCTGTCTAAACTTGTTCCAAGGAACATCCTGCACATATTGAACTTGAAAATACATCAAATACAATTATGCTAATAGTATTGATTGTGATGTCTCTTCAAATCTAAGGAACATTGATGGTAATATTCCCAACAATCTCCCCATATTTGAAGAAGGCAGAACACACAACAATACTACAGAGTATTATTATATAAAGCATATAAACTCAATGCAACTGTAAGCTAGCAGATGTAGTTTTCTCATACCAGTTGAATTTCTGTCTCTCCAGCATATTAATTCAATGATCTCCATTTTAATGCATTGAATTAACATGCCAAGTCATGGTTTTCTCAATCCACTTGAACATTTGCTCAAGTAATATACACTTTCCTCATGCCACTTAAATGGATCACTTTCCTCATACCACTTGAAGCACTTTCCTCGTACCACTTGGAGGTGGGAAAGTAATATGCAATGGCTCAACAAATAGTCATTGCACTCCTCATACTACTTGAATTTTTTCCAAGTATTATGCATTGACTCAACATGACCTGGTCATGTCAAGTATTACCTACGCCTCCCCCTTTCTAGCTTCTTCAAAAAGTCATTTTTATAATGAGGGAGGAGAAAGGATCATGGGATAATTTACCTCTTGATCCTATCTAGATTCCATTACACTAGTGATCAAACCACTTGAGTAGAGATCATACCTCTTATCCTGCAGCAGAATTGTATTCTCAACAGCACAATCCACTAGTGTTGATCTCCCCCTCAGTCTGTTTATTATCCTGAGGACATAAATATAAGCAGTGTTGATCTTTGATCCACTATTGCAGCTGCTGGACTTGCTCCCCCTCAATAGGAGCATCTTGACTTGCTCTCCCTCAACTAGAGCATCTTCGGTCATTCTCATTGTTAACTTTGGCAGTTTGACCTTCTAGTTGGGTGGCTAGTTGTTTTGGTGGTAAGGTGATTTGTTGAGGCGGTCTTGTTTTCTGGTAGTTTATCCTAGCAGACGCTGTCTGAGGGTTTGCACAACAGTGGTCTGACACTTATCCACAACATTGGTCTGGTGGCTTACTATAGCAGCGGTCTGGTGGTTTACCGCAGCAGGAGGTCTGGCGGTTAGCATGGGCGGTCTGGTAGCTAGCAGGAGGTCTTACGGTTACCGTGGACGGTGGGGCAGCTAGTAGGCGGTCTGACAGCTAGTAGTGGCAGATACTTATTTAGTCACACATCTCTTATTGTATTTTCTCTTCTCCACCATTTTTTATAAATATGGGGGCATATGGATGTATTGTTTATCTTTTTGGAGCAATAAATGTTAGCTAACAATAAGATGATTTATGCTGACGTGGTGACTATTGAGCTTATGTTAATGGCTTGCAGGTTATTTCCTGTCATTTGAGTTTTTCTTGTAAATTATATTAATAATATAATATTATATATATACTTGTAAACTGAAAATCCTATTCACCATCTTCCCCAAAACCGACGACCCGATGTGCGGAGTGTAGAGAGCGACAGACATCGTGAAGTCTTCCGGTCGTCGCTTATCAGAGAACTGGTGTACGAAACCTTCGACGGAGTATAGATCTGGAAAGCTCTCGCCGAGATCTTTGCGTGCAAGGTAAGATTTTCCTGTATCTTGGATTTTTGATGTTAGGGTATTTGACCTTAACCCTTGTTTTGTTCGAAAAGTTTCATAGATCGTAACGAGGAGTTCTTGATGTCGATCCTTGAGGCAGAGTGCTTGAGAGGCCGGTTTTCAGAAGATTTTGAGGCAAGTGGTGATTCCTCCCATCTAACTAGTTCTTTTGTTCTTATTGTCTCCTCCCTTCCTTCGTACAATGTAGTAATAGAGTAGGCTTAGTATTCGTTGAATCAGAGTAGTGTAGGAATCTGCCTGAGCCCTTTTCGTCAAGTGAAATCATCTAGTGTTCATGATCGGTCTAATTCATATTCGCCGAGTGTAATTCATCGAGACCCGGTAAACTTGGGGAGTCAAGTCTTTTTTGTCGACTAATCTCGGCGATTTCATCGAGTGATTCCAATTAAGCATCGAATGAAGTTAAATTCATCGAGTGAAGTAAATTCATCGAGTATTTGAACACCAAGCTTATGTTTGTATCTCTCCTATATGCATCTCCACATAGTACGGTAAAAAATTATATCGATGTGCCTCCATAACAAATAGCATGCAATTATTGTATCCTGCTTGTTTCGAGGTTAAGGGTTTATCTCAAGTGTTTGTTTTGTGATTGTACTAATCCATCTTTGAAGGATTGCATTGCTTTTAAATGTCAGTTAGAGGAATATGATGAACCTTCTGTTTGGATTGTGTTTTCGTCCCAACATGATGGAGCTCCTTCATCTTCTGATGACATATTTGTTGCACCACCTTGCTTTCTTGGTACCATTGTGGATTTTCCCATTAAAATGGTGCCTTATCTATATATTACTATTGTGCATTCATCTCCCCATTTGCATTTATCATCTATTTTTGATTCACCAAAAGGAAACTTACCACATATTCTATGATGATGCTGTCACCATCACTTCTCCATCTTCTTTTCAAAACTTTTCTACACCAATTTTTAATGATCTTGCAAGAGTTTTTTGCATTGATAGGACTCAAAAACTGAGGTAAGCCAAAGTGGGATGAGGAGGATATCCTTTTAAAAGAGGCGGTTTGCACTATTCACTAGACAATGAGGTCCAACTAACGATTGCGGCCCTTAACTTGTCGGATTCCCCTTGCTAGATTCTTACAATACCGATAGTGATCATTTGGTGAAGCCAGATTAGAGTGAGGTCGGGACCACTCCTCCGATGATTCATTATTTTCATATTTCTTTTATTTATTTCATAACCCCCATTCACTGTCTGAGCCTGTGCAAGTTAAATTTTCAAAGGTTTTCCATGGGGTATATTGAGCATACTGCTTAAGTCACTGAGGGGAGAATCCCTCTATATGAGTAGGATGAACCACCCCCCCTCTCAATAGAGGAAGCTCCCTTCATTGTCTTCTCCTCTTACATCCATCCTAAAGAGGACTACTCCTTAGTGTGCAAGGACAATTATTTTGGTGAGATTAGTTAGGCGCACTCCTCCACTTCACACTTTCTTTTCTCTCTACATGTGATGAGTGTGAATTATTATTTACGCAGAGGGTGGTAGTTATATCACTATATCGGTACTTGCTAACAACATTGATATTAGAAGTGTTGCATGCACAATTTTCTTTTCATTCTCTTATCAGTTAGAACTTTTTGAATTTTGAATAAGTTAGGGGACAATAAATCTATTAGTTATTTTATTTTTACCGTTATTGCTATTTTTTCAAGCCTCATATAATTAGTTACATTTTATTTTTTAGTTGTTTATTTTGGTGTTAACCAATTGAATATTAACCGGTTAGGTCGTGCATTTTTTGTAGGCTAAGTTTGGGTTGGGTGCACATCACTACAATAAATTGCACTTATACTAAGGACCTAAATCGTTACAATAAGTACAAAACATCGTTACAAAACTCTTTGTTAACGAAAAAAACTTTATGTAACGGTCGTCCTCTAAAGTTTGACGCTAAACTTCTTGTAACGAATGTATGCGTGTCATTACAAATAAATTAATTGTAAAAAATTCTTAAAAAAAGGCAAGCTAGAGGGTTTCTGGCGGGTTGAACAGGGCACCTGGCAGGTGCGGATATCGAGCAGCAGGGAGCTGGCGGGTTACTGGCAGGTTGATAACGCTGAGTTTCGATCCCACCGCCATTAGAAGGCAAACCAAGACAGCACTCCACTAGGCCAAGTGATCTGATCTTAAAATTTTAGAACTATATTATATATATACTATATCTATATGTATTTATTTATTAAAACAATATATTTTAATTTACTTATAATATTAGATTTATTAGATTTATTTATTTATTTTATCATTATTATTATTTATTATTTATTACTATTATGATTACTGTTATTATTTATGCATAAATATATAAATATATACATATATTTTTATTACAGCAAGATGATTCAACCTTGATCAGACCTGTCAAACTGGACGAACCACCTTGAACCTTGGAACAATCCATAATGGTAAATTAGAGTAGCAACTTATAGTTTAATTTCTAAATAATTTTATTTTAAAAAAACTATTTAGTCAATAATTTACTTGAAATATTACAAAATTTATCTAGAAATTAAAATAAAATATATACAGAACGCTAGCACATCCTGAGCAAAAAATGTGCACTTGCAAAAATTTGTATTCTCCCGAGCAAAAAAGAACTAGTGCAATATGCGCGACTAAGCAAAAAACATGTGCTCGGGGAAAAACGTTCGTCCGAGTGAAAAGCACGTGCTTGGGAGAAAAATGTTCTCACGGGCCAAAAATGCTAGTTATCGAACACTCGTTATACTAACAATACATAGAACCATTCATTCCTCGAGCGACATTAATTACCGTCGCCTCGATAGTGTCCTAGCGTGACGACATTGCGCAGCTCGCAAACCACCGCCACACGCACAAAAATACACATGTCGCAATAGTACCACATATCTACGACAACCGTGTACGGATGTTTGCGAGCAGTAGGAGTGTCATTGCGCTAAAGCACTATTGAGGCGGGGTACTACTATTGCAAGTATACAAATTTTTTTTTTATTTCTAAAAAAATTAATAGAAAACTTGAATAATAAAATAGTACAAAATTTGATAATAAAATATGATATATTTATTGTAACAAAATTTTAATAATAAAATATTACTAATAGTAAGGAAAATATCTTTGTCACAAAAAACTTTCATGATTTGATTACAATTGATACATATTGTGAGGAAAATTTATTATTTGTAACGTAACATTAGTGTTATTACAAATACTTACATTTATAGTAACAAATTAATTATTATTGTAACAAAATATAAAATATTCGTTACAAAAAAGTACTTTATGGTAACTACAGAAAAAATTCGTTACTAAATATAACTATGAGTAGCAAACTGTGTTTTAGTTATATTTCAGTCCTTTCGATAGGTGCAGTTTGTTGTAGTGTATTTTGGTAAATTCAAAGTTCAATTCATCCGAGAATTCCTAATCTTGGGTATTGTGTAATTCATTTGTATCCCTTTTTTCCTAATGTTGGGTATTGGGTAATTCATTTGTATCCCATTTTACATTTTAATTTATTGAGGGTAATGCTACATTTAGGTAATGATGTAGTTACATTACACATTTTGCTTCCCTATAACATTAACTTTCCAATTACAATCTTTTACAAATTGTGCCCAGTTTTTCAAAAAATTTCATTTTCTTGCATGTTTTCATTCCTTTCCGCAACCACAAGCTTAGGACTTAAACATTTCTTAGTTTTTAAGTTTTTCTCATTTTACGTAGGTGCTAGATTAGGTTAAATCATGATTATAATGTGATTATGGGAGTATATAATGACTCATACAATGTTCTTAGTCCTGTGCATATGTTTGTAATATGATTATATTCTAGCTTTAATTTCTTTTTAGCTTTAGAGTTTATACTTCTGTACTTTGTATCTACGATGTATATCTACTTTTTGTTATAAAGTGTTATCTTCCGTAGACTTACATAAAAAATTATTTAGTGACCCGCTAGTTGGGTATTATCTAACGTTGACAAAAGGTCATCATTTCTTCATCTATATAACTTACCCATAGCGACTCTCGAAGTTAATGACTAGTCTAGTTTTATTTATACAAATATGGTATTGGTCTTTATTGGATAGTTTGAGCCTTTGCATCTGTACCTACAATAAATACCATTACATACACTCTTTTGGACTTAAACCTATATTTGCATTCAACCCCACTTAATCATCACCAAAGACAAAAAGATTATCCTAATCTCACACTTAGACTAGAGCTTAAAATCAAAATATGATTTTCTACTTGTGTTTTTAAGTGAAAATTTTGAATTGGTGTGTACATTAAAAACTTATATTTGGGTACTTTTAAAAATCATGAGTAAAATATCTTTTGAAAAGAATACAGAAAATAAAAGTAAAAATAAAAATGAAATTAGAAGAAGAAAAAGAAAAGAAATATCTAAGTTGCAAAGGAGAGTTTGTGTTTGTCCAATGTGGATGTGACTTCATATGCAAAATTCCAGGTCAGTTGCTGTCACTTGCCGTTCATTCTCTTTGGTAGGATGATTTTGAGGCTAGCTCTTATTTCGATTTAAGTATGATTGTTGCTTTCATGTTCACATTTTGATTTACCTCACCTTAATCCCAAGACTATTGATTCATCCTAACATTAAGTCTTATTGATTTGTAAAAATAGATTTATCTAATGTTGTGGAGAGAGTGTGAGAGACAAACTTATGGCTATCGACATTGATGGATTTCTTTAGATACTACACCTTCGTTCGGGAGGATAATGCTAAGCTCAACAACGACACTATTTAGGAGGAGATTGTGTAGGATTATTGTAATATAATATTAATCATTCTTAACTGATTGACAGAATTAATCAAAGTGTAATATTATTGTGACAAGCTAAGAATAGTGTTGACACCATCCCAACAATGTTGTAAAGACACTCAATATCAGTCTTACCATATTGACGAGGAATATAAGTTCAAGCACTTATATATTTTCATGATAATACGAAGTACACAGTGATATAATTTTGATAGGGATAAGTTATGCAAATATCATCATGACAGAGCTGAAAGATACACACATTATTGGATGAATATTAAACTTTCACTGAGAAGGTCTCATGTTAAGCATTTATCAATGAGATAGTTTAAAATATTGCTTACTAAACCTATCATAAGCCAATTATTGTCAAGATCAATTGAGTTATCATCGATATACTTCAGCGACATTTCGGAAGAATGTTGAGTCATGGTTGAAAAAGTCCATATCATTTTGAAATGGATCCCCTATTACCGGGACAAACTCAAGATCTAAATCCTCAGGCATGTTGTCATGACAAATTGAAATGTCATCCTGATAAGATAAATAGTCATCATGAGGACTGCACATATCTCTAAGAAGAAGCTTTATCATTATGATAAGCGAAAACTTTGACTAAAGTGCTCTCAAAAGTCATGAAGGATTTATATCATCACAAAGGATTGAATTATCATCAAGAGAATGTGAAACATCATCAAGACTAAGAATATCGCTGTGAAAGTTAAAAGTCACAGAAATTGAAAGTTTGTCACCACTGTTTGTGCTAATCTAATCAAAGCTATAAGGAAAAGTTTGTTAATCATTAAATATAACTTGTTTTGACCGTTAGGATTGACTCTCATATAAATATGGATAAGATATGATATAAAACCCTAATCTTTAGAATATACATCGTCTATGTGACTGTTGCAAAAAAATAGTGCTTTTCTTAAGAAAATCAAAAAGCCATCGATAATTTCTTCAACATATGAGAACAAGTTCCATAAGGAGATTAATTCAAGATCCGACTAGTTCTCTAAGCTTGCTCAAAGTTCATCATCCTCAATACTTTAATAACAAGAGGTTATCTAGTTACAAAGTTCAGAATAGAACCAACTTTCTTAAGATGATTCATTTAAGGTATGTAGCTATTCTAGAGAAGGCTTTTTCTCTTCAAAACCAAAGAAGACTGAACACAGTCATGCCAATTGTTTTGAGGCTATACTTGTCACAACCAGTATTTTCTCCGCATTTAATTAATATATCAGAGTAAGAGAAAAAACATGCAGTGATGCCATGCCGTGCATTAGATAACTGTAGACGCTCAGGTAAGAACACAAACCTATCCCATTATAAGAAATCCTCAAGTTTATTATGAAGAAAACTGTAATTTAAGTTAAGTTTTAATTGTCATATCCCTCGGCTCAGTGGATCAACTAGTCCAGAAGTAGAAATATGAATATACACTGCGAAAAATACTTTGTTATATGATTTACCATTCTACATGGGCATAAACATCCAAACAGGATAACTCAAGATATTCATACCTCAAAATTTAATACAAGTATAAAAATAGCTTTTACATTAGTTCAAATATAGTGACTTTGGTTTAAAGCTATGCAATGCATAAGGTAGTCAAATGATACTTTTAATATAACTAACATGCAAACCTAGCATAAAACCTTCCCAAAGAGCAAGTAAAACCAACCAGTCATCAAGAAAGACTAAGCAACTAGCAGGTATCTTAACAATATAAAAACTCCGATGGGCTTCAACAACCCGACACGAACCCACGAAAAAGAAAAGAAAATATGTCTGAACTAATCAATAGAACAACAAAACTACCACACACTGGTGAGGAAAAGACGTCCTGCAATAATAACAGAAAACTAGCAACCACCAAACCTAGCTGCTTAATCGGCTACTGCTCTAAACCTAAGACATTCCAAAGAAAAGAATACCTCAGTAAGAATATACAATTGGTAAATAAATTCAACAATAGATAATAATCAAAGAAATTAAAAAGGGGTTACCAACCCCAACCATAGGAATGGCTGACAAACCTCAGCCAATAAGTCAGACTATAACAAGTAAGGTAAACTTTTCAACAGTAGAGTAAGAGAAGATGCACCAAGTGCGGAATGAAGTCGTGCTTCGATAAAATCTGCAAAATTAAGCATCCAACATATGCCTATACAATAGGAAGAAAAGAGACTGAACAGCTCTAAAAATTTGAATCATTAACACTGGCAAAAACGATTCTGATTCGGTGGCCACAATGTCCTACATGAACTAACAGACCCAAACATCTCGAGAAGGCACCCCGGTTGTGGTAACAAGGTCCAACACAATCCAACATCTCAAACATCTCAAAAAGGAACCGTTGTGGTGAAAACAAGGTCGAACACAACCCAATAGTCAATGAGAAAACATCAACAACCACAAAGTGTATTGATTCAACAGTCGACACTAGGTTGGTGGTCATATATCCACTACAAACCATGGAGACACCTAAACATCCATAAATACCCATAAAACCTTAATAAAAACACCGATCTTCTCCAATGACAAGATGGAAGGAAATCCCAAAATGCACTCTAAGGCCATACTCGACGAATTAGAGTTAATTCGGGGAAAAAACTAAGTACATGCTGATTCGTCGAAAATACTCGACGAATGCAGTAGTTACACGACGAACTATACTTGGAAAAAAATCAAATGTGTTAACGATACTTAACGATTTGGCGTAATTAACTTGATACTCGACGAATCGGTGAAAATAACCTAAGTCCATAGAAAATTAGTCGAGTATACTCGACGAATCTGGATTCACTCAATGCTCTCAACGCCAAACAGTCTCACTCGACGCTTGGAATTTAACTCAGCGAAGTTTACTTCACTCAATGCCTTCACTCGACGCTCTAAACGCCAAGCTGACTATACTCGATGAATTCGTTGAGTTAACACAACGCTTTTGACTTAGCCTCGCCGACACTCGATGATCTTGGCGCCAAAGCCATAACACTCAATGCCAAGCCAATAAATCGACGAACTCAATGCCTAATACTCAACTACTACAGAATCAGTCAATGCCGAGAATAATACTCGATGATTCTGACTTAGACTCACAAATCACTCGACGCTCACAACGCCCAGTCTAATTCACTCAACGCCAAGACTGGCATTCGATGAATTCATCGTGAATACTTGATGAATCTGACTCCACTCAACGCATTTACTATTTTACGAATTAGACTTAATCCATGACTATACTAGATGGATTCCAATCAGGCTAACCACACCATACTCGACGAACCTTCGTACCTAAGCTAAAGATCATATACAATGAATTTGTCTAAACTTAGACTATCATATATGACGAGTTTTCCTTAGACTTATCTATATACTCGACGAATCCTACTTAGACTAATAGTCATATATAACAAATCCTACCTACACTTGACTGGGGACTTTACACTATATAGTTGATTGAACTTGGTTGATCCCTACACTACTCCTAACTCTATGGATGGAAGAACAAAATCAACATGAAAACACACGGAAAACTATTGGCATGGGGACAAAATCACCACTTGCCTCTATCTCTAGAAATTTGGACACACAAGCGCCCTTCCTCACAGATCCGACCGCAAGAACACCTTAGCTACACTTCTTGAAACTTTTCAATGAAAAAGATGTTCAAAACTGCATAAACTAATGTCCAAAAATTCAAGAAACAAGAAAACTCACCGCACACACGTAGATCTCGAAGAGAGCAGTCCAAATCTACTTTTCGATGACGATTTCACGCACCGGAGCTCCTGCAATCGGCGTATGAAAGCCTAGAAATATCTGCCATTCTTCTCTTTCGCAAAACAGCACGGCGGCTCAGGAGGAAGACGATGAATAGGGTTTTGGTCAAATCATAAGACTATTTATATTTTTACAAGTAATATAATATTGTATTATAATTAATTACTAAATAGACATCCAAATGACCTGGAACTCAAACCAACTCGGAATCCTATGAAAATCGCATCGTAGCTAAATATCGATGCTACAAATCCAACAACGATGTCAAAATCGAAATCCGATAACCCAAACTCGGGTAAAAAACTCCTCGATTCCTAAAACACCAACTATCCCAAAAAGGCTCCACCGAGTTCCAAAACAAACCCGGCTTGCTGGGGATATCTCAAAAATACACTAGATATTAGCCAAGCTAATATTCTAAGTCAAAGCCTAGGATACCAATGAGCAAAAGTCACGCTCCAGCAATGGTACCTGTTAACTACCCATCAACATAACGCTCTGACATTAAAAATATGCCACTAAATGAATTAAAATAAACATCAAAAGATCAGGGGAGTTACAACCACTCCCCCTAAAAGGAAGTTTCGTCCCGAAACTTGACACACAAAAGAATCTTCAAAAGAAGGAAAATAACCAAGGGTTACTGAATATAACACTTACCAAAGAAACTAAGAGAACAGATGAGTATGAGCCACCCTCATAGCTGACTCCAGCTCTTAAGTCGCGCTTTCCACGCCTTGGTTTCACCACAAAACTTTGACCATGAGTATTGTATTCCTTCACAACACCCGATCTTGAATATCTAGAATGCGAACAGGAATCTCCACATAAGAAAGGTTAGGCTGCAACTGGGGCACCGAATCAAGAACATGCCGGTCAATAAACACACATTTCTGCAACTGGCTTATATAAAACACATCGTTCACACCAGGAAAATTTACAGGAAAATCCACTCTATACGCTGATACTCTGATGCGTTCAACAACTTGAAAAGGTCCCACATACCTGGAATACAACTTATGGTTCTTTACAAACCTCTTAACCCTAGACATCAGAGAATCCTTGAGAAACATCATGTCTCCAACTGCAAATTCCAGATCAATCCTTCTCCGATTAGTGTTCTTTTCATAACGCTCCCGAGCTATTCAAAGCTTCTCTCGAATATGTGTCGCAGAAGTATTCATCTCTTCCAAAGCTTCTGGACCCAAAAACGGTCATTCACCAACTTTGGCCCAAAGCAAGGGAGTCCTGCAATGTCTCCCATACACAACCTCAAATGGGGAATCTACAAGCTCTCATAATAACTATTATTGTAAGCAAATTCCATCAATATCAGCCGCTCATCCCACGCTCCTCCATGTTCTAAGATGTAACATATTATCCTATCTTTCACAATCTGATTTACTCTCTCCATCTGACCATTGGTGTGAAGATGATAAGTAGTTGAATAGTTGAGGTCGTTACCCAACCCTTCCTGTAAAATTTTGAAAAATGAGATGTAAACCTGGAATCTCGATCTGACATAATACTAATAGGCACTCCATGTAGTCTAATGACCTCATCCAAATATAACTCTGCTATTTTCTTCATGGAGTAATTAATCTTGAATGACACGAAGTGATGAAATTCCGTTAGTCTGTCAACTATGACCCACAATGAATCATGTCCTCGGGGGATCTCGGCAAACCAATAATAAAATCCATCGAAATACTCTCCCACATCCAACTTGGAATCTCCAAAGGTGTCAGCTTGCCACCAAGCCATCCACGATCTGCCTTAACATGCTTGTAGGTGAAGCACTCAGACACAAACTTGGCTATATCATTCTTCATTCCATACCACCAAACGATTTGTTTCAGATCTCTATACATCTTAGTAGAACCAGCGTGGTAGGCATCACTAGAACCATGCGCCTCTCTGCACAACTTAGCTCAAATATACTCAACTATGGGGATATAATATCTACCATGATACTTCAAAGTACCTGCATCATCAATTGAAAAGACAAGTAATTCTCCTTTCTCGGTTCTGCTATGAAGGTGCTGCTAATGAGGATCGTCCTTTTGATTTAGCATTGAAAGCATAATCCATGAGGGATCTGCTACTTCCAAGCTGTTTGACGAGTCACTACTTCCGGCCGAGAAACCCATTAACAAAAACTCCTCCACCATGGATTCCAGCGAAAGTCCAAATATCTGCGCATTATTTATACTCAAGTCATCGGCTATCACATTAGCTTTGATCGGATGATATTGGATCACGACATCGTAATATTCGACATATTCTAAACATCTACACTGGCGCAAATTTAATTCCTTATGAGTGAATAAGTACTTCAAACTCTTATGGTCTGTGTAAATCTTGCACAATGCGTCATACAAAAGATTTCTCCACAACTTCAAGGCATAAATTACTGCCACAAACTATAAGTCATGAGTAGGGTAGTTCTTTTCATATATCTTTAACTAACTTGACCCATACGCAATTACCTTTCCTTCTTATATCAAAATGCATCCAAGCCCGATATGCGATGCATCCACATAAATGATATACTCTAGTCCCTCGGTAGGTAAAGTCAACACTGGAGAACACACAATCTATTTCTCAATTCTTGAAAGGCTTCCCCACACATATTACTCCACACAAACGCTGTATTATTCTGCATAAGCTTTGTCAGTGGCACAGACAATGTGGAAAATCCTTCCACAAACCTTCTATAAAAGCCTGCCAACCCTAGGAAGCTTCTTATCTCTTTAGCTGTGGTAGGTCTTTTCAAATCCATTACGACAGCTAACTTTTTTGGGTCAACGAAAATTCCTTCCTTATTCACCACATGACCCAGAAAGGAAACCTGAGGTAGCCAAAACTCGCACTTACTTAGCTTTGCATACAAATTATGCTCTCTCAAAGCAAATAGATGTAATCTCATGTGCTGGGCATACTCCTCAGCACTCCGGGAATAGACCAGGACATCATCAATAAACACAACCACAAAATGGTCCAGAAAATCCTTGAACACTCTATTCATCATGTCCATGAAGGCTGAGGGTGCATTCATCAATCCAAACGACATCACCAAGAACTCAAAATGCCCATGCGGAGAATAAAAAGTATTTTGTGGAACATCCGACTCATGAATTCTCAACTGATGGTAGCCTGAACAAAGGACATTCTTAGAAAACTTTGTACTACCATGCAACTGATCAAATGAATCATCTATCCAAGACAAGGGATATCTGTTCTTGATAGTTAGCTTATTCAATTCCCTATAATCGATGCACAACCTTATAGACCCATCCTTCTTCTTTATAAACAACACTGGAGAACCCCAAGGTACAGTACTTGGCCTAATAAATCCATACTGCAACAACTCATCCAGCTAGGTACGCAACTCATCCAGCTCACACGGGGCCATACGGTACGGTGCATTAGCAATAGGGTGAGTACCGGCTACAAATCAATAACAAACTCCACATCTCTCTCAGGCAGAAGACCAGGAAGACTATCTGGGAAAACATCAGGAAACTCTCGCAGCACAGTAACATCCTCGACGCATGACAAACTACCAACAGTTTCATAAATAGAAACTAAACAACAAAACAACCGGAATACAAAATTTTCCGAGCACGTACCGTAGAAGTAATCGGGGAATCCTGGCACGGAAAACCATAAACAATCCTAGGGTGGTCGTTTTCCATCTTGAAGTCCAAACGCTTAACCTTGTGTTGGATAACTGCATCATATCTGGACAACTAGTATATGCTCAAGATCACATCGAAGTCCTCCAGGTCTAATACCTTCAAATCAGAAAAAGTTAGGAAATCTCCTAAAAGGATCTGACAATTCTGGATACCTTGTTCCGATACCACCGAATTACCAAAAGGAAACTTTACGCAATACAAATTTCCAACTAGATCTGGATTCACTCAACACTTTCAACGCCAAGCAGTCTCACTCTACGCTTGAACTTTAATGAAGCAAAGTTTACTTCACTAAATGCCTTCAATCGACGCTCTCAACGCCAAGCTGACTATATTCGATGAATTCATCGAGTTAACACAACGCTTTTGACTTAGCCTCACCGACACTCGACGATCTCGAAGCCAAAGACATAACACTCTACACCAAGCCTATAACTCAATGAACTCAATGCCTAATACTCAACTAATGTAGAATCACTCAATGCCGAGATTAACACTCGATGATTCTGACTTTGACTCTCAAATCACTCGACGCTCTCAATGCCAAGTCTAATTTACTCAACGTCAAGACTGGCATTCGGCGAATTCATTGTGAATACTCGATGAATTTGACTCCACTCAATTCCTATAGTATTCGACGAATTATACTTAATCCAAGACTATACTAGACGAATTCCAATCAGGCTAACCCCACCATAGTCGATGAACCTTCATACCTAAGCTAAAAGTCATATGCAACGAATTTGTATAAACTTAGACTATCATATATGTCGAGTTTTTCTTAGACTATTAACTATATACTCGACGAATCCTACCTATACTTGGCTATGAAATTTACATTATACAGTAGATCGAACTTGGTCGATCCCTACACTACTCCTAACTCTAAAGAGGGAAGAAGAAAATCAACTAGAAAACACACAAAAAACATTTAGTAAGGGGAAGAAATCACCACTTGCATCTATCTCTAGAAATCCAGCCACACAAGCGCCCTTCCTCACGGATCCGGCCGCAAGAACACCTTGGCTACACTTCCGGAAACTTTTCAAGGAAAAAGAGGGTCAAAACCACATAAACTATAACATCCCTCAGACTTCTAGACCCATAGCATGGTTTTGTCATGACTGGGTCATGACAAAATCTGGGAAGTACAAAAAGGTTGGAGTGAACTTGGGAACTTGTGTGTGAACCACCTTGGTCTACAAATAGTAGAATTCCAATTACTAGCTTAGGGATGACCATAGGGCTTCACCATGACTCCATGACCCCACTACAACATCACTAACCTATTAGAAGGTCCAGTAGAGCAATAAAGACCTACTAGGGTCAACTAAGAAGGTCAAGTTGACCAAAGTAAACCCAAGCCCTGATTATGTCAAACTGAGCTCACCCATGCCGAATTGACCTCCCCTTAACCAAAGGACCCACCTAGACCTTTCCAAGCCATAAGGGAGGACAATGGGTCACCAAGGACCCATTGGGGTCAACCAAAGAGGCTAAGTTGACCCAAGTCAACCTTTCCCTAAAAAGGTCAAAGTTCCATAACTAAGGGTCAAGTGACCTCCAAGATTCCCAACCAACCCTACCTAAGCCTTCCTAGACCTTAGGGGAGGCTAATGGGTCACCAAGGACCCATTGGGGTTAACCCAAATGGTCAATTTGACCAAGGTCAACTCAATCCTTAAAATAGGTCAAACTAGATCAAATGGGCTAACTCAAGCTCAAGCCCAATCCCCCTTGGGCTAAAATATTATTTCCATGAAAAATATGAGCTAATTGGCTGCCATTAGGCTGGATTAGTCATCAAATGCAGCCTTGATGACTTGGAGAGAGAAACACATTCTTCCCCTTTAATGGAGGAGAGAGAGAGGGAGAAAGAGGGAGAAAATGGCCATTCATGGTGATTGAATGCCATTGACTCCTCATTTCCTCTCCAAATTGATGGAGATTCACTCCCTCTATCAGTTATGGGAGGTTTTCTGATGGACTCATGCTTAGGAAAGGAGAACCCACCTTTGCCGAAATGAGCCTTTAGTGACCATTAATGGCCATTGCATGATTGACCCTTCCCCTCCCCCATTTGATGATTTTAAAAGCTTCCCTAGGTCAGGAGTAGTAGTTTTCACACTTTACCTGTAAGAGCCAAGGACTTTGACAGTGCTATTACAGAACACCCGTAAGCTCAAGATCCGGCCATGACAATCCGACGATCGACCCGCCTCTAGCTCTCCCAACAGGTCCTCCTCTACTCCTTTCATCGTGGGCTAAAGTCCTAGATCAATTAGGAGAGAAATCAGGTTCAATTGAGCCCGATTGGTTGACCAAAATTTCTGAAATTTCATGGATTTTACACCTTGCGGGTTTGCCAGAAACCGCCCCTACGACGGCCGTACTGCCCTCCGACGATAGCCACCACCTCAACGAAGGTGGTGGTGGTGGCCGGCTGGGGAGGCGACTGGATCACCGACAAATAGCTTTGGAATGACCTCCAGGACGGTTAAATCATGGCCAATGACTGGAGGTGGAAGACAACCCGTGAGCTGTTGGATCTATTTAATTATAAAGTAATAATTTATGTATTTCTAACCATTTATTGTGCACCCATTAAAATAAATAAATAAGGCCCTTACATGCTGAACCTGGAAAAATGGCCAACCTGAAAATTGTATCCCTAGAAGTCTACTTTAATTTAAAATAGATTTCAACCCATTTGGCTAAGTGGTTTGACCACAACACTCAAAATGGTGCAGCCTATACATAGGCTTGACCAGAGACTAAGTTGAGTGCCCCCATCAATCCATCCATCCAAATGACTTGAAATTTTGGCTGGGTCTCACTCTTACCTATATATATATAATATCCAAAAATGTGAATTTTTGGAAAACATTTCATAAAGTGTTTGTAGAAATTTAATAAATCTTGAATGAATTATTTAAGGGGTCTAATCACTATAAACCCAACAAACTTTTGATGACTTTCTCTTAGGGTCATGGAATGATTATGGTAAAAATTTCAGCCCAATTGGGTTTGATTTGTATAGGTTTTGGTGAGACCAAAGTATGGCCTTTAAGAGGTTAAATTAGGGCAAAGAGTATTTGGGGCATAGAGGGGACAATTGGGTTGGGACTTTGTCCAGTGCTTCATGGTTAGTTTAAACACCCTCACATGGAGTTTGGGGTGGATTAGGGTGGATTTTCTCTAGAACCCTAGTTCAAACCCTAAGGATGAACTTTGGGGATTTATGAAGGACATGGGGTGATATGTCCTTATATGGACTTGGTGTTTAGTCCATGTGAGCTTAGGGTGGTGAAATGCCCTAGGAAGGAATTTGGTGACATTTAGACTTAGACACACAACTTAAACCAATTAGGGAAAGTTTAGGCCTATACCTTTTAGGAAAATATTGAAAGGGTCATATGACTTTGGATCCTTATGAAAATTTTGGTAGAAGTGTTTTTATAATAATATAAGTCTCTGGAAATTATTGTAGGATATTTGGAAGATATTAGCTCATACTTGTAGTTATAATATTTATGTTGCTCTTAAGGATGATTTTGATAAAATAATGGTTAAACAAACTTAGAATATTATGAAACTTAGTCAGTAATGCTATATGAGCATACTAAAGCTGTGGTAATTGTTATGTAATTTATGGACTATGATTTATGGTACTCCTTTCTTTAACTCCATTTATTTTAATTAATTTGAATTAATTATTTAGAGGTTATTACATTTATAAAAATATGTAAAATTTGGTATTCACTGACATTTTGATATCATATGGTATTCATAATTTTTGGGAGGCCATAACTTAAAGAAATCTAGTAGTTCATGTTTAAAATTACTTATGGCCTATTTTTTGGAAATATTTATTAAATGATAAATTAATTAGGAAAATTACAAGTTTCTGGATTTGGGCTAAATGTGTCATGATAGGCCCTCATCAATTATCTTAGGGCATTTGGATGAAAATTTGGAGTAACTCCTATCATTTAAATCATATAACTTAGGTTGATCTGCATTTAATAAAACTACAGAATTTGTGATAATATGTGGAATGGACTTAGGGGGGTTATTGGTTTATTGATCTTGGTAAAGCAAAAAAAGAAAAAGAGAGCGTCATTAGCAGTCATGATGAGGAGAGGTTTGGGTTGACTAGTGTTAAGAGGTGCTCAGGATCGACGAAAGATCGTCTTTCCTGTGGAGAGAGAGAGTCAAAATACACTAGGGTTAGATCCGAAATAATGTTAAAAGGGATCAGGAATTGAGTAATAACCAATAATAGTAAGTGCCTTGTGAAAGGGAGCTTTGGACTTCAGCCCATCGTAGTTTCTATTGCCCCCGAGAGCCCTTCACAGGGAATGCCCTGAGCAGTCCAAGGTTAACATAAACCGTAAGACTAAATGGATTACAAGAGTAATTAGAAATAATCTAGGGTTACACTTACACTCACACTCCTCGGGGTGGTGGGAGTTAGGTTGGCTCACACGGGTGGTAGGCTCGGTGGTTTTGGTGATGGGTAGGTTAGCCCGGCGAGCCGATGGCTCGGTAGATAATTTTGACAGACAGGTTGGTCCTGTGAGCCGATGGCTCGGTAGATAATTGTGATGGAAGGTTTAGTCTGTGGAGCTCTTGGCTCAGTAGATAGTTATGACTGACGGAATAGTTCAGGGAGCTTTGGATCGGTGGAAAATACATTAATATTGTATGTGCATAAGATATAAGGCGGTGGGCCTTCGATATTGGAAAGTCGTCACACTGACCCCAATACGTTGACTCGGCAAGTGTGGTTTAGCACTTGGCCAAATAGAGCCATGTGCGTAACCGTCAAGAGTATGCAGGAGCTCCGCTTAGTGCACCAGTATTGAGGCGTACGATAGGTCTGACTGGTTGTGTTGATACCGGTGTAGAGGTGGGCGAGGCCCAACCCACCGCTTCCTTTTGCTACTACGGAGGTATCCTGGGAGGTTAGGCTCTAGAAAGGGGGAACTAAATGTCTGTGTGCATAGATTTGAGTGTGCGTGTTACACTTGCATGTTCACATCTTAGCATACTTGCATTATATAGTATCATCATTGCATATAACCCTTGACACATTGTATAAATTGGTATGAGACACTTTATACAATAGGACTTGCAAAACGACCCCTTGGTCTATAGGTTTGTATGGGCATTCCTAAAGTTCATGGTTACTTAGTTTACCATCTCATACTATACTTGCTTACTTGTTCTTTTGTATACTTATGCTGCTTACTGCTCACATATACTTACTCTGTTTATAAACTCATGAAAGACTAGTTCCGCCGCCACCTGCTTACCTTTGTTACTCTCCACCTTCATTACCTTCCCTTTCCTCTTCCCCGCTCGGTGCCTAGGAGCCATAGGGGAGGGGTAGGGGATGATAGGACTTAGTATTTTAGACTAACGGTCGTTGACCAAATAATTTTAGGGGATTGTGGAGCCAAACCAGGAGACACAGCACCAGAGGTCAGTGTGCATGGAGACGGGGCAGTCAAGCATGGGAGTCCAGCCAGTAGTGATAGTGAGTCCTGACCATTAGTAGATATTATAGATTTGCTTCCGCGATTGAGTGATTTGTAGTGAGGATTTTGATGTATCGGGCAGGAGCCCTCTTTAGTACTTTGCTTTATCATTATTGTGGACTATCCCTTCATGTAGAATTATACTATATTTCATGTGATTTTTGTGGAACAGTATTTGAGTTTTACTTTACTATTATATTTATTCTACTCTTCTGCGATCGGTAAGGCCGGCAGGATCGACATTTTGTAGTAACGACCTTCCCAGATGTGTTGGTGTCACCGCAAAGCGGCGGTTCTGGGCATAAGACCATGTTGGTTTTGCAAAAAAAAGAAGGTTCTTACATAACCTAACATCCAAAAACTCAAGGAACAGGAAAAACTCACCGCACACACGTCGATCTCGAAGAGAGCAGTTCAAATCTACTCTCTGATGATGATTTCGCGCACCAGAGCTCCTACAAATGACAGTCGAAAGCCTAGCAACGTCCGCCGTTCTTCCTTTTCGCAAAACTGCGCGACGACTCGGGAGGAAGACGACGAATAGGGTTTCCTTCAAATCATAAGGCTATTTATAGTTTTACAAGTAATATAATATTGTATTATATTTAATTACCAAATAGATGTCCAAACGACCCGAAACTCAAACCAACTCGGAATCCTACAAAAATCATACCATAGCTAAATATTGATGCTAAAAATCTAGGTGCGAAGTTGAAATCGAAATCTGACAACCCAAACTCGTGTAAAAAACTCCCCAATGCCCAAAACATCAACTATCCCAAAAAGGCTCCACCGAGTTCGAAAACGAACCTGGCTCACAAGGGATATCTCAAAAACACACTAGAAATTAGCCCAACTAATATTCTAAGTCAAAACCTCGCATACCAATGAGCAAACGTCACGCTCCAGCAATGTTACCCATTAATATAACGCCCTGACGTCAAAAATACGCCACTAAATGAACTAAAATAAACATCGAAAAATCACGGGCGTTACAATACTTATTGAAATAAACATTTCAATTTGATTTACTTGTAGGATTGTCTTAAGATCTAATGTATCTAACTTTATATTCTTGAGGTAGAGTTTTATACTAAACCAATGGTCGGATTTTAGAATAAAATCTAAGATGTAGGATCCTAAGGACGGTGGCTGAGGTTGGAAACTTATTTTCCTAAGGTATACGTATTGTACTCTAAGCTATAAGATATAAAAGATCTGAGTTTTTGGTGGATTTTGCCTAGGCAAGCACATTGCTTGATAGGTAGAGGTGGAAAGTGGGTCTAACCATCTTAGGGAGCCATTATAAATCTATGCGTACTTTGTGTGGTGTTCTATTTTCTGTGCAAGTTCTCTCTATGATTTTATAAAATCAATTAAAAACACAAACACCTATTCACCCATGTAGGTGATTACGCTGCCCTAAACTTACATGACGGTTAAGTATGGACGATCCCTTCTTTCTCCTCAAAACTACCCCACAGTCACAAATTCAATAGGATACAACTCTTGGAGATTGATAGTGGTCAGAGCAGCCTAGGTTTGAACCTAATTAGGTCAGGTTTATTTAAAATAAACCCAAGGGCTTTGGTTTCATGCAAGTCTAATCATGCCCAAAATCCACCAAAAAGGCTTAAGCCACCAAATAATGTGAGAAATATTCAATGGTTGACTTTTGAGTTGACTTTAAAAGAATGAGACACCTTGATGGAACCAAAGTGACCTGGGTACAAATATCAAGTCTAAGTCGTAACCATGATACCTATTCATCATCTTAAGTACACTTAAATAAGGACATGACCTATAACACTCACCTTGAGATATCGAAAGGTTATTAGAGCATATGGTTACCCTATGTTAGAATAGCCTAAAACTACACCATAAAGGGTTTAAGGGCTTACCCTAGCTTAGTAAGCTAGCTTGGGTTCACATAAGTACGCTACAAAGCTTCCAGGGCCCCTAAAACAAAATATTAATCTTTCAGTTTGTCCCACCTGGACAGATCTTTTGGGGCTCCTCCGATCTTGTTTGACCATAACCACCAGTCTTCACTACAACAAATAGATTTATCGTTAGGAGGGTCATCCAATGGTAGTGGTTTTATAGATTATTTATATCGATGATGGCTAGAATCACATGATCATTCTGATGCCCATTATCTACTAATTCTAGTTAAATCAAAGCCCAATAAAGCTCAATTGTATTGTTAAATCCTAATAATATTTTTACACAAGGAGAAGAGGAAGAAATTTCACCTCTAGTTGTAGTGTCCTACGGGAATGGGTTTGAGATGGCAAGTCATGGTCGGCCTTGAGCCCTCCACTCCTCCTGAGGTATTCCTTTCAATTTCTCTTCTCCAAAAAATTGTTTAGGAGGTGAGTGAGTTATAAAAAAAAATCAAAGTTCTATAAAAATGTTACCAATTAAATACTCGATAAATGAAAACATACATATCAAGTATAGTATATGATATTAGAAATATCATGGTCATAGTTTGTTGCGCGTGTTGATTACTTTTACTTAAAAACACACTATTATCTTATCAACAAGTTATTAGGTTGGTGGCAAATAAGTGATAGATTGTAAAAAAAATAAGGCATAGTCTATATTAAATAAACTAGCACTCGATCTCGAATCACATCAAAATGAAAATAATCAAAACAAATGATGTTTTATTTCACTTTAATGAAATTACTTTAACCATGGTGATTTCCAAACTATGAACGCACCACTCTCAAAGAATACACCCAACTGAGTCTAGGTTGATCAAACAAACTCTCGATCTACAATTGAAGCCCTTAATGCTTGCTTTACGTGGTGAATCCCACTATCACATTTGAATCCAACCTAGGATATTGTTTCCTCCTCTCTAGAGGTTTGTGTGCAAACCTCTTTACTCATGAGATATTGATTTGTACGTACAAGCCACTTGGCTAACTAGAATTCAAAAAAGGAAAAATACAATATTGATTAACATGATGTCCACAAATATAAATCAAATGTAAATCAAAACCATATCTTTAAAGAGAAAAGGTGGATCATAAATTATAATATGACTACTTTCATTCCTTGGATCATTTTGATCAAGAGCTAAATGGAATTTAGAAACTCATCGGGATGGTGGAGACATTATATATAAAAGCGCGCATGATAAAAAACGACGAGAACAAATGAGAGAAAATGGATGATAGTTTTAATTCTACTAAAAATAGATTACAAGTAAACAAGGAAAGGAAGTACAAGTAAGACATGAAACAAGAAAAATAACAGCTAAAACACTCAATCTCTCTAAAATTTGACCCAGGCCTTCTGGAATTGCTAGCTTTTTATAAGCAAAACATTTAAGTTACACGCCCTAGGACACACCCATGACCTATGGCATATTCTTGGTGTTAACTTTGGGGGTGCATCTGGCAAGGCAGCTGACAGAATGAAGACGAACAAAAAAATTTAGGGAGGTATATGCCCTTGGTTACTGAAATGGGAGAACAAATGACTATTTCCTTAGAGATTTCTCTAAGTGAATAGAGATTAAAATTTATTTTAAAATTAACTATACAATTCACAAAATTTTCATTTACACAGCTGTTAACCAAAATTAAGAACATATAATTAAAATCATAACAAAAATAAAAATTAAATCATAGAATAATGCAAAATCACAGAGGACACATGAAATGTAGTGGTTCCCCAAAATTTGGGTACATCCACTCTTCTATCCCCTTGGTAGGAATTCACTATCACAGTGTCTGAGTCTTTTGATAAGCAAATTTTTAGAACGAGACACCAGATATTTTAATAAAGACATCCTGAATCAATACAATCTGAGTCTTTTTCCAAGAAGACTCTCAAAACCTCTAACTGAATCATTTGAAGAGGGATTCTTAAAAATCTTTTCATAAACTGAAAACTTAATGAGATAGTAAATTGAAATATATCAGAGGATTTAGTGATCTTCTTATAGAGTCATATCAACATAATCCTGACGACTATATGGAACTTAGTGAATTGATATCTGGAAATCTAATGTATCTTTGAATAAGAAGATCTCAAAGATTATAAGCTCTTAATCCAAATAATCCTTTAAACTTCACTGAATCTGATGAATAAATTGATAAGCCCTTGATAAGAAGAAGAACTGATTCTCTTTTTAGATTCAGGAATAAAGATGATGATTGACTAATTTACGGAAGAACTTAAATTGCAGATGATAATCTTCATATCCTTATCTGTTAAAATCAATCTTTCAAAACTATGATCTGATATGAGTGTAATGATTGTTGGAATAATTATTGTTGTTATTCAATCTCTCTACTCTCTCTCTCTATCTCTCTTTATATATATATATATATAACAGACAATCTAACGTCACCGAGAATCAGTTATTCAATTCAAATCTTTCTTGAAGTAATCCTTGAATTAATCTTCAAAACAGTTCTCGTTCAGAATTCTATTCGACGTAACGTTGAGTTCATATAGACCTAACATCGAGTTATGGCTTCATTTAGACAATCTATCTATTTAGTTCTGAAATTGATGTTGTGTAGATATTGTGTCGAAGTATGCATTGATTTAATCTTTTAATTAAGGTCTACTTATCATGTTATGTTTCTCTAACTCGTACTCGAAGTAGCATCGATATAATGTCAAAGTTGCATCGACATTTAGTCAATGCATGTTTGTATTTCATTACTTTCCTCTTAAATTCGGTGTGCCTTTCTCATTTCCTTTATACTATTGACATCCTAGGAATTCTATGACTATATTACCCTCTCTATACATCATGGGTTGTAAACATAGGATGTAAATGTTGGGTATTGTATCCACAATAATCCAGATTTGAAGAAGGGTCCAGTCAAGTTAAGATGAATTGTGATTGTATTTGATATGCTGGTTTAGTTATGTATTTATAGGTTTTTATTACTACGTACACACCAATGTCAGGTTAGAGTGGGTTAGTAAACACATGACTATACAATGTAATTCCTCATTGTGTTGGTCAAAGTGTTGACTCACGTGAAATCTCTCTATTGGGTTGTACTTCTATCCCAAGTACAAGTGAAGGTTCAAGGATGGTCAAGGCTTAGATTTAGAGAGAGAAAAAAATCTTCTAAGTATAATTCGTCGAGTATGGTATGGAATACACGTCGAATTAATCAAGTATCAACATGATACTCATCGAATTCGTCGTGTATACCTACCTATACCTGTCGAATTCATTTCTTATGTTTCGGGAAATTTTGCCAAAGTAGTGAAAGATCTCTTAAATAAAATTCGTTGAGTATCGTTGTGCATACTCGTCGAATTCGTCCAAGGTATCTAACGATACTCGTCGAATTCGTCGAATATGCTAAGTGATACACGCCGAATTTGTCGAGTTCAGTCGACGCTACTTCTTTAGATTTTTCCAAGTATCATTCGTCAAATATCAAAGCGTTGAGTGCATTGAGTTAACTCGACGATATTCATCGAATGCTGCATATGGTGTCGAGTGAACACAAGGCGTTGAGTGTCATGTCTTTGAGTGCGTTGAGTTAGTTAACCTATACTCGACGAATTCGTCGAGTATGTCAGGTAATACTCAACAAATTCGTCGAGTATGACTCTTCGCCATGGCATTGAGTGACCAACCGACCTGGGATGATTTGGCTAAGTCCTTTTTGTCGTATATCAGGATGTATTCGACGAGTATCATTATGATACTCGACGATACTCGACGAATTTGACTTAGGTCATTTTTTCGAAAAACAATTTTGCTGGTTTGGGTTCGGTCAGCCATGCACAGTACCTGCTTGATTTTGTTTTTGGAATTATTCTTTATACCGTTAGATGAAATATCTCTATAAATACCTAGGGATATTTTTCTTAATTGCTAATCCTGCTATTATGCCAATTTGCTCTCCGATTCAAAACGAGAATAGTTTCCAAATTAGCAATCGTCGGCTTCCTGTGGATACGCGAATTTCCATCGGCCGAAAACCCCAAGCACTGCAAGATCCGATCTTCCTCGGTCTATACTTCTGGATTGCTACCTTCTAAAGACTCCTATTCCTCTAGATCTAGATGAGTGAAGATTCAAGTTTCAAGATCTTAAAGATTTCAAGTTTCTGAGTTCTCCAAGTTCAAGATCCTTTATTTTCGAAGAACGTCGGACTGAAGTTTCCATATCTACTGTAATATTGTTATAACATTTATTTCCACTTGTAGGTTATTATTTCTCCGAGTTTGTAGATCAGTTTGTGGATCGATTGAGTAGATCTGTTTGTGGATCGATTGCGTAGATCCGGTTATGGATCGAGTGGTGGTTGTTCTCTGAGTAGTAGGTGCATCGTCTCCTAGTTGTAGCAGTTGCGGCTCCGTGGTGTAAGATTAGTTATAATTTGAGAGTAGCCGAATCTGCAACTTCGTTGGAGATTGGAGAGGCGGGAAAGTGGATGTACCCAACTTGGGGAACCACTTTAAATGTCTATTTTTGTGTGCTTATGTTTTAAAGAAATTTTTATTCTGCAAAAAGACACAAACATCACCTATTCACACCTTCTAGGTGATTTAGGTAGATGCTGGATACTTTCAATTTATATCAATGGGGCATTTTGTTTGACAAGGCTAACACCTTGAACAAGATCCCTGATCTATAGTTTAGAGATTCCACGTATTCACCATGGACAAAAGTAAATACATGTCCTCTATGAAGCTACCGATGTATGTTGGGTCTATTGATCCCAATATCCCAGATTTGTAATAAGTCAACCGGGTCAATGACATACACACACATTGTGTTTGATGTGTCCTTTAGTTCATGCATGCAAGTAGTCCATGATTGGTCAAGTAAAGAAAAATGAGTTGGGTCGTAAACTCAAATTTCGTTGAACACAGCTCAGAGTTCGTCGAACTCTGCTCGCTGATCGTCGAGCTCAACTCAGCATAAGCTTAAGAACTCAGGATAAAAAAATTCACCGAACTTGGATCGAAGTTCGTCGAGCTCAAGTTACAGTTTGTCGAGCTCAGCCCATCGCTTGTCAAGCTAAAGCAAGAGAAAAATTAACTAAGGCAAGCAACGCTGAAAGATATTGTACCTAATCACCTAGAGGGGGGGGGGGGTGAATAGGTGATGAAAGATATAGTACCTAAACAACTAGAGGGGGGGGGGGGGTGAATAGGTGACCAAATTCTTTTTAAACTTTAATGGCAGCAATCAGTTAATATCACAGAATTCTAACTATTTTATCACAACAAACACACATCATACACACCAAATCACAATCACAGCAGACACAGAGTTTTATAGTGGTTCCCCAAGCTTTGGGTACATCCACTTTCCCCCTTCGCCTATCTAGCAGTGTACTAGATTCGACCAAACTTCACCACTATCTCAGAACCCAAACTGGTTCCTACACCTCAGGCCCAAAGCCTTACAACTCAGCTTTTCCACAAAGCCTACACTCAGCCACAAAGGCCTACACTCAGACAACAAGGCCTACACTCAGCCACAAAAGGCCTACACTCAGAGATTCCAATCTCCTACACTCAGGCTCCCAAGCCCTACACTCAGCCTTTATAATTACAGGCTTACAATCACTCAGATCCAAAGTATCCTACAAGATAAAAATGTTTATACAAATGATAACTCAGCAACTCAGAAACAAGAGAGCGGAGTTGAGAGTTTCTTGATGAGTTCTTGGAAGAACTCAGCTGGATTCAATCTGACTTAGCTTTCTTCAAAGCTTCTTGAAAGTAGAACTCAATTAGATTGACTCCTTCTGCAGTTGATCCTTGACCTCTGCTTCTTAAGATCCAGAATATATCTGAACCCTTCTTCTCAGCCTAGTTCCAACGGCTGATTTCTTGGATGGATCCCTATCTCTCCAACTTCTTAGATCTGCACTTGGACAGCTAGACCTTCTTGTATTGATACTTTGAACAACTATGTGTACCACTTCAATAACTACTTGAACAATAATCTGAACAACAGTTTCTGTAAACTGTATGAGCCTATTTATAGGGCTTCTTCATGGTAACCGGCTGGTCCGGTCCATAACTGAATTCTGACATCTCTGATAGGTGCTGTAGACCGGCTGGAACGGCAGCTGTCAAGTCATCCAGTCAGTTCTTGAAAGTTCTCTAACTGTCTGAAAGTATCGAGACTTTCTGTCTTTAAGTGTCGACACTTATAGACCAAGTGTCAACACAAGTTGTGTAAGTGTCGACACAAGTCTACAAGGTGTCGACACGTCTCCTTGTGTTGTAGATACTATGTCTCGACACAGATTCTTCTGCATGTGTCGACACTGAAATTGAGTGTCGACACAAGTACTTGATCTTCTGTAACTTGCTGAATTCTTCTAAGTGTTGAATCTGTTAAGTGTCGACACTGCTTCTTGGTGTCGACACATAGTCTTCCATGTTGATACTTGCTGAGTGTCGACACAGCTCCTTGTGTCGACACTTGATTCTTCTGTTGAGACTTCAGCTGAGTGTCGACACATTCCCTTAGTGTCGACACTTGTACTTAGAATATTTTGTTGATCTTTTTGTTCTTTGCTAAGTGTCGACACAGCTCCATGTGTCGACACTTTCTTCAAGTGTTGAGTCTTCAGCTGAGTGTCGACACATTATTCTGAGTGTCGACACTTACTTCAAGTGCTGACTCTTCTGTTGAGTGTCGACACATTGTTCTTGGTGTCGACACTTATACTTAGTCTCTGCTGACTTTTGCTGAGTGTCGACACAGCTCCAAGTGTCGACACTTTCTGATGTAGACACAGCTTCACTGGGTGTCGACACAGCTCCTTGTGTCGACACTTTCTGTCTGCACTTTTCTTCATTGAGTGTCGACACAGCTCCTTGTGTCGACACTTTCTGTCTGGTGTCGACTCTGCATCCCAGGTGTCGACACAATGACTCCAAGTGTCGACACTGCTTGTATGGGTGTCGACACAAGTCTTCTTAAGTGTCGACACTTTGCCTCTGGGTGTTGACACATGAACTTAGAAATTTTTGCTTCAGTCCTGCAAATACTTAACCTGCACGAGTAACTCAAAAACACATCAAATACATTTTGATGTATATCATTGAGTTGGGTGAGGCTTCTTCAAATCAGGTACATTTAACCAATGTACCCAACAATCTCCCCCTATTTGGAGAAGTCATAACCCTTAGTCAATGATATACACCATTCATAATTAAAATTACAAAATGATGTAAAGCAGGATAATATACAGCAGGGTAAACATAAACATGTATCAATTTCACATGTATACAAATTCATCATTACAGAACAAATAAGAAATAGACAAAGACATATTCACAGAAGACACATGAAATATATTATTCATATATTGTTTTAATATCTGTCTTATACATTTTTAGAAGTTCACAAAATGTTTTACATCCAAAAGATTACAAAATAAACTTCAAGAAAATTCTAAATCTATTTTTGTTCAGGCTCCTTAATAACTATCCCTTTGCCAGCTTGAACTTTAGCTTGGACAGGAGCATCAGCAGCTTCAGTATCAGCAGGCTTCTTGCCTTTCAGATCTTTCTTCTTAAGCTCTTCAGCTTTGATCTTCTGTCTTTCAAAATAATGGTATGGCTTAGGAAAGTACTTGCTAGGCTCCTGAGCAGTAGGAGGTAGCTTTCCCATCTTTGCCTTCCTTCTGTATTGGACAATTGCCTCTTGCCTTGATTCATGTTTCCTCCATTCAACTTCAGAGAACCACTTATTCCTGTCATGAATGTTATCCTTGGCAGCTTTCCAGGCAGTTAATATAATGTTTCTAGAGGTAGGGCTCCATTGCTCAAAATCTGGTCTCAGTTCAGCTTGTTCCCTAAACCTCTTCTTAGACAATCTTGTCTCTTCTTCCTTCTGCAATGCCTCTTGCATGGCTTCAGATATAGGCTGAACAACCTTTTCAATAATTACATTGTCCTTGCCCCCAGGTGGGCTGTACATGGTCTGTACATCAGCATGCACCATTTCAAAATCTGGAGGAGGATAAATGACTTGAGCTACTTCTGGTTGCTCACCTATAAGATAGGCAGGGTTAATTCCAGATTCAACAACATCATTGTCATCACACAGAGGAGGATATCCAAGTGTAGCTCTGATAGAATTTGATATCCACTTAGCATGGTCAGAGCTTGCCTTGACTAACACTCTCTCCCCCTTTATGACTTCTCTAGCCATGTGATCTCTGACATCATCCTTCTGAAATCTGATTTGATTATCCAAGTATCTGACTCCATCTTTAAAGAAAGGTTTGAGCTTTTGAAGTTGTTCAGATATGGCCTTCTGGGAGGCTTGGATAGCAGTCTTAACAGCAGTAATTTCTTCTTGAAATGCTTTGTCAAATTCAGCTTTAACAGCAGCAGTAAAGGTAGAAGGTCCAGCAGCATGGTTCTTTAATTCAGTGACAATAGCATTATGGGAAGCAGTCAAATTGTCATTCATCCTTATCTGATTTTCAAGAACATACCCTTGCTTCAATGCTATGTCATACACTTGTGCTTTGATCTTTTCCTGGTGTGTTGCCAAGTACACCACTGCATTTCCACCCTTGTGGAAACAATCTGTCATCTCTTTCTTGTTAAGGTTCATTTCAAACCTTATAGATTTTATGTCCTGGGCTAGATCAAATTGCAAAGATTTCTGCCCTTCATCTACATAAGTCTCTATGGCTTTTCTATGTTCATCCAGTTTAATCTGCATTGCAACCATTAAAGCACTATAATCAAAAGATGGTGTTTGCTGAACTATAGGCTGTGGTGCAATAGATTGTAAAGCCTTTTTATAACTTTGACTCCTTCTTTTGAATACATAAAGTTTCTTTTGCTTAGCCCTTGTAGCCTCCTCATCTTCAGATTCTGAGGAGCTGGCTATGTCAACCCTCTCCTTAGGGCTTGGAGGCTTCTCAGGTTGCACATCTGTTGCTTTCTCAGGTTCTTGCCTTATAGGATCTTCTAGAATCTGCACTTGCTCCCCCTCAAGTGGAGCATTCTCCTTCTCTGCAGCATCAGTTTCCTTGTCAAAATCTGCTTGATCTAGATTTAGGAATAAATCTTCCATGGTGTATTCTTGGGGAGACTGAGCAGGAGAAATTTTAGGTTCTTCAACCACTGAATCAAGAACCACTTGAACAACAGCAGATGTGTCTTCTTTGGCAGCATCTGAGACTTGGCTATCCAGCTGGATTTGCTGATGATCATCAGACAAATCAATATCTTCCATAGGAAAATCCAAAGTGTTTAGTTCAGTGATTACCTCTAGTATGATGGTGGTGGCTTGTTGACTTTCTAGTGTAGTGGTTTCTTCTACAACTGGAAGCTCCCCCTGGCTTTGATCCTTGTGGATGGGGCTTGCTTGAGTTAGCACCCCCTGGATCTCAGCATCAGCTGGAGGAGCAGGAGACTTCACTGCAGGCTCTTCCTCATGCTCATCTGGAGTGAAGACAACCTGTTCTTCACTATCAGAGCTGCTAGTGGACACTTGTTCCACTGGAGCAGTCTTCCTTTTCTTCTTGGAAGGAATCTCTTTCTCAGAAACAATCTTTTCAGGGGTTGGCAGCTCCTTAGTCAACACCCTGTCCCATCTTGAGAACAACCGCATATCCATCTTTCTCATATGGTTTATTTTGCTTCCAGCAGCTTGTTGCATTACCTCAGGTATGGTTCCAGCAAGGTAAAGACTTATAATTCTTCCCAGATTGGGCTTCTTTAAGCTTTCCTTAATCTTCTCAAAGACTACCATAGACCAGTCAGTGTTTAGAGAGAAAATTATTCTTGTCATAATATTGAACATAGAGGCAGACACTCTGTCATGCCCTCCTGGCTTGCTTAGAATAACTTTTCCAACAATCTCAGACATGAATTTTCCTTGGCTGTTCATGCCCTTTCTGTTGAAAACAGAACCAACCTTCATTGTAGAATCAAGGCCACACCAGGTTAGAGCTTCCCTGGTCTTTGATGCAGTAACTTCATCTTCCTCTTGAGTTCTTGGCAATTGAAGCACCTTCCTGAAGCTCTTTGGCGAAATCTTAACCTTTGTTCCATGAACTCTGGATTTGATTTTGTATCCAGATTCGTCCACCTTTGCTCCATTGAGAAATTCAAGTACCTCTTTCTTCCATATCTTAGTAGGTTCTGAAACTAAATATTCTAATCCAGAATCGGCAACTAGGGTTACGATCGCCTGGATTTGTTGATCAGCATCAGTGAAAGCGCCGCGCACCAGCTCGTATCCTTCGTTGACATTCTCCTCAAGCTTAGGCGGCATTAGGGTTTGTAGAATTTGTCTTGAGAGAAGAGATGTGTCGACACTGAAGTTTGGTCTCGAAACTTTGAAAGCGTGTCGACAAACAAAGACAAAACCCTATTTATACCTTTCTAATTTTGAAGATGAACAGGCGGGACAGCTAGCTTAAAATGTGTCGACACTGGCAATAAGTGTCGACACGGACTTATAATGTCTCGACACATATGTGTCGACACAAGTTTAGTCAACAGATTTTATGTGTCGACACTTGTTTATGTGTCGACACAACATGACTCGACACATAGTCGAGACTTTACTTAGAAAATTCTGAGTAAAACTTAAGTGTCGACACCACATTGGATGTGTCGACACCTACTTGACATGTGTCGACACTAACATTCTGAAGTGTCGACACCAACTTCCTAGATGTGTCGACACCTTTTTCCTGAAGTGTCAACACCACTATTCTGTGTCGACACAGACTTGTCTTTGTGTCGACACCTTTTTACTTAGCCAATTTCAATTCTGTAAACTTACTCTAAGTTTATCATTCCTCGTTCAATTCTAAATCTATTGAACTTAGCTTCTTCTAGGGGCTTAGTATACATATCAGCTACTTGAATATCAGTTTTAACATATTCTAATAAAATATCTTCTCTTTCTACATGCTCCCTAAGAAAATGATATTTAATTTCAATATGTTTTGTTCTACTATGGGATACAAGGTTATTAGCTATTGAAATAGCACTTGTAGAATCACAGAAGAGTGGAGTTCTACTTATCTGAAATCCATAGTCCTCTAGCTGATGTTGTATCCACAGAAGTTGAGCACAGCAACTTCCTGCAGCCACATACTCTGACTCTGCAGTGGAGATAGCCACACTAGTTTGCTTTTTGCTACTCCATGAAATTAGTCTCCCACCTAGGAATTGACAGGTTCCGGTAGTGCTTTTTCTATCTTCTTTGCACCCTGCAAAGTCTGCATCTGAATAACCTGTTAGTTCAAAATCTCCATTCCTAGGGTACCTGAGGCCTAGATAGGGAGTGCCCTTTAGATATCTCAAAATTCTTTTGACTGCTGTCAAATGAGACTCTTTAGGGCAGGCTTGATACCTTGCACAGACACATGTAGCATACATGATATCTGGTCTACTAGCAGTCAAGTATAATAGGGAGCCAACTATCCCTCTATACAAGGTTTCATCTACAGGTTTCCCTGCATCATCCTTGCTAAGAGACATACTTGACCCCATAGGAGTCTTCATGGTACTGGATGAATCCATACCATACTTCCTTATGAGTTCTAGGGTGAACTTGGACTGACATATGGATAAACCACTCTCAGTTTGTTTAACTTGGAGACCCCAGAAAAACTTCAGCTCTCCCATACTACTAATCTCAAATTGACCTTGCATAAGTTTTGCAAACTTTTTACAAAGGCTGCTTTCAGTAGACCCAAATATAATGTCATCTACATATATTTGGACTAGTATAACTTTGCCTCTAGATTCCCTAAGGAATAGAGTCTTATCTATTTTCCCCCTTGAGAACTTGTTCTCAATGAGGAAACTAGATAGAGTTTCATACCAAGCCCTACGGGCTTGCTTTAACCCATATAAAGCTTTCCTAAGTCTATAGACATGATGAGGTAAAGTTGGATCAACAAAACCTGAAGGCTGTTCCACATAGACTTCTTCCTTAAGATTACCATTCAGGAATGCTGACTTGACATCCATTTGGTAAACTTTGAATCCTGGATAGGTTGCATAGGGCAAGAACATCCTTATGGCTTCCAGTCTGGCTACTGGAGCAAAGGTTTGATCAAAGTCAATACCTTCTTCTTGCCTATATCCTTTAGCAACCAGTCTTGCTTTATTCTTAATGATGACCCCTTGTTCATCCATCTTATTCCTGTAGATCCACTTAGTTCCTATTATATTGTGGTCTTTAGGTTTAGGAACAAGTTCCCAGACCTTGCACCTCTTGAACTGATTAAGCTCTTCATGCATTGCTTCAGTCCATTGTGGATCTTGTATGGCTTCTTCAAACTTCTTTGGTTCAACTTGAGATAGAAAATTGGAGTAGATTGCTGCATTTAGGTTTCTGCTCCTTGTTTGTACTCCTTGTCTTGGATCTCCAATAATCTGCTCTACTGGATGATCTCTAAGATGCCTGTTGGCTGGTGGCATCCTAACTTCTGGTTGAACCTCTTCAGCATCTCCATCATGCTGTACACCTTGAACTTCAACAGCAATTGGTACATGTAGTTCTCCCCCTGGACAACAGCTACTGTCTTCTACTTGCTGTCTTGCAGCAGGTACTTCTTCTATAGTAAGCTTGTCCATTTTCTTTGTTAAACCTGTGGGGCTGCATACACTACTAGACAACTCATTATTAATAAGTTTAGTCTCATCAAAAACTACATGCACAGATTCTTCTACAACTTGTGTAGTCAAGTTGTAGACTCTATAAGCCTTACTGTTGTTGCTGTACCCAACAAAAATTCTCTCTTGGGACTTGGCAGCAAACTTAGTCAAGTAAGACTTTCCATTGTTAAGTATGAAGCATTTGCAACCAAAGATCCTGAAATAGGATAGGTTTGGTTTCCTGCCTTTCACAACTTCATAGGGGGTCTTGTTGAGCCCTTTAGTGATGGTAGCCCTATTTATAACATGACATGCAGTATTAACTGCTTCAGCCCAGAAATATTCTGGTAGTGATGTATCACTTAATAGGGTCCTACCAGCCTCTATCAAGGTCTTATTCTTCCTCTCAGCAATGTCATTTTGCTGAGATGTTTTAGGTGAAGAGAATTCTTGAAATATCCCAAATTCTTCACATAGTTTTGTCATGCTATCAGACTGAAATTCAGTACCATGGTCACTTCTAATCTTGACCACTGTACTATTTAGTTCATTCTGAATTTGCTTGACAAAGCTATAGAAGACACTAGGTGTTTCAGATTTCTGTCTTAAGAAGAACACCCAGAAAAACCTTGAGTAGTCATCTACAAATACAAGGGTATAGACCTTCCTACCTAAGCTGTGAACTGGCATTGGACCAAAGAGATCCATATGGAAGAGGTATAAACACATCACAGCATCTTTGTTTTCTATGCTTCTAAAGGTGGATTTAGTCTGCTTGCCCTTTTGACATGCTGAGCAAATACCATCTTTAACACACTTAACTTGAGGACCATTCCTCACTAACTCTTTGCTAAAGAGTTTGCCAATAGTCTTGTAGTTAAGATGAGCTAGCCTCTTGTGGCATTTGACACAATGAGATACTGTCTCATCAGCTACAAGACACACTGGAGAACCATTGTTCTCAACCATAATGTCTAAGCAATAGACATTTCTTTTCCTATAACCAGTCAAAATGATCTCTTGATCAGTTGACCTCTTGATATGACAACCATTTTTAACAAATGAGATGTCATACCCTACATCACTTAATTGACTTATACTTATTAGGTTGTGTTTCAACCCTTTAACATAAGCCACTTGAGTAATGGTAACCAAGTTAGTAGAAATGTTACCAAATCCTTTGATGATTCCTTTTTCAGAACCACCAAAGGTGACTTTTGGACCATCTTTTATTGGAATGTAGTCCCTTAGTAATCTTCTAGTTCCAGTCATATGTCTGGAACATCCACTGTCCAAGTACCATGTTGGGGTATGGCCACTTGGACTCACCTGCAAAACAGATTAATGAACCTTAGAACCCAAAGAATTCTTGGGTTCTTGGTACTTGTTAGTTTGCAATCTGACAAAGCTACCTACTGGCTTTCCAACAGCTAGTTTGGTACTCACTTTGGCACTAGCATTGTGCCAACAGTCCATTGCAAAATGACCAATCTTGCCACAGCACCAACATTCAAACTTATTGTACCTTTGCTTAGGTACTGTCTTTGCTATCTTATCTACAACAGACTTGTTGAATGTTGGGGCTTTGCCCTTGGACTTGGACTTGGACTGCTCAGTCCTTGCAGGTTTAATAAAACCCAGTCCATCCTTACCCTTGCGATGAACAAATTTATCAATTATGGGTAACACTGACTTAGGTTTAGAAAACCTAGCAACAAGCTCTCTCTCCTTCTGAAGATTGATCTCCAAACTCTTGATTTGATCATTCTTAAAGGTGATAGTCCCCATCTGAAACACTGTTATGTGTTTCAGCCTGGCTATCTCATTAAGCTTTTGATCAAATAGCTTCTCAGAATCTGTTGCAGCAGCTTTAAGATCAGCAATTTCCTTTGCCTGACTTTTGGCTAGGGACTTGCTTTTCTTGTAAGCTTGCAACAGTACTTTATATTCATCTATAAGCTGATGAATATTTTCCTCAGACTCAGATACACTCTCATCACTAGATGATGATGAATCTGATTCTGTACTAGAACAAGAAACTGAACTTAAAGTTGAACTTTGTACCTTACTGGGTCCTGGCTGCTCCAGGATTTTGTCATGCTCTGTAAAAGCCATTATCCCTTGGCATTGACTGTCTTCTTGTTCATAAATAGACTCCATTATCTGCATGAATTCTTCTTCTTCTTCTTCTTCAGCAAATAGCCCTATGTATGCCTCTGCATCAGACTCAGTTTCTGAAGAAAAGATATCTGACAGAGTCTTCTCCTTCTTGGTAACAAAAGACTTCTCTTTCTTGCCTTTGAAATGAGTCTTCTTCTTGTCAATAGACTCCTTTCTCTTTTCAGGACAATCTGCAACAACACGGCCTTGTCTATTGCAGCAATAACACACTATTTTAGAAACAGTTGCCTTGCTAGATTTAGTCCTCTTCCTGTCCTTCTTTGAAGCCTTTTTATCCTGATAAAAATCTTCTTTTCCCTTTGAAGTAGAAGGCCTTGACCTCCACTGTTTCTTCTTCAAGAATTTCTAAAAATGTCTAGTGAAGGCAGCAAAGTCTTCATCACTTTCACTGCTTTCAGATTTTGTGCTGGCTGACTCATCTAACTCTGATTCAACTACCTTTGGAGGTGGAGTTGGTGACTTATTCCTGCACTTTCTGGAGGCTTCAGTCTTGAAAGCTACTGTTCTTTCCTTGTGTTCAGTTGTTGTTGATTTCTCCTCCTCTTTCCTCACTGTCAATTGCATTTCATATGACAACAATTTCCAAACAGTGTAGGAGGAGGAATTTCTCCCAACTTAGCCATTTCTCTAATGACACAAATCTTTGTGTCCCAATCTTTAGTTAGGGACCTTAGGAACTTGTCATTTAGTTCATAATTGCTGAACTCTCTTCCATAAGACATGAGTTCATTCACTATTCTGTAGAACTTCTTATAGCACTCAGTTATGCTATCACCTTTTCCTTGTCTAAAACTTTCATACTCCTGATTTAGCAAGGATTTTCTATCTTGTCAAACTTCTTCAGAACCCTCCATATACACAATAAGAGTGTCCCACATCTCTTTGGCTGTCTTACAGTGTATTAGATTCTGAAAAGTTGCATCATCTATGACACTCACTATAATGTTTTGTGCCCTTTTATCCATGGTGGCTAGGACAATCTCATCCTTAGTCATTTCAGAGAAATCCTTTGGGGTTCTCTGATTTGCATCTAGAACTGATATCTTCATGGGCACATATGACCCCTCTTTTACTGTGATGTAGATCCTAGGGTCTGAGGCTTCCATAAATAGCCTTACCCTTTCCTTCCAGATCCAAAAGATTTCCTTTCTGCATATAGATAATTTCATGGAACCCAATTCCTTGTGATTCTCAGAGGAACCCATGGTTCTTGATTTTCTTGAATCTGTAATTTACCTTAGACTGAATCTGCCAATCAGGATCTCCTCAGACTGTTAGTCCTTTTTGAGGAACCTCCCTCTGATACCACTTGAAAGATATAGTACCTAAACACCTAGAGGGGGGGGGGGATGAATAGGTGACCAAATTCTTTTTAAACTTTAATGGCAGCAATCAGTTAATATCACAGAATTCTAACTATTTTATCACAGCAAACACACAGCATACACACCAAATTACAATCACAGCAGACACAGAGTTTTATAGTGGTTCCCCAAGCTTTGGGTACATCCACTTTCCCCCTTCGCCTATCTAGCATTGTACTAGATTCGGCCAAACTTCACCACTGTCTCAGAACCCAAACTGGTTTCTACACCTCAGGCCCAAAGCCTTACAACTCGGCTTTTCCACAAAGCCTACACTCAGCCACAAAGGCCTACACTCAGCCAACAAGGCCTACACTCAGCCACAAAAGGCCTACACTCAGAGATTCCAATCTCCTACACTCAGGCTCCCAAGCCCTATACTCAGCCTTTATAATTACAGGCTTACAATCACTCAGATCCAAAGGATCCTACAAGATAAAAATGTTTATACAAATGATAACTCAGCAACTCAGAAACAAGAGAGGGGAGTTGAGAGTTTCTTGACGAGTTCTTGGAAGAACTCAGCTGGATTCAATCTGACTTAGCTTTCTTCAAAGCTTCTTGAAAGTAGAACTCAATTAGATTGACTCCTTCAGCAGTTGATCCTTGACCTCTGCTTCTTAAGATCCAGAATATATATGAACCCTTCTTCTCAGCCTAGTTCCAACGACTGATTTCTTGGATGGATCCCTCTCTCTCCAACTTCTTAGATCTGCACTTGGACAGCTAGACCTTCTTGTATTAATACTTTGAACAACTATGTGTACCACTTCAATAACTACTTGAACAATTATCTGAACAACAGTTTATGTAAACTGTATGAGCCTATTTATAGGCCTTCTTCATGGTAACCGGCTGGTCCGGTCCATAACTGAATTCTGACATCTCTGACAGGTGCTGTAGACCGGCTGGAACTGCAGCTGTCAAGTCATCCAGTCAGTTCTTGAAAGTTCTCTAACTGTTTGAAAGTGTCGAGACTTTCTGTCTTTAAGTGTCGACACTTATAGACCAAGTGTCGACACAAGTTGTGTAAGTGTCGACACAAGTCTACAAGGTGTCGACACATCTCCTTGTGTTGTAGATACTATGTCTCGACACAGATTCTTCTGCATGTGTCGACACTGAAATTGAGTGTCGACACAAGTACTTGATCTTCTATAACTTGCTGAATTCTTCTAAGTGTTGAATCTGTTAAGTGTCGACACTACTTCTTGGTGTCGGCACATAGTCTTCCATGTTGATACTTGCTGAGTGTCGACACAGCTCCTTGTGTCGACACTTGATTCTTCTGTTGAGACTTCAGCTGAGTGTCGACACATTCCCTTAGTGTCGACACTTGTACTTAGAATATTTTGTTGATCTTTCGGTTCTTTGCTAAGTGTTGACACAGCTCCATGTGTCGACACTTTCTTCAAGTGTTGAGTCTTCAGCTGAGTGTCGACACATTGTTCTGAGTGTCGACACTTACTTCAAGTGCTGACTCTTCTGTTGAGTTTCGACACATTATTCTTGGTGTCGACACTTATACTTAGTCTCTGCTGACTTTTGCTGAGTGTCGACACAGCTCCAAGTGTCGACACTTTCTGATGTAGACACAGCTTCACTGGGTGTCGACACAGCTCCTTGTGTCGACACTTTCTATCTGCACTTTTCTTCATTGAGTGTCGACACAGCTCCTTGTGTCGACACTTTCTGTCTGGTGTCGACTCTGCATCCCAGGTGTCGACACAATGACTCCAAGTGTCGACACTGCTTGTCTGGGTGTCGACACAAGTCTTCTTAAGTGTCGACACTTTCCCTCTGGGTGTCGACACATGGACTTAGAAATTTTTGCTTCAGTCCTGCAAATACTTAACCTGCACAAGTAACTCAAAAACACATCAAATACATTTTGATGTATATCATTGAGTTGGGTGAGGCTTATTCAAATCAAGTACATTTAACCAATGTACCCAACATGTGACTTAAATCTTTTTAACTTTTAAGACAGAATTCAGAATTTATCTCAGAGTTATATCTACTTGTACACAACAATCAAACAACAATCACAGATTATCACAAGCACACAGTAGACACACAGTTTTATAGTGGTTCCCCAAGCTTTGGTTACATCCACTTTCCTCCTTCGCCTATCTAGCAGTGTACTAGATTCGGCCAAACTCCTCCACTATCTCAGATCCACAGATCTTACACTCAGAACCCCAAAACAGGTTCCTACAACTCAGGCCCAAGGCCCTACAACTCAGCTTCTTCTCAAAGCCTACACTCAGCCACCAAGGCCTACACTCAGCCACCAAGGCCTACACTCAGCCACAACAGGCCTACACTCAGAGATTCAAATCTCCTACACTCTGGCACTCAAGCCCTACACTCAGCCTTTATAATTACAGTCTTACAAACTCAGATCCCTAAGGATCCTACAAGAAAATATGAATACAAAATGTAACCCAAACAACTCAGAGACAAGAGAGAAGAGTTGTGAGTTTCTTGATGAGTTCTTCGAAGAACTCAGCTGAAATCAACCTGACTTGGCTTTCTTCAAAGCTTCTTGAATGTAGATTGATTCCCCTGCAGTTGATACTTAATCTCTGCTACTTAAGATTCAGACCAAATCTGAACCCTTCTTCTCAGCCTGGTTCCAACGGCTGACTTCTTGGATGAAGCTCTCTCTCTCCAACTTCTTAGATCTTCACTTGATAGCTAGATCTTCTTTGTATATTGATCACTTCAACTGTTGTTCAATCTTCTCCTTCTGTAGACAGTATAAGCCTATTTATAGGCCTTCTTTATGGTAACCGACTGGTCCGGTTCATAACTGATTTCTGACAACTCTAACAGGTGCAGTAGACCGGCTGGAATGGAAGCTGTCAAGTCATCCAGTCAGTTCTTGAAAATTCTGTAATTGTCTGAAAGTGTCGTGACTGTCTGTCTTTAAGTGTCGACACTTATAGACAAAGTGTCGACACAAGTTGACTAAGTGTCGACACTAGGCTACAAGGTGTCGACACAACTCCTTGTGTTGTAGATTTTATATCTCGACACTGCTTCTTCTTTATGTGTCGACACTGATAATGTGTGTCGACACAAGTCCTTGTACTTCAGTATTTTGCTGAATTCTTGTAAGTGTCGAGACAACTTCTTTGTGTCGACACATCTTCATGTGTTGAACTTGCTAAGTGTCGACACTTCTTCTTGGTGTCGACACATGTCTTCAGTGTTGATACTTGCTGAGTGTCGACACTGCTCCTTGTGTCGACACATTCTTCCTTATGTTGAGACTCTGGCTGAGTGTCGACACTTTCCCTTAGTGTCGACACTTGTACTTAGAATATTCTTGAGCTTTGCTAAGTGTCGACACAGCTCCTTGTGTCGACACTTACTTCAAGTGTTGAGTCTTCAGCTGAGTGTCGACACATTCTTTCTTGTGTCGACACTTACTGATGTAGACACAGTTTCACTGGGTGTCGACACAACTGCTAAGTGTCGACACTGCTTCACTGGACTTTTCTTCATTGAGTGTCTACACAGCTCCTTGTGTCGACACTTTCTGCCTGGTGTCGACTCAACATCCCTGATGTTGACACAATCACTCCAAGTGTCGACACTGCTTGCCTGGGTGTCGACACAAGTCTTCTTAAGTGTCGACACTTTCCCTCTGGGTGTCGACACATGTTCTTAGAAACTTTTTCATCTTTTCTGCAAATACTTAACCTGCACAAGTAAACTCAGAAATACATCAAATACATTTTGATGTATATCATTGAGTAGGGCGAGGCTTCTTCAAATCAGGTACATTAGAACCAATGTACCCAACAATCTCCCCATATTTGGAGACGTCATAACCCTTAGTCAATGATATACACCATACAGAATAAAATCATAGTATGATGTAAAGCAGGAATATATAACAGGGCAAACATAAACATGTATCAATCAAACATGTATACAAAGACATAATCTCAGAACAATTATGAAATAAATTTATCACACAGCAAATTTATCACACAACACATTGTTCTAATACTTTGTCATATTCATATTTCAAAAGTTTACAGAATGTTTAACATCAAAAGATTACATAGTAAACTTAAGAAAATTTCTTTGCTATTTTGATCAGCATCTTTGATCACTATCCCTTTTCCAGATTGTACTTTGGCTTGTACAGGGGCTTCAGTGTCTTCAGCAGCAGCAGGCTTTTTGCCTTTCAGATCCTTTTTCTTAAGCTCTTCAGCTTTGATCTTTTGTCTCTCAAAATAATGATATGGCTTGGGAAAGTACTTGCTAGGCTCTGGAGCAGTAGGAGGTAGCTTTCCCATCTTGGCCTTTCTTCTATATTGGACTATGGCCTCCTGCCTTGTCTCATGCTTTCTCCATTCTGATTCAGAAAACCACTTATTTCTGTCTTGCACATTATCTTTTGCAGCTTTCCATGCAGTCAAAATAATATTTTTTGAAGTGGGGCTGCACTGCTCAAAGTCAGGTCTTTGTTCAGCTTGCTCCCTGAACCTTTTCTTAGACAGTCTGGCTTCTTGTTCAGCTTGCTCTTTCAAGATAGCTTCCTGTAAGGCCTCAGATACTGGCTGAACCACTTTTTCAAGAATAACCTTCTGATTTCCATCAGGTGGACTATACATGGACTGTATGTCAGCTTGAACCATATCAAAATCTGGAGGAGGGTAGATGACTTGATCCACTTCAGGTTGCTCCCCTCCTAGATATGCAGGATGTATCCTAGATTCTGCAACGTTGTCATCATCACATAAAGGAGGATAACCAAGAGTGGCTCTGATGGAATTAGAAACCCATTTTGCATGGTCAGAGCCAGCTATGACTAATACCCTCTCCCCCTTTATGACTTCTCTTTCTATGTGATCCCTTAAATCATCTATTTGAAATCTGATTTGGGCATTTAGATAATTGACTCCGTCCCTGTAGAAAGGTTTTAACCTTTGGAGTTTTTCAGTGAGAAGCTTTTGAGAGTCTTGAATGACAGTCATAACAGCAGTTAAGCTTTCTTGCAGTGCTTGATCAAAATCTGCCTTAGCAGTAGCAGTAGAAGTTGTCTGTCCTGCAGCTATGTTCTTCATCTCTGTGACTATAGCATTGTGTGATTCAGTTAAATTATCATTCATTCTGATCTGGTTCTCTAGAACATTACCCTGCTTCAGTGTAATATCATCTACTTGAGCTTTTATTTTCTCTTGATGAGTTGCTAAATAGACTACTGCATTCCCTCCCTTGTGGAAGTAGTCAGTCATCTCCTTTTTATTAAGATTCATTTCAAATCTAATAGACTTTATTTCTTGGGCTAAATCAAATTGGAGAGATTTATTCCCCTCATCCACATATGTCTCTATAGCTTTCCTGTGCTCATCAAGTTTGATTTGCATAGCAACTAGCAAAGCACTGTAATCCATAGATGGTGTTGGTTGAGATATAGGCTGTGGAGCAATAGTTTGTAAAGCCTTTTTGTAATTCTAGCTCCTTCTCTTGAATACTTGAAATTTCTTTTTCTTAGCTCTTGCTGCCTCCTCATCTTCAGATCTTGAGGTGCTTGCTATATCTACCCTCTCCTTAGGTAGCTCCTCAACAGCTGGTTGTTTCTCAGGCTCTTGTCTTGCAAGTTCTTCTAGAATTACTACTTGCTCCCCCTCAACTGGAGCATTCTCCCCCTCAGCAGCAGTTTCCTTGTCAAAATCTGTTTGATCCTGGTTTAGTAATAGATCTTCCATTGTATATTCTGGTGGAGAATGGGCTGGAGTAACTCTTGGCTCATCAACTACTGGATCAGATTCTACTTGAACTGGAACAGATGTGTCCTTCCTGACAACATCTGGGGGTTGACTATCAATCTGAGTATGCTGATTAACATGATACAAATCAGTATCCTCTATAGGAAAATCTAAAGCATTAAGCTCAGTGATTATCTCTAGAATTGTGTTTGTAGCTTGCTCACTTTTTAGTGGAGTTGACTCTTCCACTACTAGTGGCTCTCCCTAGACTGAATCCTGGTGTAAGGGGCTAGCTGGGGGTAGCTCCACCTGTCTCACTGCAGTATCTTGTTGAGCTGGAGACTTCTCAACAGTTCCAGTGTCTTCTTCATCAGGTGTGAAGACCACTTGCTCTTCACTACCAGAGCTGCTAGTGGAAACCTAAGCCACTGGAGCAGTTTTCTTCTTCTTCTTTAGAGGTGTTACTTTCTCAGGAGTAGGCATCTCCTTTGTCAAAACTCTGTCCCATCTTGAGAAGATTCTCATGTCCATTCTTCTCATGTGGTTGATTTTACTGCCAGCAGCTTGACTCATAACTTCTGGTATAATACCAGCAAGGTATAGACTTAAGATCCTACCCAAGTTGGGCTTCTTCAGACTCTCCTTGATCTTTTCAAAGACTACTATAGACCAATCAGTTTTTAGGCTGAAGATTATCCTGGTCATGAGATTGAACATATGGGCTGAGACCCTATCATGTCCTCCAGGCTTACTCAATATCACTTTGCCAACAATTTCTGACAGGAATTTCCCCTGGCTGTTCATTCCTTTTCTATTGAAAACTGAGCCAATTTTCATCTTTGAATCCAGACCACACCATGTCAATGCTTCTCTGGTCTTAGAAGCAGTTACTTCATCCTCTTATTTTGTCCTTGGTAGATTTAGGACTTTTCTCAAACTTTTTGGTGAGACCTTAACCTTTTCACCATGGACCCTGGACTTGATCTTGAATCCAGTGTCGTCTAGGGTTGCTCCATTTAGGAATTCCAGTACTTCTTTCTTCCAGATCTTAGTCAGCTCAGAAACAAGAAATTCTAACCCTGAGTATGCAACTAGGGTTACCACAGTCTTGATCTCTAGGTCTGCTTCATCAAACGCATTTCGCACCAGTTCATAGCCTTCGTTCACGTTCTCCTCGAGCTTTGGCGCCATTAGGGTTTGAAGAATTTGACTGTAGAGAAGAGAGGTGTCGACACACAAGTTTGGTCTCGAAACTTTAGTGAGCGTGTCGACAGACAAAGGCAAAAACCTATTTATACTTTTCTAAGTTTGAAGATGAAAGGGCGGGTCAGCTAACTTAAATGGTGTCGACACTGTTGAAAAGTGTCGACACAGACTTATAATGTCTCGACACACTGTGTCGACACAAGTTTAGTCAACAGATTATATGTGTCGACACTTGTTTATGTGTCGACACCACTCAACTCGACATTTAGTCGAGACTTTACTTAGATAATTCTAAGTAAACTCTAAGTGTCGACACCAACTTGGATGTGTCGACACCTACTTATTAGGTGTCGACACTATTTTTCTGAAGTGTCGACACCTACATCCTAGATGTGTCGACACCGTTTCCCTGAAGTGTCGACACCACTATTCTGTGTCGACACAGATATCTCTGTGTGTCGACACCATTTTACTTAGCCATTTCTATAAACTTATTCTAAGTTTATCATACCTAGTTCAATTTTAAACCTATTGAACTTAGTTTCTTCTAAGGGCTTAGTATACATATCAGCTAGTTGATTATCTGTTCTAACATATTCCAGTAAAATATCTTCTTATTCTACATGTTCTCTAAGAAAATGATATTTTATTTCAATATGTTTGGTTCTACTATGGGAAACAGGGTTGTTTGCAATTGATATAGCACTAGTAGAATCACAATATAGTGGAGTTCTACTTACCTGAAATCCATAGTCCTCAAGTTGATGTTGTATCCATAGAAGTTGAGCACAACAACTTCCTGCAGCCACATACTCTGATTCAGCAGTGGAGATAGCCACACTTGTTTGCTTTTTGCTACTCCATGAAATTAGTCTTCCTCCTAGGAATTGACAGGTTCCAGTTATGCTTTTTCTGTCTTCTTTGCATCCTGCAAAGTCTGCATCTGAATAACCTGTTAGTTCAAAATCCCCATTCCTAGGGTACTAGAGGCCTAGATAAGGAGTGCCCTTTAGATATCTCAATATCCTTTTGACTGCTGTCAAATGAGACTCCTTAGGGCATGCTTGGTACCTAGCACAGACACATGTAGCATACATGATATCTGGTCTACTTGTAGTCAAATAGAGTAGGGAGCCAACTATCCCTCTATACAAAGATTTATCTACAGGTTTCCCTGCATCATCTTTGCTAAGAGACATACTTGACCCCATAGGAGTCTTCATGGTACTGGATGAATCCATACCATACTTCCTTATGAGTTCTAAGGTGAACTTAGACTGGCATATGGATAAACCATTCTCAGTTTGTCTAACTTGGAGACCCAAGAAGAACTTAAGTTCCCCCATACTACTCATCTCAAATTGTCCTTGCATTAGTTTTGCAAACTTTTTGCATAGACTACTTTCAGTAGACCCAAATATTATGTCATCTACATATATTTGGACTAGTATTACTTTGCCTCTGGATTCTCTAAGGAATAGAGTCTTGTCTATTTTCCCCCTTGTGAACTTATTCTCAATGAGGAAACTAGACAGGGTTTCATACCAAGCCCTAGGAGCTTGTTTTAACCCATATAAAGCTTTCCTAAGTCTATAGACATGATTAGGTTGAGTTGAATCAACAAAACCTGATGGCTGTTCCACATAGACTTCCTCTTTTAGATTACCATTCAAAAATGCTGACTTAACATCCATTTGGTAAACTTTAAATCTTTGAAAGGTTGCATAGGCCAGGAACATCCTTATGGCTTCCAGTCTGGCTACTGGAGCAAAGGTTTGATCAAAGTCAATACCTTCTTCCTGCCTATGTCCTTTGGCAACCAATCTTGCTTTGTTCTTAATGATGACTCCATGTTCATCCATCTTGTTCCTAAAGATCCACTTGGTTCCAATTATGTTGTGGTCTTTTGGTTTAGGAACAAGCTCCCAGAGCTTGCACCTCTTGAACTGATTCAGCTCTTCTTGCATTGCTTCAATCCAATGTGGGTCTAGGATGACTTCTTCAAACTTCTTTGGCTCAACTTGGGATAGAAAACTGGAGTAGAGTGCTGCATTCAGATTTCTGCTCCTTATTTGTACCCCTTGTCTTGGATCACCAATGATTTGTTCTACTGGATGATCTCTAAGATGGCTATTGGCTGGAGGCATCCTGACTTCAGGTTGAACTTCTTCAGTTTCTTCATTTTGCTGTACTACTTGAACTTCTTCTTCATTAGGTACATGTAGTACTCCCCCTGGACAACAGCCACTATCTTCTACTAGTTGTCTTGCAGTAGGTTCTTCTTCAATAGTGAGCTTGTCCATCTTCTTAGTTATACCTGAGGAGCTGCATAAACTACTAGACAACTCATTATTAATAAGTCTAGTTTCATCAAAGACTACATGTACTGACTCTTCTACAACTTGAGTAGACAAGTTGTAGACTCTATAAGCCTTACTGTTATTGCTGTACCCAACAAAAATTCCCTCTTGGGACTTTGCAGCAAACTTTGTCAAGTAAGACTTTCCATTGTTAAGTATAAAGCACTTACAACCAAAGATCCTGAAATAGGATAGGTTTGGTTTTCTACCTTTCACAACCTCATAGGGGGTCTTGTTGTGACTTTTAGTAATGGTATCCCTATTAATAACATGGCATGCAGTATTAACTACTTCAGCCCAGAAATATTCTGGTAGTGTTGTATCACTTAATAGGGTCCTACCAGCCTCAATCAAGGTTCTATTCTTCCTCTCAGCAATGCCATTTTGCTGAGGTGTTCTTGGTGAAGAAAATTCTTGAAATATTCCAAATTCTTCACATAGTTTTGTCATACTATCAGACTGAAATTCAGTACCATGGTCACTTCTTATTTTGACCACTGTACTGTCTAGTTCATTCTGAATCTGTTTGACAAAGCTATAGAAGACACTAGGTGTTTCAGATTTCTGTCTAAGAAAGAACACCCAGGAAAACCTTGAGTAGTCATCTACAACTACAAAGGTATAGACCTTCCTACCTAGACTGTGAACTGGCATAGGACCAAAGAGATCCATATGCAAGAGGTATAAACACCTCACAGCATCTTTGATTTCAATGCTACTAAAGGTGGATCTTGTATGCTTGCCCTTTTGACAAGCTGAGCATATTCCATCTTTAATACACTTAACTTGAGGACCATTCCTCACTAACTCTTTGCTGAAGAGTTTGCCAATTGTCTTGTAATTTTGATGGGCTAGCCTCTTGTGCCATTTGACACAATGAGAGACTTTCTCATCAGCTACAAGACACACTGGAGAACCATTGTTCTCAACCATAAAGTCTAGGCAGTAGACATTCCTCTTTCTATAACCTGTCAAAATGATCTCTTGATCATTTGACCTCTTGATATGACAACCATCCTTAACAAATGAGATGTCATATCCTACATCACTTAATTGACTTATACTAATTAGGTTGTGTTTCAAACCTTTAACATAAGCCACTTGAGTAATGGTAACTAAGTTACTAGAAATGTTACCAAACCCTTTGATGATTCCTTTTTCAGAACCACCAAAGGTGACTTTAGGACCATCTTTGATTGGAGTGTAGTCCTTTAGCAATCCCCTTGTTCGAGTCATATGTCTGGAACATCCACTGTCCAAGTACCATATTGGGGCATGGCCACTTGGACTCACCTGCAAAACAGATTAGTGAACCTTAGAACCCAAAGAATTCTTGGGTCCTTGGTACTGGTTAGTTTGCTTCCTAACAAAGCTACCTGGAGGTTTTCCAACAGGAAGTTTGCTACTCACTTTGGCACTAGCATTGTGCCAACAGTCCATGGCAAAGTGGCCTACCTTGCCACAACACCAACACTCAAACCTATTGTACCTTTGCTTAGGTACAGTCTTAGCTGCTTTATCTACAGCTCACTTATTGAGAGTTGGGGCTTTGCCCTTTGACTTGGACTTGACAGTCCTAGCTGGTTTAGAAAACCCCAGTCCAGCTTTACCTTTTTGATGAACAAATTCATCAATTAAGGGTAGAACAGACTTTGGTTTTGAAAACCTAGCAACCAATTCTCTCTCCTTCTGAAGATTAATATCCAAACTCTTGATTTGATCATTCTTAAATGATATAGTTCCCATCTGAATCACAGTTATGTGCTTCAGTCTGGCTATTTCATTAAGTTTTTTGATCAAACAACTTCTCATAATCAGTTGCAGCCACCTTGAGACTTGCAATCTCCTTAGCTTGACTCTTGGCCAAGGATTTGCATTTCTTAAATGCTTGCAATAGAACTTTATATTCATCTATCAATTGATGAATATCCTCTTCAGACTCAGATGCACTCTCATCACTTGATGAGGATGAATCTGATTCTGAACTAGAATAAGAAATTGAACTGAAAGAACAACTTTGTACCTTACTAGGTCCTGGCTGCTCCAGGATTTTGTCACTTTCTGTCAATGCCATTAGTCCTTGGCACTGACTGTCTTCTTGATCATATATGGAGTTCATGATCTGGATGAACTCTTCTTCTTCTTCCTCAGCAAACAGTCCTATATATGCTTCAGCATCTGACTCAGTTTCTGATGAAGAAATATCTGACAGGCTCTTATCCTTTTTGGCAACAAAAGACTTTTCCTTCTTGCCTTTGAAATGAGTCTTTTTCTTATCATTAGACTCCTTCCTTTTCTAAGGATAATCTGCAATCACATGTCCTTGTCTATTATAGCAATAGCATACTATTTTTGAAAGAGTTGCTTTGCTAGACTTGGTCTTTCTCCTGTCTTTCTTTGAAGACTTTTTATTCTGATAGTAGTCTTCTTTACCCTGTGAAGTAGATGGCTTTGTCCCCCACTGTTTATTCTTTAAGAACTTCTGAAAATGACTTGTGAAGGCAGCAAAGTCCACATCACTTTCACTGCTTTCAGACTTTCTGCTTGCTGACTCATCTGACTCAGTTTCAGCTACTTTTGGTTGTGGAGATTATGACTAACTTCTGTACTTTCTGGGGGCTTCTGTTTTAAATGCCACTGTCCTTTCTTTATGTTCACTTCTTGTAGTTTTCTCCTCTTCTTTCCTCACTGTCAACTGCATTTCATAGGACAGCAGTTTGCCAAACAGTGTTGGTGGAAGAATTTCTGCTAACTTTGCCATTTCCCTAATGGCACAAAACTTTGTGTCCTAATCTTTTGTAAGGGACCTTAGAAACTTATCATTAAGCTCATAATTACTGAATGCTCTGCCATAGGACATAAGCTCATTCACAATCTTATAGAACTTCTTATAGCATTCAGTTATGCTATCAGATCTACCTTGTCTAAAACTTTCATATTCTTGGTTGAGCAAAGATTTTCTGTCTTGCCTCACTTCTTCAGAACCCTCCATATACACTATCAAGGTATCCCACATCTCCTTGGATGTCTTGCAGTGTATCAAATTCTGAAAGGTAGCATCATCTATAGCACTCACTATGATATTCTGAGCCCTCTTGTCCATGGTGGCTAGAACTATCTCATCCTTTGTCATTTCAGAGAAATCTTTAGGTGTTCTCTAATTGGCATCCAAGACTGAAACATTCATGGGCACATATGGCCCTTCTTTCACTGTGATATAAATCCTAGTGTCTGAGGCTTCCATAAATAGTCTTACCCTTTCCTTCCAAATGCCAAAGATTTCTTTTCTGCAAATGGGTAACTTCATGGATCCCAATTCCTTATGATTCTCAGTGGAACCCATGGTTCTTGATTTTCTTGATTCTATAATGTACTTAGAATGAATCTGCCAACAGGATCTACTAAGACAGTTAAGTCCCTTTTTGAGTAACCTCCCTCTGATACCACTTGAAAGATATTGTACCTAATCACCTAGAGGGGGGGGGGGGTGAATAGGTGACTTAAATCTTTTTAACTTTTAAGACAGAATTCAGAATTTATCTCAGAGTTATATCTACTTGTACACAGCAATCAAACAACAATCACAAATTATCACAAGCACACAGGAGACACACAGTTTTATAGTGGTTCCCCAAGCTTTGGGTACATCCACTTTCCCCCTTCGCCTAGCTAACAGTGTACTAGATTCGGCCAAACTCCTCCACTATCTCAGATCCGCAGATCTTACACTCAGAACCCCAAAACAGGTTCCCACAACTCAGGCCCAAGGCCCTACAACTCAGCTTCTTCTCAAAGCCTACACTCAGTCACCAAGGCCTACACTCAGCCACCAAGGCCTACACTCAGCCACAACAGGCCTACACTTAGAGATTCAAATCTCCTACACTCAGGCACTCAAGCCCTACACTCAGCCTTTATAATTACAGGCTTACAAACTCAGATCCCTAAGGATCCTACAAGAAAATATGAATATAAAATGTAACCCAAACAACTCAGAGACAAGAGAGAAGAGTTGTGAGTTTCTTGATGAGTTCTTGGAAGAACTCAGCTGAAATCAACCTGACTTGGCTTTCTTCAAAGCTTCTTGAATTTAGAACACAATAAGATTGATTCCCCTGCAGTTGATCCTTGATCTCTGCTACTTAAGATTCAGACCAAATCTGAACCCTTCTTCTCAGCCTGGTTCCAATGGCTGACTTCTTGGATGAAGCTCTCTCTCTCCAACTTCTTAGATCTTCACTTGATAGCTAGATCTTCGTTGTATATTTATCACTTCAACTGTTGTTCAATCCTCTCCTTCTGTAGACAGTATAAGCTTATTTATAGGCCTTCTTCATGGTAACCGGCTGGTCCGGTTCATAACTGATTTCTGACAACTCTGACAGGTGTAGTAGACCGGCTGGAATGGCAGCTGTCAAGTCATCCAGTCAGTTCTTGAAAATTCTGTAACTGTCTGAAAGTGTCGAGACTGTCTGTCTTTAAGTGTCGACACTTATAGACCAAGTGTCGACACAAGTTGACTAAGTGTCGATACTAGCCTACAAGGTCGACATAACTCCTTGTGTTGTAGATTTTATATCACGACACTGCTTCTTCTTTATGTGTCGACACTGATAATGTGTGTCGACACAAGTCCTTGTACTTCAGTATTTTGCTGAATTCTTGTAAGTGTCGACACAACTCCTTTGTGTCGACACATCTTCATGTGTTGAACTTGCTAAGTATCGACACTTCTTCTTGGTGTTGACACATGTCTTCAGTGTTGATACTTGCTGAGTGTCGACACTGCTCCTTGTGTCGACACATTCTTCCTTATGTTGAGACTCTGGCTGACTGTCGACACTTTCCCTTAGTGCCGACACTTGTACTTAGAATATTCTTGAGCTTTGCTAAGTGTCGACACAGCTCCTTGTGTCGACACTTACTTCAAGTGTTGAGTCTTCAGCTGAGTGTCGACACATTCTTTCTTGTGTCGACACTTACTGATGTAGACATAGTTTCACTGGGTGTCGACACAACTGCTAAGTGTCGACACTGCTTCACTGGACTTTTCTTCATTGAGTGTCGACACAGCTCCTTGTGTCGACACTTTCTGCCTGGTGTCGACTCAGCATCCCTGGTGTCGACACAATCACTCCAAGTGTCGACACTGCTTGCCTGGGTGTCGACACAAGTCTTCTTAAGTGTCGACACTTTCCCTCTGGGTGTCGACACATAGACTTAGAAACTTTTTCATCTTTTCTATAAATATTTAACCTGCACAAGTAAACTCAGAAATACATCAAATACATTTTGATGTATATCATTGAGTAGGGTGTGGCTTCTTCAAATCAGGTACATTAGAACCAATGTACCCAACAAACGCTGAGACCGATGAGAAGATCAAAGTTCGTTGAGCTCAGGTTGCGGTTCGTTGAGCTCATCTCAAAGCATATCAAGCTAAAGCCAGAAAATCTGTCTAAGGCAATAGCACTGAGACTGCTGAGAAGAAGGCTTTGAGACCACTGAGATAGTTGAGAAGATAGCGCTGAGATAGCTGAGATAGCTGAGAATATTGCATTGAGACAGCTAAGACAGCAGAGACAATATTGGCTGGAAACTTTCTAAGTCCAAAAGCGTTGAGTGAAGCAAGTTCACTCAATGCTTCTAAATAAAGCAGGAAGCGCTGAGATAGTTAAGTGGTAAACAGCTGAGAACAAATCTAGCCAGATTTTTCTAAGTTAAGAAGCGTTGAGTGAAGCAGGTTCACTCAACGTTTCTAATAAAGAAGGAAGCACTGAGACAGTTAAAAGCAAAAACTGCTGAGACCGCTGAGACCAAGGCTTGTCTCAGCTAAAAATGAAAAATCGCTGAGATAAAACCGCTGAGACAGTTAAAGTGGAAAAACCGTTGAGACAACAAATAAGAGGAATGCTCTGAGACATAGGCTTGTCTCAGCTAATAATGAAAAACCACTGAGACCGTTGAGATAATGCCAGAGAATATTTTCTAAGTACAGATGTTGATGACCACTAATGACGTCATCAAAGTCAAAATTGCAGGAAGCCATTGCGGGAAAGTTGCTGCAACGCCTAAAGATGTTTTGTCCCTTTATAATGGAGTTGGCGCTCACCAATCCTTGGTGGGCCCACATACTATGGTGTTGTTGATTCAAATCAACGCATATAAAAGGGGAAATAGTAAAGCGATTAGGGAAAACAAATCAAAGGAATAAAAAGAAAAACTAATAGAGGCGGCTGGACATTTTCCGATCAAGATTGAAAGCTAAAGTATAGCCAAGATAGCCTGAAGGCAAAGAAGGATAGCTGAAGCTTTTCATGCTCAGTAAGGTTGTTCTCTATAGAACAGTTTAATTGATTCATCTCATCAGCAAAGGGGAAGCTGCTCCTCTGTACAACAGAAAAAAGTGATAGATGTAGAAGAAGGCTGATTCCTTCTACATCAAGTAAGCTGGACAAAAATCTACTCAGTCTAGCAAAGATGACTCAGAGTAATTTCTCTGAGTCATTTATTTTATCTTCTTCAACTTACTATTTTATTTCCTATAGGATTTAGGTTACCTGAATCTGAGTGTAGGGCACTTTGTGCCTGAGCTGTAGGTAACAAATTTGTCACTAATGTAGGTGTCAAATTGGGGCACTGAGGTAGAATCCAAGTGAGGATCTGAGCTATAGGGACTTTGTGCCTGAGATAGGTGACAAGCTTGTCACAAAACTGTATGTGCCTGGAGGGGCACTGAGGTAGGTACCTGGAGGGGTACTGAGTTGTAGGAGTGTTGCGCACTCTGAGAGTAGGGCCTTGTGCCTGAAGTTATATGGTTGAAAAGCCTGAGCTGTAGGACTTAGAGATAAGGCTGAGGTAGGTGGCTTGAGGGTCACTGAGTGTAGGAGCACTGTAGAGCTCCGAGGTAGGATCGTTTGGGATCTGAGGTAGGGCTGTCCTCCCAGCGTGAGTGTAGGGCTTAACATCCTGAGGTAGGTGGTCTGCTGACCACTGAGTGTAGGCCCTTGTGGCTGAGAAGTGAGTCTTGGAGGAGACTTGAAGATCCTGCAGGATCTGAGGTGTAAGCTCTTATGAGCAGTTTGGAGAAGTTTATGTCGAGTCCAACAAATAAGCTTGGATAGGTGGAGAGGGAAAGTGGATGTACCCAATTGGGGAACCACTATAAATTCTGTTGTTTGCTGTGTGTACTTGTTTGTCTTTGTGATTGCAGGATTTAAGGACAAGATCTAGATAGAACATGTTGAAAACAACAAAAGATTTATTAAAAGCTCCAAGACCTATTCACCCCCCTCTAGGTGGTTAGCTAACCTAAAATTAAATAACTTTCAAGTAATATCAGAGAGAGGTTGCTCAGAAAGGATTTAACAATTTGAGTATACCTCCATGGTTAGCTAAAAGATAAGAAATGGTGTCTGGTGTAAACTATAAGGAATTAGGAGCCATGAAGTTTCCAATCTACAGAAAGGAGGGGTTTGGGCTTTGGAAGGAAAGGGTCAGGATGTTCATGGAAGCTGCTGACCCTAGGATCTACATCACAGTCAAAGAGGACCCTCCATCCCCATGAATATCTCAGTTCTGGATGCCAACATCCAGATTCCTTAATCATATGAAGAAATGAACAAGGATGAGCTCCTCCTTGCCTCCATAGACAAGAGAGCTCAAAATATCATTGCTAGTGCAGTAGATGGTTCTACATTCCAGAATCTTGTATACTACGAGGCCTACAAGGAGATGTGGGACACCCTAGTGGTGTTCATGGAGGGTTCAGAAGAGATGAGGGATGACAGGAAATCCATGCTCAACTAGAAGTATGAGGCCTTCAGACATGGAAAGTCTGAGTGCATTGCTGAAAGTTTTGAAAGCTTTTTCAGAACTATTAATGAACTGAGAACTTATGGAAGGGTCTTCAGCACCTATGAGCTGAATGAAAAATATCTCATATCCCTCACGAAGGATTGGGACACAAAGATCTGTGTCATCAGTGAAATGGGCAGGCTAGCTGACACACCACCTCCAACCCTGTTTGGAAAGCTATTGCCCTATGAGATGCAGCTTGCTGCAAGGAAGGAAGATAAAGAGAACGACAGCAAGTCACATAGCAAGGAGAAATCTGTGGCTTTCAAAGCAGAAGCTTTAACCAAGAGCAGAAGGAAGATCTCTCCAGTAAGGACAACTACTGTATCAGAATCTGAGAGCTCCAGGTCCAGCTTATCTGACAACCATACATCTGATGAGGACCTTGCTGCCTTCTGCAGGAAGTTTTAGAAATTCATGAAGAAGGGGTATTGGAAGAACAGAATACCTTCTTTCTCCTCTCAGTACAGAAGGAAATCCTCTAAGGAGGACATGTATGCTCCTAACTCTAATAAAGAATCTTCCTCTAAAATTATTTGTTTTTGCTGCAGTAAACCTGGGCATGTAATTGCTGACTGCCCACTAAAGAGGAGAGAAGAAAGAGTGAAGAAGCACCATACAAGAAAGAAGAAAGAGAAGTACCTAGTGGCCAAGAAGGAGAAGACCTGGTCTGACTCTTCCTCTGATTTAGACAGTGAAGAAGATGATGCCTACATTGGGCTTATTATTGTTGCTGAAGAGGAACCTGAAGAGTTCCCTGCTGTTAGAATAGGGATCAGGGCCCCTCTGTCACACCTAGAGAGTGACTCAGAGGTGGATGAAGATGAAGAAGTAGATGGTCAGTGCCATGGACTAATGGCAATGACAGATGAAGAAAGAAGCCAGGATCAGCCTGGTCAGTCTCAGGTACATGCTAAACCACATTATTTTATTTTTAATTGTGAGGCTGACTCAGTCTCTGAAGCTCAATCATCAAGAGATGAAGGAGATTCAGACTATGAGGATGATGTAAACTCCATAATTGCCAAGTATGGAGAACTTCTTGAGGCCTTCAAGAAATGCAAGCTACTTGCAAAGTGGCAGGAAAAAGAGCTTTTTATTCTTATGTTGCAGAATAGATACCGGGCGGTATGGCGGTCTGACTCTGGCGGGTTGCTATCCGGGCGGTCTGGCGGTCTGACTCTGGCGGGTTGTAGTCCGGGCGGTCTGTCGGTTTCTCTCCAGCGGTTTGGCTGCAGACTTGTTGATGTTGGTGTTCTGGCGGTTTGTCAATCAGTCCCTGATGTCTTGGAGACCGGGCGACCTGGCGGTCTATTTTGGCAGCTTGGTGTCTCCATCTGGTGGTTGCCGGGCGGTTTGCCCATTCATCAAATCTCGCGACTTGGTCGACTTGTATTTATGTTAAACCTCTTGTACATGTTATTTTTTAGTCCCATATTGTTTATTTATAATCTTTCTCATCTCCTCCATTCTATAAAAGGGAGGCTATACCATGTAATACACACGTTTTTTGGAATACAAAAAATTCAGTTTGTCCAATTTACGGACTCTCTTTTTTCTGTTCGCACATGGTAATAGAGCCAGCGATCTTGTCCGCCTGAGTCAGTGCCTTCCTCTGTCAGCGCGACTGATTCTCCTTCTTGCCGCTTGTTCGTGCGGTCTCTCCTCCTTTGTCGCTGATCTTTGTTTGCGTGGCCTTCTTCTTCTCACCTTTCTCTGTGGCCTGCTTTCGCGACTTTTTGGTCTCCTGTTCGCACGACCTGCTCTCTTCCTGCGCGACTTCTTCCCTTTGGTCCGCTCCGGTTTCTTGTTCTTTCTGTTGCAATACATTTCCTTTTGTCCGATGCGGTCATCTCTCTACCCGCGCGGCCTTTTTTCCGCCTCGACCTCTTTCTTTCTGCGTGAACTTTCTCTCTTCTCTTTTCCCGCGCAGCTTGTTCTATTGCCCTATCCGGTTCTTCTACGACCACCGCTACTCCTGTGGCAACTCCGCCTCCTCCTCCCATTCCTTCCGGGAATCTTGGCACCGTCTCCATGCTTGTTGGTTCCAACTACCCGGATTGGAGCGTCTCTTTCACCTTCCTCCTTCGCTCACAACACAAACGCCACCACCATACCGATGACCCTCCTCCTACCACTTCCGCTGAGTTTGACGACTAGGATGCTAGCGATGCGCTTGTCCTCACTTATCTCGCTAGCAGTCTTTCCGATGAGTGTCTTGTTGTCATCCGTCATGATGAGACGGTCAAGAAGGCATGGCTTCATCTTGCTGCTCTATACTCGAAGGAGGCTTAGACGTCCCACATCTATACTTTGTATGCAGACCTCTTTACCCGTCCTTCCATGTATCCTGCTACCGCTTATCAACAGGTCCAAGCTCTTGGGGCTGAGATTCTTCAACATTGCCACTTCTCTGCGGATCTCGCCAAACAGTACAAGCACTTTCAAGAACTTCTTGTTGTTTGCTACCTCCTACGACTTCCTGATTCCTACGACATGATCCGCCAACAAATCTTGGGTGAAGCAGACTCTCCCAACTTGGATACCACTGTTGCACGCATTGCCGCAGTTACATCTCTTCTTCAGCGTCCACTTCTATCTTCTCCTCCTCCAAAACAATATGCTCACCAGACTCAATGAAGCGGCTCTGGTAGTCGCAACCACCATTCCGGTGGTCGAAGTTCTTCGTGCTTCCTCAGCTCTCATTGTGGCTGCACCGAGCATCTTGTGGATCGATGCTGGCTGAAACATCCACATCTTCACCCTTCTGGTGACTCTTCCACCTCCTCTTCCAAGCCGTCCGCTTTGGTGGTCACTTCCTAAGGTAGTGCTCACGTGGTGACTCAAGGTAAATGGCTCATCGACTCTAGTGCAACTAATCACATGACAGGCAATCTGCAATGCTTTTCTCTCCTTGAAACACATGATCGGTTGTCCCCGGTCCTTGTTGTAGGCGGCTCTCCCTCCCCGGTTCATGGAACGGGAGTGGTTCATGTCACTCCATCTCTTCTCTTGGACGACACTCTCTATTTGCCCAAGTTTCCCTGCAATTTGTTTTCGGTTTAATCTTTGTGCAAGCAACTTCAATGCTCCGTCACATTTACTCCCTCTTCTTGCCCTTTTCAGGATCCGAGCTCCCAACGGACGATTGCTACTAGGACTGAGAGCGGCGGCCTCTACTTCCTCGACAACGTTTCTGATCTGTCAACTTTCTCCTCCTCTTCTACAAATCTCTTACAATGGCAACTTCACCTTGGGCATCCTCCTCCATGACTTCTTAATCAGCTTTTGCCTCACCTCCCTCCGCACAGTTCTCCTCTCAACTGCGACGCCTGTCAGCTTGGAAAGCATCACCGTTCCTCCTTCCTGCCGAAGTAAGTTCGTGGTTCTACCTGTCCATTTGATCTTGTTCACTCCGACATCTGTGGACCTGCTCCTATCCTCACCATTGGTCGGGATAGCTCTTATTTTGCTACTTTCATTGATGATTTCTCTCGATGTACTTGGGTGTATCTCTTACGAGAACGCTGTGAACTTTTTGATATATGGACATCTTTTTATCACTTAATTTAAAATCAATTTGATGTTTCTATTAAAGTCTTACGCTCTGATAATGCCAAAGAGTATGTTAGTTAAGCTTTTTCCTCCTTTTGTATGCAACATGAGATTATTCATCAAACAAGTTGTGTTTACACCTCACAATAAAATGGAGTGGCGGAACGCAAAAACCGTCACCTCCTTGATGTCGCTCGTACCATACTAACACAAATGCATGTCCCTCGCTCCTACTAAGACTATGTTGTTCTCATTTCTTACTATCTCATCAATCATATTCCCTCCACCGTTCTCCGCAGTCAAACCCCCTTCTCCATTCTCTATCAAGGAAAGGATCCATTTCCTCTCCCTCTACATATCTTAAGCTGCACAGCCATTGTGCATTCCCCCTCTGTCACCCGCAACAAACTCAGAATGGCTACTCTATCCCTCAGAAAGGCTACTGTTGTTTTGACACCATTCTTCGCAATCAGTTCGTCTCTGGGGAAGTTAGCTTCTTTGAGAATGCTCCATATTTCTCTAACAACTGCTCTCGTCTCCCTGTGGCATTCAGTCTTCCTCTTCCTCTTCCTCTTCTCTCCAGCCCATCCTCTCCTACCGAGGTTTTTCCACCTCCACCATCTCCATCCTCTTCACCTCCCTCTCCACCTCCGCAATCTCCCTCCTCTTCGCTGTCATCGCTCTCTCCTCTCGGGCCAGCTCTCTCCACCACGGATGCTCCGGATACTGAGGAACCTGCTGACCTGGACCTCCCCATTTCCCTTCGCAAAGTGGTTCGTGCTTGTACCCAGCATACGCTTGATGTCATTGTTTCCTATGATCATCTAACAACTGCTCGCATGAAGTTTGCATTGGCTCTCTCTTCCACTTCCACCCCTCGTTCCTATCAGGAGGCCCTTACCATTCCACATTGGAAGGCTGTCATGGATGAAGAGATTGCTACTCTCACTAAACGGGGTACCTGGACCCTAGTTGTAACGCCCCGAAACTCAAAGGAGCAAAAGGGGGACGTTTTGGGCCAGTTTGGGTTCTGGCAGCAGGCACACGGCCTGGGACACGAGCGTGTCCCAGGGCGTGTCGACCCGTGTCGACACTTAGTCGCGAAGTCGTCGAGATTTGCTCGACGATTCGTGGAGACTGGGCACACGGCCTGCGACACGGGCGTGTCGCAGGGCGTGTCGACCGTGTCGACGATCGTCTCGGGGAGTCATCGAGATTGGCTCGACGATCGTTGAGACACGGCACATGGCCTAGGACACGGGCATGTCCAAGGCCGTGTCATCAGGTCAACGATCTTCGCTCGACGAAATGTCGAGACCGTGTACACGGCCTGGGGTCCAGGCGTGTTGAGGTGACACGGGTAAGGACACGGGCGTGTCCTAGAACCCATGCAGTGCTCGGGTTGATTTTGGGGAAAAATCATGGGGTACACGGCCGGCCACACGGCCGTGTGAGGTGGAACACGGGCGTGTCAACTCAAACACGGGCGTGTTCAATACCCGTGTGTGGTTCCAGGAGATTCGATTTTGACGGCGAATGAGGCACATGGCCCTGGACACGGGCGTGTGCCAGGCCGTGTTCGGTCCAGATTGGGCATTTCAGCCCCGGATCAAAGCCGTTCGTTTCCTTGTTTTGAGATCCAACGGCTGGGGGATGTTCCTGAAGGGATATACCCGTGAATGGACTTGGAAAACCCTTACTTTTCATAACTTATCATCTTTCTAAATCCTTGGAGAGAGAGGAGAGCCAAGGGAGGAAGAAGGAGCTAGATCCGCCATTGGAGGAGCTTCGGAGCTCCGAATCGCGAGCCGACTCCGGATCCACGGAGGCAACGCTAGTGCAGTGGTTTTCATCCAATTACTTTTCAATGGCGCCAAAGAGGAACGCAAGGGTAACGATCCTCATCTTGATCATGAATAGCTCTCTTTCTTTGCATAGGAAGCCCGCTCTCGCGAGTTTGCGGAGAGTTGGAGGCGTTCCTTCGGGTAGATATGTGAAATCCCCGTTGTTTAGAGTCCGTAAGCGAGAACGGACATAGGCATGATGTGTGAAGCCTACCCGGACATGTTAGTCTGGATCGGTGATGTTGCATTGCATAAATGCCGGAGAAGACTCCGTGCTATGGATTGTTTTTCGGGTTTTCTACGCGGTAGATTGCTGCAGGGAGCCTTGGGGACTAACCCAAAGGTGCAGCCGGAAAACTGGGCGGATACGAGATCTTGCCAACATGGAGGCCTGAGAGCCAACTTGAACATAACCGAGTTATGTGAAATTGTGTGACGAAAATGGGACTCGGGAGAAGTTTGACCTGCGCAAATGGCTTAAATTGTCGTTGCGACGTGAGCACGGGTTAGATGGAACCGTACCCATATCTATGTCGTTCGGGTTAAAGAGACCTAAGGTTACGTGGCACTTGCCGTTGGCATAGATGTGAGTCTTCGGCGGTCAATGACTTAAATTGACGTGACCCATGCCGGGAAGACAAATTGCTCATATGTTTGGCCGTCTATGTGGCGGTGGTGAGTCCGGAATGTTAATGGCTTTAATTGACGTGACATCGACCGGTTCACCGAGAATGTGCCCTGAGTGTACGGGGCGTGTGGCCGTGCGAGCCAACGTCTGTGATGAAATGGCTATATATATTGCTCGCTTATGCTAATGAAATGCAGGGAAGGAGCATCACCGCCCCGAGTTGGGGGCAGGATCGTTATAATTTGGTCAGCATTGCTGACCGTTGCCTTGTTTTGCCACCGTGCGGTGGTTTGTTGCTTGCAGGTGCAGCTGGACCAAGCGGTCAATAGCGGGCTAAAGCCCTTTTTGCGAAGCCGGCCCTCGAAGGCCCAAATGGAAGTGTTTACTATTTTATTCATGTATGACCGGCCTGCGTGCCGTGGTTTGTAAAACATGTAATATTCAAGTGAAACATTTTGTAAGGCCTTAAGGCTTGTTTTGAGTATTTTGTATAACATTCCTCTTTTGTACGAGTGGACATTCGTGCTTTGATGCTGGGTTCTTGTTTATAACTTCTATAAACTGCTTCCGCTAGAATGCTCTGTGTAGGACGTTGAGATTGGTTGGATGGTTTCCATAAGTAACCACCCGGTCTGTCTGTAGTATATGGCGTCGGGCCCCGGCCGGACCTACTGCTATATGCTATGCGACGGATAGGGGGTGTTACAATTTGGTATCAGACTACTGGTTTTGGTCGGGCTTAAAGTGAATTCGTGGGCGAATTCTTTTTAAGGGGTGGTGAGCACATTGTGTGCGTCATCGTTATAACGGTAAAAGAACCCATGAATGTCCACTTAGGAATGAAAATACTCGTGTTTGAGGAATCTGCGTGTTCCTATAATTGTTGTTTGCAATTTATTTGGTCGCTTAACGGTGTTTTGTACCACTATAGGTGACCAGAAGTGGTGTTGGGCCGTCAGAACGCCGAGTTTCTGAGGCTTGTAGTGCACCGGAAGTTGCTCCCCCAACACCTCTGTCGGCTGAGAACATACGATTGGTGGCTGAAGCGGTGTTGGCCGTGATAAATACACAGCCTGCAAGGCAAGCGCAGCAGCCCGCTCCTGTGATGGAGCAGGAACCTCTGCAAGAGGCCGAGCCGAGGAGAGTGGAGCAAGTGGTTGTGGAACCGGTGGTGCCAAGGATGGCAACCGAGAGGCAGCTTAAGAATGTAATGAGCTTTAACCCTCCGTTATTCTCGCGGTTGGGAACCCCATCTCAGGCTGATGATTGGCTCTCTAGGGTGAAGAGAGTCATGACATCGCTACGTTCCTTATGGACGGTGAAGCGAGGATGTGGTGGGAAGGATTGGAGATGCATCATCTGAGAGGTAGACAACTGATAGACGTTCCGATGGAAGAGTTCTCGGGATTATTCTTAGCAAGATACCTCCCTTCGACGCAGAAGATAACATTGGAAAATGAGTTCCTGAAGTTAGTACTGGGTGAGAGGAGCGTGGATGAATATCTCCATGAGTTCACTCGTTTGAGTCGTTATGCTAGCTCCACCATCATGGACGAGGAGCGCAAGACTAATCGCTTTTATGAAGGCTTGAGGGATGAGTTGAGACTACTGCTTTCGGGGCCGATGACGCAGGGTTTCTTAACCTTGGTCAATACTGCCCGGTCCTTGGAGAAGGACATGAAGAGCGTGCAAGCGAAGAAAAGCTTGGGTGAGAAGAAATTTGAGTTCAGAGTGCTGACTACTTCAAAGTCCGGCTATCGGAGGTCTTTCAAGAAGCATAGGACTTCGGGTCCAGCTCCTTCTGGCGCTTCTGGGGCGACTACGGGTCAGACCCCGGGTGCGTGTTTTACATGTGGAAAGACGGGGCATTTTGCCCGTGATTGTTGGAGCGGGCGTCCTAAGTCCGAGAGAAGGCCGGGAGCTACTTATGAAGAGAAGGGAAAGGCGGTGGAGTCGACCGCATCCCACTATGCTCCGGCCCAACCAAGGGTGTACAATCTTGGCCAACAGGAGGCCATCAAACAGGCTGATGTGGTGACAGGTACGGTTTAATTTATAGCAAGTCACTTTCTTTAAATACTTGTTATGCACATGTTACCTTACCACTACTTGTTTAGGATTTGTATTGATTTGTGAAAATCTGGCACGAGCACTTTTCGATACGGGAGCTTCACACTCCTTCTTGTCCGAAGGATTTATATCACGCATCGGAGCCCCTTCTTCGATGACAAAGGATAAGTTGGATGTGTTGTTGCCCAATGGGTGTTCGATGCGAGCGGATAGGATCTGCGATGTTAATATTCGTATTGGGGAGCAGGAGTTCGACCTGCTGGTGTCTTTACTTCCGTTAGTGGAGTTCGACGTCATATTTGGCATGGACTGGCTCTCGGAGCTGCAGGCCCATATAGATTGCGGTAGTAAGGAAGTCAAGCTGGGAGTAAGTCGTGAGACGACTTTTACGGGCTTAAAGGGGTCGAGCAAGACGTTGATGTCTGCTCTTCAAGTGGTTAAGGCGGTTCGTGCCGGAGCAGAACTGTTCTTTACACTAGTGGAGGTTGCAAAGCCGAAGCCCGCGTTGGATTGCATTTCAGTGGTATCGGAATACCCTGATGTGTTCCCCGCAGATCTTCCTGGAGCCCCGCCTCAGCGGGAGATAGATTTTACGATCGAGCTAGTGCCAGGTGCAAAGCCTGTGTCACGATCTCCGTATCGGCTAGCGCCTAAGGAAATGGCGGAGCTGAAAGTTCAACTGCAAGAGTTGTTGGAGCAAGGGTATGTGCGCCCGAGTTCTTCGCCTTGGAGCGCACCGGTCCTCTTTGTTAAGAAGAAGGACGGAAGCTTGAGGCTATGTATTGATTATCAGGAGTTGAACAAGTTGACTGAGAAGAACAAGTACCCGATCCCCCGGATTGATGATCTATTTGATCAGTTAGTCGGGTCGACAGTGTACTCGAAGTTGGATCTCAAGGCTGGGTACTATCAGCTGCGAATAAGGGAGAGTGACATCCCAAAGACAGCGTTTAGTACGAGATACGGGCATTATGAGTTTACGGTCATGCCGTTTGGGCTGACAAATGCGCCGTCAGTGTTCATGGATTTGATGAACAGGACTTTCAGGGAGTACTTGGACCATTTCGTGATCGTCTTCATCGACGATATTTTGGTGTACTCGCAAAGTGAGGAAGATCACTTCAAGCATCTTCATTTGGTGTTGGAGACACTAAGGAGAAATTAGTTGTATGCCAAGTTCTCGAAGTGCGAGTTTTGGCTATCCTCAGTGGCGTTCCTCGGGCATATAGTGAGTGGAGATGGCATTGCTGTGGATCCGGCAAAGATTGTTGCGATACGGGAGTGGCCTGAGCTTGCTACGGTAGCGGAAGTCCGGAGTTTTCTGGGGCTTGCCGGCTATTATAGGCGCCTCGTAAAGAACTTCTCGCGGATAGCGTTACCTCTCACTACTTTGATGAGGAAGGAACATAAGTTCGTTTGGACGCCGGAGTGCGCGCGAGCTTTTGAGGAGTTGAAGTGTCGGTTGACCACGACGCCTGTGGTGAGTTCGCCATGTGGAACCGAAGGCTATGAGATTTATAGTGATGCTTCGGGCAGCGGTTTGGGTTGTGTGCTACTGCAACACGGAAGTGTAATAGCTTATGGCTCGAGACAGCTAAAAGTGCATGAGAGGAATTATCCGGTCCATGACTTGGAGTTAGCGGCCGTGATTTTTGCCTTGAAGCTGTGGAGACACTATTTGTACGGTGTGAAGATTGATATCTACACCGATCACAAGAGCCTAAAGTATCTTATTGATCAGAAGGATCTGAATATGCGGCAGCGTAGATGGATGGAGTTCCTGGGAGACTATACATTCAAGATGCACTATGTGCCTGGCAAAGGGAATGCGGTTGCGGACGCGTTGAGTCGCCGAGCCCCAGCTCAAGACAATTGGCTATCAGTGCATGATGAGCGGTTGGTGCGGGAGTTGGAGGCGTTGGAGATTGTTTGTGTGGATAGACAATCTAGTGCTGAAGCAGTTCTGAATTGGACTGAAGTCTAATATGTCATGGCTGATCGTATTCGGCAGGCTTTGGATATGGATGCTCATATGAAGCAGTTCATGGTAGAGGCTCTAGATGGGTCAAATTCCCAATTCGTCGTGGAGGACGGATTGTTGTGGAAAGATGGTCGTCTGTGAGTCCCAAGTGTGGGCAATTTACAGGTGGAGTTGTTGTACGAGGCACACCATACCAAGTACTCGATTCACCCGGGGAGCACGAAGATGTACCGTGATGTGAAGAAACTGTTTTGGTGGCCGGGTTTAAAGAAGGATATGGCTCTATACGTAACGAAGTGCCAAACTTGCGCCTTGGTAAAGGCGGAGTGCCAAAAGCCGGGAGGATTTCTTAAGTCCTTGCCTATTCCGGAGTGGAAATTCGACGACATCTCTATGGACTTTGTGCACGGTTTGCCAAGGTCGCAAAAGGGGAACGACGCCATTTGGGTGGTTGTTGATCGATTAACGAAGGTGTCGCATTTTATTCCGCATAGGAAGGATGATCCGGTGGAGAAGCTGGCAAAGCTTTATGTGGATAACATAGTACGGCTTCATGGTGTGCCCCGCAGCATCGTGCGTGACCGAGATGGGCGGTTCACATCCAATGATTGGAGGCTTGTGCAGCAAATGTTGGGAACAAAGATGAAATTCAGCACAGCCTTCCATCCACAAACAGATGGGCAGACCGAGAGGGTCAATAGAACCATGGAAGACATGCTTCGCATGTGTGTCTTGGATTTTGGAAAGCAATGGGAAGACCCCCTATATTTGGTGGAGTTCGCATACAACAACAACTACCAAGCGAGTATTCAGATGGCGCCTTTCGAGGCCCTATATGGTAGAAGATGTCGCACGCCGTTGTCTTGGTTAGAAACGAGTGAGTCAAAGTTTTATAAGCGATCAGAAGTGGAGGATGCTACTTCTTTGGTGAGAACCATTCGGGAGAGGTTGCTTATCGCTCAGAACCGACAAGCAAAGTACTATAATGCCAAGCACAGGAACGTGGAGTTCGCTGTGGGCGATTATGTATACTTAAAGATCAAGCCGTTCAAGGGTGTCTCGCGGGTGCGGCGATTGAAAAAGCTAAGCCCGAGGTAACTTGGACCGTTTGAGGTTTTGGAGCGAGTTGGAGAAGCAGCCTATCGGTTGAAGCTTTCAGTGGAGCTTAGTGGTTTACACGATGTATTCCATATTTCGGTGCTTCGGAAGGCGGTGCAAGAGCCTACGCAAGTGATCGCGGTCGATCAAGTGCCGGTGGATAGTGGGCTAACGACAAAGGTCAAGCCCGTGCGGATTGAGGACTCGGAGGTCAAGCGGCTATGTAATAAAGAGATCAGGATGGTCAAGGTCCGGTGGGACAATTGCGGTCGTGAGGAGCTCTCTTGGGAGCGAGAGCAGACTATGCTTGACGAGTATCCGGAGTTGTTCCGCTCAGGTACAAATTTTGGTTTTGTACATGTCTTTCCTTTATATATAATTTCGTGGACGAAATTCTTTTAAGAGGGGGAGAGTTGTAACGCCCCGAAACTCAAAGGAGCAAAAGGGGGACGTTTTGGGCCAGTTTGGGTTCTGGCAGCAGGCACACGGCCTGGGACACGGGCGTGTCCCAAGGCATGTCGACCCATATCGACACTTAGCCGTGAAGTCGTCAAGATTTGCTCGACGATTCGTGGAGACTGGGCACACGGCCTGCGACACGGGCGTGTCGCAGGGCGTGTCGACCGTGTCTACGATCATCCCGGGGAGTCTTCGAGATTCGCTTGACGATCGTTGAGACAAGGCACACGGCCTAGGACACGGGCGTGTCCAAGGCCGTGTCATCAGGTCAACGATCTTCGCTCGACGAAATGTCGAGACCGTGTACACGGCCTGGGGTCCAGGCGTGTTGAGGTGACACGGGTAAGGACACGGGCGTGTCCTAGAACCCGTGCAGTGCTCGGGTTGATTTTGGGGAAAAATCATGGGGTACACGGCCGTGTGAGGTGGAACACGGGCGTGTCAGCTTGAACACGGGCATGTTCAATACACGTGTGTGGTTACAGGAGATTCGATTTTGACGGCGAATGAGGCACACGGCCCTGGACACGGGCATGTGTCAGGCCGTGTTCGGTCCAGATTGGGCATTTCAGCCCCGAATCAAATCCGTTCGTTTCCTTGTTTTGAGATCCAACGGCTGGGGGATGTTCCTGAAGGGATATACCCGTGAATGGACTTGGAAAACCCTTACTTTTCATAACTTATCATCTTTCTAAATCCTTGGAGAGAGAGAAGAGCCAAGGGAGGAAGAAGGAGCTAGATCCGCCATTGGAGGAGCTTCGGAGCTCCGAATCGCGAGCCGACTCCGGATCCACGGAGGCAACGCTAGTGCGGTGGTTTTCATCCGATTACTTTTCAATGGTGCCAAAGAGGAATGCAAGGGTAACGATCCTCATCTTAAGTATGAATAGCTCTCTTTCTTTGCATAGGAAGCCCGCTCTCGTGAGTTTGCGGAGAGTTGGAGGCGTTCCTTCGGGTAAATATGTGAAGTCCCAATTGTTTAGAGTCCGTAAGCGAGAACGGACATAGGCATGATGTGTGAAGCCTACCCGGATATGTTAGTCTAGATCGGTTATGTTGCATTGCATAAATGCCGGAGAAGACTCCGTGCTATGGATTGTTTTTCGGGTTTTCTACGCGTTAGATTGCAGCATGGAGCCTTGGGGACTAACCCAAAGGTGCACCCGGAAAACTGGGCGGATACGAGATCTTGCCAACATGGAGGCCTGAGAGCCAACTTGAACATAACCGAGTTATGTGAAATTGTGTGACGAAAATGGGACTCGGGAGAAGTTTGACCTGCGCAAATGGCTTAAATTGTCGTTGCGACGTGAGCACGGGTTAGATGGAACCGTACCCATATCTATGTTGTTCGGGTTAAAGAGACTTAAGGTTACGTGGCACTTGCCATTGGCATAGATGTGAGTCTTCGGCGGTCAATGGCTTAAATTGACGTGACCCATGCCGGGAAGACAAATTGCTCATATGTTTGGCCGTCTAAGTGGTGGTGGTGAGTCCGGAATGTTAATGGCTTTAATTGACGTGACATCGACCGGTTCACCGAGAATGTGCCCTGAGTGCACGGGGCGTGTGGCCGTGCGAGCCAACGTCTGTGATGAAATGGCTATATATATATATTGCTCGCTTATGCTAATGAAATCCAGGGAAGGAGCATCGCCGCCCCGAGTTGGGGGCGGGATCGTTATAATTTGGTCAGCATTGCTGACCGTTGCCTTGTTTTGCCACCATGCGGTGGTTTGTTGCTTGCAGGTGCAGCTGGACCAAGCGGTCAATAGCGGGCTAAAGCCCTTTTTGCGAAGCCGGCCCTCGAAGGCCCAAATGGAAGTGTTTACTGTTTTATTCATGTATGACCGGCCTGCGTGCCGTGGTTTGTAAAACATGTAATATTCAAGTGAAACATTTTGTAAGGCCTTAAGGCTTGTTTTGAGTATTTTGTATAACATTCCTCTTTTGTACTAGTGGACATTCGTGCTTTGATGCTGGGTTCTTGTTTACAACTTCTATAAACTGCTTCCGCTAGAATGCTCTGTGTAGGACATTGAGATTGGTTGGATGGTTTCCATAAGTAACCACCCGGTCTGTATGTAGTATATGGCGTCGGGCCCCAGCCGGACCTACTGCTATATGCTATGCGACGGATAGGGGGTGTTACACTAGTTCCTCCTCCTTTCAGCACAGATGTTGTTTGCTGACGCTACGTCTTTCTGGTGAAATTCCTCCCCGATGATAGTGTCGATCATTACAAGGCTCAGCTTGTTACTAAGGGCTTTACCCAGACTTATGGCGTTGATTACTTTGGCACTTTCTCTCTAGTTGCTCGTCTCAGCACTATTCGGGTCCTTCTCTCTGCGGCGGTCAACAGGGATTGACCCATTTCACAGCTGGATGTCAAGAATGCCTTTCTTTATGGGGATCTTCAGGAAGATGTCTACATAGAGCAACCTCCAGGGTATGTTGCTCAGGGGGAGACACAGGTTTGCCGACTCAAGAAGGTTATCTATGGCCTAAAATAAAGTCCTCTCACTTGGTTTGACAAGTTTAGCGGGATTGTGGTGGCCGTAGGTTTTACGAGAAGTTCTGCTGATCACTCCCTATTTACTCGTAAAACTTCTCTGGGTCTAGTGGTCCTTGCAGTATATATGGATGATATTCTTCTTACTGGAGATGACCAAACTAGGATAATCTTGACAAAGAAGCATCTTCGACAACACCTGGTTACAAAGGATATGGGCTCTCCAAAATACTTTCTGGGGATAGAAATTTCTCAGAATTCCGATTCTCTTGTCCTCTCCCAACGGAAGTATGCTCTTGACTTGTTAAAAGAGGCAGAGTTGAATGGGGCTAAACCTGCTCGATCTCCCATGGAGATTTGAGAAGATAAAACATGGACGGATGACTCTCCTCTTCTTACTGATGTTACGAGGTACATATGTATGATTGGTAAACTCATATATCTCACAGTGACCATACCCGACATTGCCTATGATGTAGGCAAAGTTAGTCAATTCAAGCAAGCTCCTAGGAAGTGTCATCTACAGTCTGCCCTAAAGATACTGGAGTACATTAAATCATCTCCTGGGAAAGGACTTCTCTTTCAGAAGAATGAACATTTAAGGGTTGAAGAATACTCCGATTCAAGCTATGTCGATGATAAAGGAGACTGCAAGTCAACATCAGGTTTTTGCACCTTTGTAGGGGGGAACCTTGTGAGCTGGAAAAGCAAGAAACAGTCGGTCGTCTCCAGGTCTAGTACAGAAGCAGAATATTGAGTATGACATCAATCACGTGTGAGTTGAAGTGGTTACAAGCTCTCATGCTTGACTTAAGAGAGGTCTACAACCATCCTCTACCTATGTTTTGTGACAACAAGGCCGCCATATACATCTCTAAAAATCCGATCCTCCTTGAGAGAACAAAGCACATTGAAGTTGACTGCCATTTTATTCGGGAAGAGATTCTGAAGGAACAAATTTGTACTCCGCTCGTCACCTCCGATAAAGAGTTGTATGATATTTTCACCAAGCCGTTATCCGCCTCTTTTCATCACATTTGCGACAAGCTAGACATGATCGATATATATGCTCCTGCTTGAGGGGGAGTGTTGCAGAATAGAGACCGGACGGTCTGACGGTCTTACTCTGGCGGGTTGCTGTCTGCGTAGTCTAGCGGTCTGACTCTGGCGGGTTGTAGTCCGGGCAGTCTATCGATTTCTCTCCAGCGGTTTGGTTGGAGTCCTGTTGTTGGTGGTGTTCTGGCGGTTTGTCAATCAGTCCCTGGCGTCTTGGAGACCAGACGACCTGGTGATCTATTGTGGCGGCTTGGTGTCTCCATCTGGTGGTTGCCGGGCAGTTTGCCCATTTATCAAACCGCGTGGTATGGTCGGCTTGTAGTTATGTTAAACCACTTGTACATGTTATTTTTAGTCTCACATTATTTATTTGTAATCTCTCCCATCTCCTTCATTCTATAAAATTGAGACTATACCATGTAATACACACCTTTTTTGGAATACAAAAATTTCAGTTTGTCCAATTTACTTACTCTCTTTTTTCTGTTTGCACATCTTAAAAGCAAGTGTGAAGACCAAGAAAAAGCCCTCAATGACATGGCTGCACATGCAGGCCAGCTCAAGGAAATCATTGACTGTGAGTCTGTGGTAAGAGTCTCAAATGAGAATCTTATCAAGAAACTTTAAAATGATCTCTTGAATGAGAAATTGTTGGTGACAAAATTTTCCAAGCCAAACACTGTGCTACCCTTAATTGATACCCACCTTACCTAAGCTGGTAAGAAAGGGTTGGGATTTAAGGGACCTGCTAGACCTTCCAATCCAAGAGGAAAGGGAAAATGGAAAGCACCTGTTGTGCCTCTAGCCTCACTGCCTCAAATTCCTTTTCATAGAGTATTGTTGCCTTCTAACAGGTATGACCACGAAAGTTGTTATGGTCACTGGGAGAACGATAGATCCACTAGTATGGACCAATGTTGCCCCAGCCATGGTGGAAGGTACAACCATGTGGAAGCCTTTAAGGCTACCTATGAGGAAATCCAAATGGACCATCCTGGACCATTTGGTTTTTGTGCCCCAGCCCCAAAACTCAAAGATATTGCTGCTGCTAAAAATCTAAATCATCCAGCAAAAGTTATGAGTCAAAGTGAGTCGTTTGGCAGGGCTGGAATGGCAATCTCAGATGCTATCAAATGCATATTAGCTGCAAAGAGACATGTAGCTGGTGGTTCTTAGAGAAGACCAACACAACCAGCTGAAAGACTATCCTTCGATCAATTTGCTGTTGAAAGAAGGCAAAAGTATAGTGCAAAAAATCTCCCCACTATTCATGAATCAGTACAGCCATATGCTGGTCCCAAATAGAAAAGGGGATATAATATCTATGAGTGTTGGTGTTGTGGCAAAGTGGGCCACTATGCTATAGAATTCTGGCACAATCCCTCAGTGTTCAGAGTTTGCCAACCTGTCAGAAATTCTGCAGGAAGCCATGGTTATTTCAAGGCTAATGTGAATCTAGTACCGAACAGAAATTGGGGTCCTAAGGTAAGGTGACTTGCATTCTTTTGAGGTTAGTTCAAGTACCAAATCCCCTAAATGGTACTTGGACAGTGGATGTTCCAGGCACATGACTAGAACAAAGGAGCTATTGAAGGAGTACACTCCAGTAAAGAATGGACCCAATGTCATTTTTGGAGGCTCAGACAAGGGTAAAACGAGAGGCTATGGTAATATCTCAAATGACATAATCACCATCACAAAGGTGGCTTATATGGAGGGGTTGCAACACAACCTAATAAGCATAAACCAACTATGTGATCTTGGTTATGACATTTCCTTCCACAAGGATAAGTGCCACATCAAGAGGTTAAGTGACCAATGTATTATCTTAACTGGCACTAGGAGTGGGAATGTTTATTGCTTGAATTTTTCTTGCTTAGATAATAGTTCCCCCATATGCCTAGTTGCAGATGAGAAAGTCTCATATTGTATCCAGTGGCACAAGAGACTGACTCATTTTAATTATAAGACCATTGGTTAGCTCTTCAATAATGAACTTGTTAGGAATGGTCCCAAAATGAAATGCTCCAAGGAGGGTATTTATGTTGCTTTCCAAAATGGTAAGCAGACTAAGACCTCTTTCAAGAGCATTGGGGGCAAGGACTCTGTGAGATGCTTGTATCTCTTGCATATGGACTTGTTTGGTCCTATACCTGTTCATAGTCTATGTAGGAAGGTCTACACCCTTGTGGTGGTTGATTACTATTCAAGGTTTATTTGGGTGTTCTTCCTTAGAAGAAGGGATGAAACCCTTGAGGTCTTCACAAATTTTTTAGGGAAATTCAGAATGAGCTTGCATGCTCTATGGTCAGAATGAGAAGTGACCATGAAACTGAGTTTCAGTCTGCTGCTATGACTACATTCTGTGAAGAGCAAGGGATTCATCAAGAGTTCTCCCCTCCAAGAACACCCCAACAAAAATGGGTTAGCAGAGAGGAAAAAAAGACTCTCATAGAAGATGAGAGAACACTATTGAGTGACACAACTCATCCTAAATATTTCTGGGATGAGGCAGTTAACACTGCATGTTATGTGCTCAATAGGGCTTCTATCACCAAAGGCCACAAGAAGACTCCCTATGAGATCTTGAAGGGCAGAAAACTAAACATTTCCTACTTTAGGATCTTTGGTTGCAAGTGTTTTATCCCGAATAATGGTAAGTCAAAAATGACTAAGTTTGCCGCCAAATCCTATGAGGGGATATTTGTTGGGTACAACAACAATAGTAGGGCATATAGAGTCTATAACTTGACAAATCAAGTTGTAGAAGAGTCTGTCCATGTAGTGTTTGATGAGTCATGCATCATTGATAGTGAGTTGTCAAGCTCTTTACCTAGATCTGCAGGAACAGAAGTCATGATGGAAAAGCTCTCCATCAAAGATAAAGATCTAGCTTTGCAAGAAGATTGTGGTGAGGGATGATGTCCAGAGGAAGCATAAGGCAGTCAATCTAGAAATGAATACCAACCTGCTGTAGAAAATAATAATCAGAAGAAGCAGTCAAACTGCCCCCTTGCAATCAAATATCTTAGAGATCATCCTCTAGAGCAGATAATAGGTGAGGCTAGCCAAGGTGTACAGGCCAGAAGCAGGAGTCTTAACACATCACTCTATTCCAGGTTTCTCTCACAAGAAGAGCCCAAGAAATTTAAAGAAGTAAATCAAGACCCATTCTGGATTGGTGCAATGGAGGAATAACTGAACCAGTTCAAAAGGTGCAAGGTCTGAAAGCTGGATCCTAGACCAAATGGACTCAATGTCTTTGGAGTCAAGTGGATTTTCAGAAATAAACTTGCTTAAAATAGCATTGTAATCAAGAATAAAGCCAGACTGGTGGCCAAAGGGTATAGACAGGAAGAAGGGATTGATTATGATCAAACCTTTGCCCTTGTTGCAAGGTTGGAAGCAATCAAACTGTTCCTTGCATTTGCAGCCTTCCAGGGATTCAAGGTATTCCAGATGGATGTTAAGTCAGCCTTCCTGAATGGAGACTTGAATGAAGAGGTTTAAGTAGAGTAGCCTCCAGGTTTTATTAACTCTAACTCTCCTATTGCAGTATATAGACTTAGGAAAGCTATTTATGGGCTTAAGCAAGCCCCAAGAGCATGGTATGAGATATTGTCTACCTTCCACATTGAGAATAAATTCTCAACTGGGAAGATAGACAAGACCATATTCCTAAGGGAATCTAAGAGCAAGATCATCCTAGTCCAGAGTTATGTTGATGACATAATATTTGGCTCTACTGATTACAACTTCTGCAAAAAGTTTGCAAAACTTATGCAGGGGAAGTTTGAGATGAGAAGTATGAGTGAATTGAAGTTTTTCTTGGGACTCCAAGTAAAACAAACTGATTATTGTCTATCCATATCCCAGTCAAAATTCACCAGGGAGATAATCAAGAAATATGACATGGAGAATGATTCCACCATAAGAACTCCCATGAGCTCAAGTATGCCTATAGGCAAAGATGATCTAGGGAAGCCTGTTGATCAAACTCTATATAGAGGTATAGTTGGCTCATTCTCTACCTCACAGCAAGTAGGCCTGACATTATGTATACAACATGTGTCTGTGCTAGGTATCAGGCCCGCCCTAAAGAGTCTAACTATACTGTTGTGAAAAGAATATTGAGATATCTTAAGGGCACCCCAGATCTTGGCCTATGGTACCCAAGGAATGGGGAATTTGAACTAACTAGCTATTCAAATACAGATTTTGCAGGCTGCAATGAGGACAGGAAGAGCACTTCAGGCTCCTGTCAATTTCTAGGTGGAAGGCTTGTCTCTTGGAGCAGCAAGAAACATACAAGTGTAGTAATCTCAACAGCAGAGTCAGAGTACATTTCATCTAGAAGCTGCTGTGCTCAGTTGCTGTGTATTCAACATCAACTTCAAGACTACAATATTCAGATAAGTAGAACTCCACTCTTTTATAATTCTACTAGTGCAGTTTCTATAGCTAGGAATCCTCTCACCCATAACAGGACTAAGTATATAGAAATTAGGTATCATTTCATTAGAGAACATGTGGAAAGGGAAGACATCTCCCTTGAATTTGTCTCCACAGATAAGTAAGTGGCTGATATCTTCACTAAGCCACTAGATGAAGCTAAGTTCAACACCTTCAAATTTGAATTGGGCATGTTGAATCTTGTGTAGCTTCAATTATCTCTTCTACCATATGCTGCGTTGCTTATTTTTGCAGGTAGAACAAGCTCTTCCTCCAAACACTGAAGATGGTGGGGAACTATTGAGGGGGTGCTAGCCCAACAACTGAGATAGATAAGGGGATAAAAACCTATCAGTATGCTACTTATTGCAGAAGTCAAAAAGGGGGAGGAGAGGAGTCAAGGGCTGAGAAGTACAACCAAGTGGAGCAGTAAGGATGGCAGCATGCCAGGGGGAGTAAGTAATTCTCCACAGGCTGGAGAAATGGTAACACTTATACTGTTACATTTTGTTTAAATTTTGTTATGATGAAATGTTATGTTGTCAATGACCTGTATTGTTTTGACTTTTTCAAATAGGGGGAGATTGTTGGGTCTATTGATCATAATATCCCAGATTTGTAAGAAGTCAAACGGGTCAATGACATACACACATGCTATAGTTGATGTGTGATTTAGTTCATGCATACAGGTAGTACATGATTGGACAAGTAAAGAAAAATGAGTTGGGCGGTAAACTCAAATTTTGTTGAACTCAGCTCAGAGTTCGTCGAACTCTACTCCCTGATCGTCGAGCTCAACTCAGCATAAGCCTAAGAACTCATGATACAAAATTCATCGAACTTAGCTCAAAGTTCGTCGAGCTCAAGTTACAGTTCATCGAGCTCAGCCCAACGCTTGTCAAGCTAAAGCAAGAGAAAAATTGACTAAGGCAAACAAAGCTGAGACAACTGAGAAGATCAAAGTTCATCGAGCTCAGGTTGCGGTTCGTCGAGCTCAGCTCAAAGCTTGTCAAGCTAAAGCCATAAAATCTATCTAAGGCAAAAGTGCTGAGACCGCTGAGAAGAAGGCATTGAGACCGCTGAGATAACTAAGACAGCTAAGAAGATGTTGCTGAGACCGCTGAGACAGCTGAGAAGATGGCGTTGAGACAACTGAGACAGTAGAGATAATATTGGCTGGAAACTTTCTAAGTCCAGAAGCGTTGAGTGAAGCAGGTTGACTCAACGCTTCTAAATAAAGCAGGAAGCGCTGAGATAGTTAAGAGGTAAACAGCTGAGAATAAATCTAGCTGGATTGTTCTAAGTCCAGAAGCGTTGAGTGAAGCCGGTTCACTCAATGCTTCTAATAAAGAAGGAAGCACTGAGACAGTTAAAAGCAAAAACTACTGAGACCGCTGAGACCAAGGCTTGTCTCAGCTAAAAATGAAAAACCACTGAGACCGCTGAAACAAAACTGCTGAGATAGTTAAACTGCAAAAATCGCTGAGGCAACAAACAAGAGGAAAGCACTGACGCATAGGCTTGTCTCAGCTAATAATGAAAAACCGCTGAGACCGCTGAGACAAAGCCAGGGAATATTTTCTAAGTCTAGATATTGATGACCATTCTGATGTCATCAAAGTCAAAATTACGGGAAACCATTGTGGGAAAGTTGCTACAGCGCCGAAAGATATTTTGTCCCTTTCTAATGGAGTTGGCGCTCACCAATCCTTATGGGCCGATATAATATGGTGTCGTTGATTAAAATTAATGCATATAAAAGGGGAAACAGTAAAGCGATTAGGGAAAATGAATCAAAGGAATAAAAAGAAAAACTAATAGAGGTGGCTGGACTTTTTCTGATCAAGCTTGAAAGATGAAGTCCAGCCAAGATAGCCTAAAGGCAAAGAAAGATAGCTGAAGCTTTTCATGCTCAGCAAGGTTGTTCTCTACAGAATAGTTCAGCTGATTCATCTCATCAGCAAAGGGGAAACTACTCATCTGTACAGCAGAAAAAAGAGTGATAGTTATAGAAGAAGGCTGATTCCTTCTACATCAAGTAAGCTGGACTGAAATCTGCTTAGTCCAGTAAAGTTGACTCAGGGTAATTTCTCTGAGTCAGTTATTTTATCTTCTTCAACTTACTGTTTTATTTCCTATAGGATTCAGGTTACCTGAATCTGAGAGTAGGGCACTTTGTACCTGATCTGTAGGTGACAAATTTGTGACTGAGGTAGGTGCCCTGTCGGGGCACTGAGGTAGGATCCAAGTGAGGATCTGAGCTATAGGGCATTTGTGCCTGAGGTAGGACACAAGATTATCAGTGAGCTGGAGGTGCCTGGAGGGGCACTGAGGTATGTACCTAGAGGGGTACTGAGTTGTAGGAGTGCTGCAGCACTCTGAGAGTAGGGCCTTGTGCCTGAAGTTGTAGGGCTGAAAAGCCTGAGCTGTAGGCCTTAGAGATAAGGCTGAGGTAGGTGGCTTACGGCTCACTGAGTGTAGGAGCACTGTAGAGCTCTGAGGTAGGATCCTTTGGGATCTGAGGTAGGGCTGTCCTCCCAGCTTGAGTGTAGGGCTTAACAGCCTGAGGTAGGTGGTATGCTGACCACTGAGTGTAGGCACTTGTGGCTGAGAAGTTAGTCTTAGAGGAGAATTGAAGATCCTGTGGTATCTGAGGTATAAGCTCTTAGGAGCAGTTTGGAGAAGTTTGTGCCGAGTCCAATAAAGAAGCTTGGATAGGTGGAGAGGGAAAGTGGATGTACCTAATTGGGGAACCACTATAAATTCTGTTGTTTGATGTATGTGCTTGTTTGACTTTATGATTGCAGGATTTAAGGACAAGCTCTAGATAGAACAAAATGAAAACAATAAAAGATTTATTAAAAGCTCAAAGACCTCTTCACCCACTCCCTCTAGGTGGTTAGCTAACCTAAAGTTAAATAAATTTCAGTGTACACGAAGAAAAACTTTCCCATGTGGAAAGAAAGTGTAAGATTCTTCATGGAAGCTGTAGATCCTAGAATTTTCTAGATTGTGGAAGAAGGACCGCATGTTCCTACATAACCATCAGCTCTGAACCCAACTATTCTGATTCCCAAGAAGATGATGGATCTCAAGAAGGATGAGATTGCCCTAGTATCCCTATACAAGAACGCTAAGAATATCCTTGCCAGTGCTGCGGATGACTCGATGTTGCAAAACTTATTCCACTGTAAATCTACAAAGGAAATGTGGGACTACCTTGTAGTGTTGATGGAAGAGACTGAAGAAGTTCGTGATGATTGCAGATCACTATTGAATCAAGAGTACGAAGCTTTCAAGCAAGGTTCAAGTGATACTATTGAAAGAAAACAGTTGTCTACCTAAATCACCTAGAGGGGGGCGAATATGTGGTTTGTGCGTCTTTTTGCGGAATAAAAAATAATTAGAGCACGACACAGAACTATTCTACCAACATCACAGACGACACAAGATTTATAGTGGTTCCCCAACCTTGGGTACATCCACTTTCCCTCAGCAATCTAGCAATCAACTAGACTCGGCTACTCCACTATCTCGGATCAAAAATCGATCCTATCCTCGGAACAAAGTTCCTACAAACTCGATCCAAACAAAAGGATCTACACCTCGGAAGATAGCACTTCCTACAAACTCGGAGTGAAAAACTCCTACACTCGGAGAAGATTTCTCCTACAAGATTAATAAAGTGTTTACAAGAATACAAACAGTAAATCACTCAGATCTAAAAGAAACGGCCAGGATCTTCTTCTTTTCAACTTTGTAGCACTTTCAGAAATCGGTGAAGAAGTTCTCGGCCTCTATCTGGATCTACTCGCTTTTACAGAAATCGAGAGAGAATATGATCAGTGAAGTCGATCTCGATCTATAACTTTTCTTCAGAATAATCCTCTGAAAGTAGAAGCTTTGGCCGGAGAAGAAGGCGACGACGGCGGCTTCCGTTCTCAACTAGAGAATGGTCAGTGGCCCTAAAGGCTGAAGGGTCAAGGAAGATAAGAGCTATGTCTTCTACCAGAACACAAACCTCATGTGATCAGGAAGACTCGGAGCCAAGCACCTTGTACTCTAAATGAGAAATCAGTCCTCCTCATCTAATTATAGGAGATCACGTTGTTTTGATGATCATTATAAGAAAAGCTACAACAACAATACGTATAAATCGAAACCGAACATACATATTTCATCTAATGTTATGTGTTACTATTACAATAAGCTAGGGCAAATGATTGTTGATTTCCCACATAAAACGAAGGAAGGAACTATGAGAGAAGAGAAGGTACTCTTCCGTGGGAAGAAGGAAAAAAGAGATTTATAGTTAAGAATCCAAAGACTGACTCAAACGAGTCGAGCTCAAATGAGGAAGCCTACTTTGGGCTCATGGCACATACTAATGAGGATGATGGCAACTCCCAATATAATGGGAAAGTAAACTCTCACAGACCACTCTCCGAGTCAGATACTGCCTCAGATGGTCATGAAGGCTAGTCTTCTGAGGAGGAGCCAGATTTATTGGCTCAGTATAAGGTATTGTTGGCAAGCATTAACAAATGTCGTATGGTAGTCAAAACTAAGGCCACGGAGATTAAGTCTCTCAAGGTAGTGGAATCTAATCTGAGAGTAGAAATTGAAAAATTAACTCATCTCAGAGATGAAGTCCAATCCTTGAAAGAGGAACTCCTGACCTCTACTGAAAAAGTTTGTCTGAAAGAGAATGTCATCTATGAACTGGAAGAAATGTTGTCAGCTGAGAAGAAGCTTTTAGCATACTTCTCGAAGCGAAACATTGTCCATCCTCTCATAAATGGATTTTCTACTCCAAAGAAGGGTAGCAGAGTTGGACACAAATTCGTTAAGGGTAAAGGGAAGGTTATTCCAAGTCAAACCACCTTCAAGAAAGTCATCTTTGCTGCAAACAAGTATGACTTTGAGGCATCCTATAGTCACTTTGATAGACCAACATATGTTTATCCTAACAAAACTACCATGGATGGAGCCGCCCTAGAGATTTAAGAACAAGTGCTCTAAAAGCTCCTCATGAAGAAGTCATTCTTAAGGATTATGGTCCTTATGTTCATGGACCGAGTGCAAAGAAGACACCAAAGGTAATCCTGTTGTAGTCAAGCCACTTGAGATGAATAAGTCTTGTGTATGTTTTAATCACGAGGCCTCTACCTATAAGTCAGTTTCTCCTACAAGACCACCCATTCAAAAGGTAAATCAAGAGAACAAGAGAAGATACAGTAGGTTTGATTGTTGGTGTTGTGGCAATGTTGGTCACTTTGCCAACAATTGTTGGTTTAAACCTATGAATTGTAAGACTCCATGAGTTAACACTGTAAGAACGACCACTTGCAATGTTAACACCCCCAGTGGTGTAAAGCTAACCCAAAATCAAGGACCCAAATCTATTTATGTTCCAAAGGGAAATTAGTTTTTAAATGCAGGTATGTCCAAAGGCCAACAAAACGCTTATTTGGTATTTGGACAGTGAATGCTCTTGGCACATGACCGGGACAAGAAGTCAACTTCAAGAGTATACCACAGTTGAGGATAGTCCAAAAGTTATTTTTGGCAGTTCAGACAGTGGAATCACAAAAGTCTATGGTATGATTTCTCACAGTATATTCTCTTTCACAGACGTGACGTATATTGAGGGATTATAACATAATCTCATTTGTATAAGTCAATTATGTGACAAATGCTATATGGTAGAGTTCTATAAAAATAAGTGCCTGATTAAGTCGTCTGATTACTCATAAACTTTTTTAACAGACAATCGGAGTAGAAATATTTAATGTTTAAATTTTCTTTGCTTTTACTCTTCTACACCAGTGTGTTTTTTAGCAAAAGATAGTGCATCTCTCTGTGACCACTACATAAGAGATTAGCACATATTAATTTCAAAACTATTATTATATTTTCTCACAACTTAGTGTTTGATTCTCTTACTATTAAGTGCATTAAAGAGAGACCTTGTCACGCATGCCAATTGAGCAAGCAGATAAGGGCTACCTTTAAGAGCATTGTTGGCAAAGATTCCACCAGATGTTTATATCTGCCTCATGTGGACTTATTTGCTCCCTTAAAAATTCGTAGTTTATGAGGTAAAGCTTACATATTGGTTATTGTTGATGATTACTCACGGTTTGCATAGGTGTTTTTCTGAAACACAATTCAGATACATATGATTCCTTCACTAATTTTGTTAGGCAAATTCGGAACAAATTGAACTGCTCTGTGGTGAAAATCAAAAGTGACCATGGAACAGAATTTGAATTTGGTGGCATGACAAAATTCTGTGAAAGTCTAGGTATCTTTCATAAGTATTCCTCTCCCTGCACTCCACAGTAAATGCACTCGTTGAGAGAAAGAATAGAACTTTCATAGAGGCATGCAAAACAATGTTGAATGATTCTTCTTTACCAGAGTATTTCTGGGCAGAGGTCATAAACATTGCTTGCCACGTGCAAAATAAAATACTCATAAACAAGAACCACCGTAAGATACCTTATGAACTATTGAAGGGCAAGAAACCAACTGTGACTTATTTTAGAATTTTTGACAGCAAATGCTTTGTACTTAAAATGGGAAATATTACAAAACTCTGTTTAGTGAAAAAATATTTTGAAGGTATTTTCATAGGCTATAGTAGTCATAGTAAGGATTATAGAATCTTCAATAAGAAAACCCTAGTGGTAGAAGAAAATATTTATGTTGTATTTGATGAGATGAGCATACTTCATAGAAGCTCATCTAGTGTACTTATTGACGATGCTGGTACAAAGTTAAAAGAGCTAATCTTGGAAGAAAATGGAAAGGAAGAAGCTAAAAGCTCAATCAAAGTCAACACTCCAAGCCTGGTAGAAGAAGAACTTCAAGATGAAGAGCTCCATCAAATTGAAGAAGATGCACCAGAAGTAGTAGAACCACCTGGTAGCATAGAGGATGTGAGGAATCTCATGATCAGACATTCAAGAGATCATCCAGTTGATCAGATCATTAGAGATCATGTAATGGAGTAAGGACAAGAAGAGGTACAGTTAATGAAATTATGCACTTAAGTTTCCTTTCGCAGATTGAGCCAATGAAATTTGAATAAGAAAATAAAGAAGCTTTATGGATCAATGTAATTGAAGAAGAGATCAATTAATTCAAGAGATGCAAAGTTTGGGAGCTAGTACCAAGACCCAAAGGACATAATGTGATTGGGATGAAATAGGTCTTCAGAAACAAGATGGATGTAGATGGCGTAATTATAAAGAATAAAGCCAGACTTGTAGCCCAAGGGTACAAACAAGAAGAATGGATCGACTTCGATCAAACGTTTACCCTGGTGGATAGACTCGAAGCGATCAGGTTGTTTCTCACATATGCTGCTTACAAAGGGTTCAGAGTTTATCAAATGGACGTGAAGTCAACCTTACTTAATGGTAATTTAAAGGAAGAAGTATATGTGGAACAACCCTCATGTTTTATAGATTATTCATTCCCTAATTATGTTTATTTTCTTCAGAAAGCCTTATATGGTCTTAAACAAGCACCCCGAGCTTGGTATGAGACTATATCTTGCTTTCTTTTTGAAAACAAGTTCACAAGGGGGAAGATAGATAAGATATTATTTCTTAGGGAAGTTAAAGACAAGATTTTGCTAGTGCAAATCTATGTCAATGACATTATATTTGGATCTACGGACGATGGCCATTGCAAAACGTTTTCTAACTTGATGCAAGGGAAGTTTGAAATAAGCAGCATGAAAGAGCTGAAGTATTTTTAAGATTTCCTGTGAAGCAATCCGGAGATAAAATTTTCATCTCCAAAACAAAGTTTACCAAGAAGTTAATTAAGAAATTCAGAATGGAGAACGTAACCTCTATAAGGACTCCAATGGATTCAACTATGACTCGAGACAAGGATGAGAATGGAAAACCTTTTGATGAAACCAAGTACATAAGCATAATTGAATCTTTATTCTACCTCACTGCTATTAGACTGGACATAATATTTTCAACATGTGTATGTGCTATGAAAGATAGGGGTTAGATCTGGTATACTCTGAGGGAGGGTGAATAGAGTATCTTTAGGTTTTTAAAACTCTTGTTGTAAATAAAAACTTAGTCCTAAAATAATCTGGTCTAATACAGGCACATCAAATATAAATTAACACAAACACAGTGCCCTAACTAGCACAGCCACAACAATAACAAAAGAAAAGAGCAACCTAGACAACACAAGAATTTTATAGTGGTTCCCCAACCTGGGTACATCCACTCTTCTACCACCCTGGTAGGATTCCACTCAGTTTATTGATCAAGTGACTGCCACCAATGAGCTTTTGATCATGTGCTCAAAAAACCAAACTACACGTCTTTTGATCAAGTGACTTGCAACCAGGAATAACTTTTGAATGGAGTTAAGAACCATTTATACAGTGGGGGATGAGAGAGTGAATATGTATTCTCTTTCTCAAATACAACTGAGAAGACTCTAATGGATGTTGATGTTATCAAGGGCTCCCCCTGAGATATAGAATGGTTCAGAAAGTTGGAGCCTTGTTGCAGGGTGATAGGTCTTCAAACTTTTGCTTTGACCAGAAGAACTCCTGGAACTTCTTGATAGATGGAATGTTGGTTGTCCTTTGAACAATCCTAGAGTCAAGACAGAAGAAGACTCTTGATTTGAATGGTTATTCTTCTTCTTATTCAACTTGATGTTATTTCTCTAGTCTAGGGCTTGTTTCTCTGTATCACTGTGTTCAATGTTCTCTGTAAGTATCTTTCTCTGTTATTTCTCAGTGTGCTGTTGAGAGGGAAGAAGAAGATCCCTTTTCACTGTATTTTTCTGATTACTGCTTCTCTTCTTTTTTGGAAGAGACAGAAAATCCCTTTTATATTTTCCATACAAATTTCCTTTTGAAATTTGAATTCCTTTCTACATTGAATTCTGACGGCTTGGAGAATATTTGCATTGATTGGTTTTATTGGAACCCTTGTTTGGATTTATGTTAGGTTCACTCTTAGGATGTCTTGACCCCCATATATAGCATGGGTCCTTGTATAGTCTTAGTTAGATCCTTTTAGGTCAGGTTTGTGCAGACCAGTATTGTAGTGGACTCAGACTTAGATTCAGAAAAATTATGTGGATTATCTATATCAGTTTGACTATAGTTGAACTCAGCTCTGAGATCGTCGATCTCCCATCGAAAATCTCAGAGTTCTCTACTCTGAATTGAGCTCGACGATCTACAAGCTTAGGTCGACGATCTCATATTTCTCATCAGTTATCTCAGATCTACGATAGTTGTTCTCAGGTCGATGATCTCTTAACCCAGTTCGACGATCTCTGAACCAAGCTCTACGATTCTATGCTACCTTCAGTTATCAGTTCTCTCAGATCGGTCAGAAGTATTTATTTTGGTTTTGATAAATTATTTTAAGGCAAATATATTCTAATAATTAATGTTGACATTCTCAAGGCTGATAGTCATATTTATTGAAGCATTAATTATGGTATTCACAGAATATTTTGTAAAGACAGTTATGGAAGTGCATTTATGATTGCCAGCCATTCTAGCCGTTTGGAGTCCTAAATTCTTGCAGAGAATTAAGTACTGTCTTGGGAATTCAAATTCTTATCGTTGGACATTCTGATTGCAGAGATAACTCAAAAAGAAAGAGTACAACAATAATGATACACAGACAGCCAAGAAAAAGAGATTTTTTTCTGAAGAGCTCTTGCTTTGCAAAAAAAAGGAAAAAGAAGAATTCTTGTTCAACACACAATTCTCTCTAGTCTTCTTCTTTTACTCAGGCTTCAAAAATCTGAAGAGAGCTCAAATCAATATCAGTCTATAGATCTAAGAAAGTTTGTTGGAAATCAACATCAATCTGAAGACCTACACCCTGGACAAAGCTTCCATCTTCCTGAATCTTCTCAACATTTCACGGGGAGCTTTGGCATCATCAAATCCACATAGTCTTCTCATTGTGTTTGAGAAAGAGAAGAATGACATCTTTATTTTCAATAACCTCTCTTGTAAAGGGTTATTACTCCCTTCAAAAGTGCACTCCTTGGTGATAGGGCACCTAATCAAAAACCTATTGGTTTTTAGGCACCTGATCAAAAGCCTGAACGATTTCTAGATCTACCTGAAGCAGATCTTATGGTGATATGGCACCTGATCAAAAACCTAAGTGGATTCCTATCAGGGTGGTAGAAGAGTGGATGTACCCAAGTTTAGGGGAACCACTATAAATTTCTTGTGTCGTTTTGTTTGCCTTGTGTTTTCCTTTTTATAGTGTGTTATGATAGTTTCTGTGCTTTTCCCTCTTTCACACAAGTTTCAATATTTTAATTCCGCAATAAATCTAAACAATTTTTTTATATACTCTATTCACCCCCCCCCCTCTAGAGTAAATTCTATCTATGCCTCACTTTCAAATGGTATCAGAGGGCGTGTTTTTAAGGTTGTACAGACTAACACCTAAACCTAAGATCTCTGATAGATATCTGTTTACTCTACTATTTTTTTTGTTATACCATGGCACAGTACAAGGATTTTACAAGCACCAGACCTCCAGTTTGCAACTTACAAAAGTTTGGAATCTGGAAGGCAAGAATCAGACTTTATATGAATTCTATTGATGAAGATATTTTTGCTTCTATCTTAACAGGAGTACCTCCACCACCAGCTGCCCCTGTAAGTACTTCCACAAACATGACTACAATACCTCCTCCAGACTACAATGATGCATACAAGAAAGCAAAGATTGCTGATGCAAAATCCATGAACATACTGACACAAACAATGTCTGATGATATATTTCAGAAAGTAGCTGAATGTGAATCAGCTAAGGCCATCTGGGATTCCTTAAACCAGATGGTTGTAGGATCAGCAGATGAAAGGAAGGACAGGAAAGCTCATCTCATCTCCCAGTATGAGAATTTTAAAAAGGAAGAAACTGAACAAGTTTCTGAGATGTACAATAGACTCAGTATCATTGTTAATAAGCTGAAAACTCTTGACAAAGACATATCAGTCATAGAAATAAATGACAAGATTCTCATGTGCTTCCCTAGCTCATGGGACTCTAGAATCTGGCCTATTAGAGAGACCAGAAACACACATATGATGAATATAGAATCAGTCTTAGGAAAGCTGAAATCCTATGAACAGCTGCTGAAGACAAGAGAAGCTGAGCAACAAAAGACTGCTACACCAACTAGGAAGGAGCAGAATATAGCTTTCAAAGCTTCAGAAGAATTAGAAACTTCTCCATCAAATGAAGAGTTGATGAGTCTCTTTGCAAAGAGATTCTTCAAGATGGGGAGAAAAAAATTCAGAAGGAAATCATCAAGGAGTGATGATAAACCAAGGTATGATAAAACCCCTTCTAAAGAGATTATCTATTTTGGTTGCAGGAAACCTGGACATATTCTTCCAGAATGTCTAGAAAACAAGCATAAGGAAAGGAGAATGGAGAAAGACTCCAAGAAGCACTCCAGCAAACCATCCTCCTACAAGCACAAGAAGAAGGAGAGAGGGTTTGTTGCAAAAATATGGAGTGACACTGAAGAATCATCTTCCTCTAGTTCTAGTGAAGATGAAGAAGAAGCAAAGGCCAAAGAAATTTGATTAATGGCCATCAATGCTTCAGGGCATGTCTCAGAAGAAGGAGAATCTGAATAATGTTCAGATTGTGATCAGGTATTTGAAGAATTTGACTTTACCTCTAAAGATTTTTAAAATGACTTTAAATCTATGTATAGTGATCTAATTAGATCTGAGAAGGAAATCAAACTTCTCAGAGATAAACAATTTGATTATGATAGCTTAGTATCAAAAAACATTAAATTGAAAAAGGAAATAGACATGTATAGTGAACAAATCACTTTTTTGAAAGTTGAATTGAGTAAAGCAAAACAGCTAGAGGAATCACTGAATGGAAGAAGAAAACAGCTAGTAGAAATTACCAGCACACTTAATGCTAGACTTAATAGAAGTAAGTTAGGATTAGCTGCATCATCCAGTGAACCACCAATTATTCAGAAAAACCACCTTTCACAACCTATAAAGTTTATTTCAGATAAAGGTAAGAAGAATATAGAACAAATTAAAATAGTTAACAAAGTTTTAAAACAAGTTGAGATAAATAAAGAAAAATAAAAAGCAAAGTCTGAACAAAAATCGTCGAACCAAGATCGATGATCTCAGCATTATTCATCGAACGACGATCGACGTTCTCAGAACCCATAGCTTGAGCCTAAACACTCTGCAAACGGGGATCGACGATATCATTATGTATCGTCGAACAGAGACCGATGATCGTGGAACCCAGATAATAGCCACTATTATTCTGAGAACCAAGATCGATGATATCAATGCTGGTCGTCGAACACAGATCGACGATCTCAACTAAAATCATCGAACTCAAAACAGTTTCATCAAAACTATAATTTCAACAGAAATTTCAATAAGAATTCTAACTCTAAACCTTTCAATCCCTCAACTAACTCGATAATCCCACCTAGGAGATTTCATCCCGTAGGTTATAAGAGTCAACCTGAATATTCCTATATTTCAAGTTTTAAGTATGAAAAGAAAACAGGATCCAAGGTTAACTGGGTCCAAAATATATAAGTTATCTTTCCTTGCAGTTAAAGACCTATCCTACTATACAGGATAAGTGGTATTTGGATAGTGGGTGTTCCAAGCATATGATAGGAAACAAGGCCAATCTAAGTAACTATAAGGTAAAGCTAGGTCCAAAGGTTACATTTGGAGACTCAAGCTTTTGGTCAGACAGAAGGATATGGAGAATTTACACTTGGAGTTGTCACATTCAGGAAAGTGGCATATGTAAGTGGCCTGAAACATAACTTGGTATCCATAGGTCAACTATGTGATGCAGGTTATGAGGTATGTTTTACTGAATCTAAATGCAATATTTCTTTAAACAGCAATACTGTGTTATCAGGTATTAGGTTAGGCAATATCTATTTAGTTGATTTTAATTCTGCTTGTTCAGAAATCTGTTTGTTTAACCAGGTTAGCAATAATAATACATTATGGCATAAAAGGCTAGGACATGTAAATCTTAGAAACATTGCTAGGTTATCTAGGGACAACCTTGTTAGAGGATTTCCCTCTTGCCCCTACAAGAAGGAAAGCCTTTACAAGGCTTGTCAAGAAGGTAAGCAAACTAAAAATAATTTTAAATCAGTTAATAAGAGTGATTCACCTAGGATTTTGTATCTGCTTTATTTGGACCTTTTTGGACTAATTGATGTACAAAGCCTGGGAGGGAAGTCCTATACTTTAGTTATTGTAGATGACTTCTCTAGGTTCTCTTGGGTTTTCTTCTTGAGAAATAAATCTGATAACTTCAAAGTTCTTACAGACTTTCTAAAATGCATAAAGATTGAGTACTCTACTCCAGTTACATTTATTAGAAGTGATCATGACAATGAGTTTGAATCTCTTCCTATGAAAGAATTCTGTGAGAAGGAAGGTATCAGGCACTGCTTCACTGCTCCCAGAACTCCTCAACAAAATGGGGTAGTTGAAAGGAAAAACAGAACACTCATTGAAACTGTAGGCACATTGCTTGCTGATGCTCACATACCTCTATCCTATTTTGCAGAAGCTATAAGCACAGCAAATTATGTCCTGAATAGAAGTTTGATACACAAACTTAAAGGCAAGACTCCCTATGAATTACTCAAAGGGAAGAAACCTAAAATAGACTACTTTAGAATTTTTGGTTGCATTAGTTATATACATAACAACAACAAAGATTATCTTAGAAAGTTTGAAGCCAAAGCTACAATGGGAATCTTTCTAGGATATTACCAAGTTAGCAAGGCATATAGGGTTCTCAATAAATCATCCTTGAAAATTGAAGAATTTATACATGTTACATTTGATGAAGCTAATATGTTTTATAAGAAGAAGGAAGCTTCAACCAGTAATTATTTGCAGGTACTAAGTCTATGTAAAAAGCTGGATGACTTAAATCTCACCCAGAAGGTGATATCTCATCCCTCACCACAAGCAAATGAAGATAATGAAGAAGACACTATGGAAGAAACTGAACTTCCTCCAACAGTAGAAGTAATTCCAGAAGAGGAATTCACTCCAATTGTTGTTGCTCAACTAACTCCACCATCTGATTATGTCACAATTAGGGATCACCCTAGATCCCAAGTAATTGGAGTCATGTTAGTAGGTGTACAGACAAGGCATCAACTCAGCCATGATGTGATGCATGTCTGTTTTCTCTCCCAAATTGAGCCTCAATCCATAACTGATGCTGAGCAAGATCCCCATTGGATCATTGCAATTCAAGAGGAACTAAATCAATTTGAGAGATGTAGAGTTTGGGACTTAGTTCCAAGGCCTAAAGGATATCCAGTAATTGGAACTAAGTGGGGTTTCAGGAATAAGCTTGATGCCCAAGGTGTGATTGTGAGGAACAAGGCTAGGCTTGTTGCTCAAGGATATAGGAAAGAGGAAGGAATTGACTATGATCAAACCTTTGCTCCAATTGCCAGGCTAGAAGCTATAAGGATTTTTCTGGCCTATGATGCATTCAAAAAGTTCACAGTTTATCAGATGGATGTCAAAAGTGCATTCTTAAATGGAGAACTTAAAGAAGAGGTCTATATTGAACAACCTCCAGGTTTTGTCTCTCCAACTCATCCATCTTTTGTTTTCAAACTGCATAAGACTCTCTATAGTTTAAAGCAAGCTCCAAGTTCTTGGTATGAGACCTTAGTCAGCTCTCTTTTAGGGCATTATTTTTCTAGAGGCATGGTAGATAAAACTCTTTTTACAAAATTGCATCATGATAAAAATTTTTTAGTACAAATATATATAGATGATATTATATTTAGTTCTACTGATCCCAAATTATGCAAGAGATTTTTTTAATCTAATGCATTCCAAATTTGAGATGAGTAGCATGGGAGAGTTATATTATTTCCTTGGTCTCCAAGTGAAACAATCTCCTGATGGTATATTCATTTCCCAATCTAAATATGCTAATGAGCTTATTAAGAAGTTTGGGATGGCTGATGCATCTTCTATGAAGACTCCCATGGCTGCCAATGTTGTAATAGACACTGATGGACATGGAAAACCTATTGATCAGACTAGGTATAGGGACATTGTTAGATCCCTACTATATCTAACAACAAGCAGACCAGATATCATGTTTGTTACATGTTTATGTGCTAGTTTCCAGGTGAACCCTAAAGAATCCCATCTTATTTTTATAAAAAGGATTTTAAGATATATAAAGGGTTGTCCTATTCTAGGACTCTGGTATCCAATAGAGTCAGCATTTTAGTTGAGTGCATTTTCAGATGCTGACTATGCTGGATGTAGAGTGGACAGAAAGAGCACTTCAGGAACTTGCCAGTTCTTGGGTGATAGACTTGTGTCCTGGTTTTGCAAGTAGCAAACCTCTGTGTCAACATCTACTGCTGAAGCAGAATATATGGCTGCTAGCAGTTGCTATTCATAGATTTTGTGGATACAAAACCAACTCTTAGATTATGGTTTCAATCTAAATAATTCAACCATTTTCTCTGATAATACTAGTGTTATATCTATAGCACATAATCCAGTGCATCATTCTAAAATAAAGCATATAGATATAAGACATCTTTTCATTAGAGACAATGTAGACAAAAAGAAAATTAATCTAGACTTTATCTCCACTGATTTTCAAAGAGCATATATTTTCACCAAACCCCTTGATGAAAAGAAGCACCTGTTCTTCCTGAATCAGCTTGGAATGATCAATGGGAAGGATTAATTTAATTTTTTTCTTTCGTTTTTGGATCTGTTCCTAAATCGTCGAACGGAGATCGACGATCTTCGAACTGATCTTGAGCTAAATCATCGAACTGAGTCTGACGACAACTCTGTGTGAAGACAAAAATCGTCAACCAGAGATCGACGACTTTGCTTCAGTAAATTAATCGTCGAGCTATGCTCGACTATCAATTTCCGACTGAGATCAGAGACCAAAGATATTATTTGTTTATAAATTAATCTTTGACCTAAGATCTATGTTCTTGATTTTGTCGTCGGACAGAGATCATCTTTTCATATTCCAAAAACCTATATGTAGGTTTCTCTTCGATCTATGTCCCGCGCTTTCATATTCTATTTTCCCTTTGCCCTTGATCTCTTATCTCTTGAGTCTACAGATCTTCCATGGTGATTTCTGCGGCGGTTCTTTCAGCGATGAAGTTCGACACTGGTTTCGACGTCAACTTCGAATCGATCAGTCACTGTGATCCTATTTTTCAAGAAATGTTACAATTATGTGATGATCAGGGTCTGAAGAAGTTCATGTCTATAAGGATCAAACTATCTGTTGTTGAGATCAAAGAATGGGTTTACTCTTCTTCAACAAATGACTCTTCAATGATTGATTTCATTTCAGGACAGCAGGTGATTCTAAACCCTGCAATTCTTACCAAACTTTTTGAGTTGAAAAATGGAACAGACGAGCTAAAACAAGATAGTTCTGAGCATATCAGGATGTTAATGGAGATGGGTCATGCTGAGGGCATCCCATCTAAACTCTTAAAGAAGAATTTATCTGTTGGTTTTAAGTTCCTTGCTGATATTGTGGCCAAGGTACTACTGGGTAAGCACTCGGACCATGACAACATTAGTAGGCAACAGTTTGTCATTATGTCTACCCTAGTTAATAAGAAGTCCATAGATTGGGCCAGTTTGTTCTTTGTTTTGATTAAGAGAAAAACAGTATGAAGGAAGTCTGCTTAAGAAGGATTCTGGGAATCTTCCTTCAGAAGAAAGCTCCATAGCTACTGGTTTCCACAACCATAGCTATAAATGCAAGCAAGAGGTTGGACTCCTCTCTGTTTGGGAAGTGGGAGAGGACAATTCAAAAGCCTTCCAAGGATGGAACTTCCTCAAATATATCTGAGGACACAAGGGCTGTAACAGCCACTCCTCACCCTAATGAAGAAGTTCCTCCTCCTCCACTTCCAGCTTCCCCCGTCACTATTGTTCAAACTCCTCCTTCATCCTCAGTTATCCCTCTTTCTTCACCTACGCAGTCACCATCTACTCTTCACAATGTTGAACCTCAAAATCTCCACACCATATCCTTTCCCAATTTTGACCTACTCTCACCTCACTCCTCTCCTTCTCTCCAAAATGATTCACCCATCAACATTGAACCCTCCACACCACAATCTCCACAAAATTCTTCAAGAAACTGCCCTATTCAGGATGACATCATGACTGATTTCACTCCTCCCTCTCATCTTTCTATCTCAACTCAGACTCCAACTGAGTTTCTTTCTGATGATCCCTCTTTCCTCTCTCATCTTCTGGAACTCCTCACTCCAACTCTTAAATCCTTGATAGTAGAAGCTATTTCACCTCTTGCTCAATCTATCTCCTCTCTCTCTGCCTCTCTTTCTGCTTCCTCTGTCCCTTCTTCATCTAGGGGCCTGGCTCCAATTCCCACTGAAACCAGGCAGGGGGAGATGTCCAATGAAGATGCAGTAGGTTCAGCCTCAGCAAAACTTCAGGCTCAGTCTCCTCCTGCAGTACATGAAGAAGAAGTGTTTCAAAAATTTTGTGCAGATATAGTTCCCTATTCAGATTTGTTTATGACAGATGAGGACACTGATGTGTCAACCCCTGGCATTTCTAGTGGTTTCTGCTTTATAAATCCCTCCAATGATTTACAATTTCTTTTGCATTCTTTTTCTATGTTTAGATCAGTTTGGACTTCAGTTGAGATAACTTCTTCCAAGGCCATGGTCTGTTATACAAGACCCATGAGTCCTTCAGTTATAAAACAACTCTTGTAGATTCAGTCAGTTGCAGTTTGTACAGATATGCCATCCCCTTTGGCTGTTGAGCCTATGCTTGTTATAAAAGATAAGGATGAGCTTGATGCTCTCTTAATTGTTGATGCACTGCTTGATCTAGTGGCTTCAGGAAATCTGGCCTTAGCCCTAGGGACTTGTTTAATAAATCTCTGTGAGCCTTGTGCTCCTCTTTCTGAAATACATTCTATGGATATTGATCTAGTCCCAAGTCCCCTTGGACCTTCCTATCCCATAGATGTTAGTCCTCTTCCCTCTCTGGATGATCTTATTGCTCTTGACATTTAGGAAGAAGCAAAAGAAAAAGCTGCTGAAAAGATTCATGATAAACAGCTGAAGGAAATAAATGACCTATATGACAATCCTCCTAATTCATCTGATGATGATGAGGATGATGATTCAGAGGATGATAATTCTAAGAAAAAGAAAGTGTCAATGAAAAGAAAAGCTGCTCCCTAGGTTGCTCCCAAGCCAGGCAATACTAATGATACTCCTTACTACATCTTGAAATGGATTACTCCATACCCTGGCATGGAAAGCTGGATGTGGCTATCTAAAAATGAATAGAAAGCCAGGAAGAAGAGCAGGAGATTCTCACCTCCTCCTCAGAAGTTTAGAAGAGGTCCTCCTCCTCCTCCCCATGCTGGTGCTTCAGGAGCTATTCCTCAAGCTTCTAATGCATCTTCCAAGCCTTCCACTTCCTCTAGTTCATATCAAAGGCAGGATAGATCTTTCAGATATCATTCCCAAGGAAGCAGTCAGCAGCATAGGAATCAATGTTCTACAGAGCAAGTAAAGGAAATTATTTATCAGAGCCCCTCATTCTCTCCTCTTCAACAACAAGTTCTCCCCAAGGTTCAGAAGACAGCTGCTTATCAGTCCAGAAGGCATGATGAATCTCATAAGCCCAAAGGAAAGTATAGTATGGTTGCTGCTCCAAGATCTCTCTATTCTCAAAGTGATGAACAGCATAGCACAACAAGATTTCAAGCTCAATCGATTCAGTTCAAAGCAGTTATAATGTTGCCTCCTCAAGATTATCAGCCACCTATTGAACAGGAAGTTGATCCTAACTCTAGGATGGCCAGTCTTCAAGAACTGATTGGTCTATCTCAGATAAGGAAAGCTGTAGAAGAAGGAGAAGATCCATCTAGGTTTTCCACCATGTCATCCTATAGAGAAAAAGAGCTGGACAAACTCCAAGTTAGCAAGAAAGTCTTTAATCCAGCTTAATATATGGAATTTCATCCAGAAGCAATTGTGCCCAGAACTAGTGCCCAGACAACTCTTGGTGGACAAGACCTGATGACTTCTAAGAAGGATATACCAAATCCATCCAAAAAGATAATCTTTTCTAAACCCTCCTCTGGTCCTTCTTTTGATAAACTATAGTATGTATTTGTTTTTAATGTTTAACTGATTATGTACAATGTATTGCTATAACATATCTGCTGATGTTAATTCATCCCTACAGATATTTATGGTCTTTATATTTTCTTTCTTTTCAGTTTTTGTTTTTGAGTGACCTCACACAAATAGGGCGAGATTGTTGGAACCCTTGTTTGGATTTGTGCTAGGTTCACTCTTAGGATGTCTTGACCCCCATGTATAGCCTGGGTCCTTGTCTAGTCTTAGTTAGATCCTTTTAGGTAAGGTCTGTGCAGACCAGTATTGCAGTGGACTCGGACTTAGATTCAGAAAAATTCTGTGGATTATCTATATCAGTTCGACTATAGTCAAACTCAGCTCGACAATCGTCGATCTCCCATCGACGATCTCAGAGTTCTCTACTCTGAACTGAGCTTGATGATCTACGAGCTCAGGTCGACGATCTCATGTTTCTCAGCAGTTATCTCAGATCTACGATAGTTATTCTCAGGTCAACGATCTCTTAACCCAGTTCGACAATCTCTGAACCAAGCTCTACGATTTTATGCTGCCTTCAGTTATCAGTTCTCTCAGATCAGTCAGAAGTACAATAATAATGATACACATACAGCCAGGAGAAAGAGATTTTTTTTCTGAAGAGCTCTTGCTTTGCAAAAAATAAGGAAAAAGAAGAATTCTTGTTCAACACACAATTCTCTCTAGTCTTCTTCTTTTCCTCAGGCTTCAAAAATCTACAGAGAGCTCAAATCAATATCAGTCTACAGATCTAAGAAAGCTTGTTGGAAATCAACATCAATCTGAAGACCTACACCCTGGACAAAGCTTCCATCTTCCTGAATCTTCTCAACATCTCAGGGGGAGCTTTGGCATCATCAAATCCACAGTCTTCTCATTGTGTTTGAGAAATAGAAGACTGTCATCTTTATTTTCTTTAACCTCTCTTGTACAGGGTTATTACTCCCTTCAAAAGTGAACTCCTTAGTGATAGGGCACCTGATGAAAAACCTATTTATTTTTAGGCACCTGATCAAAAGACTGAAGGGTTTCTAGATCTACCTGAAGTAGATCTTGTGGTGATAGGGCACCTGATCAAAAACCTAAGTGGATTCCTACCAGGGTGGTAGAAGAGTGAATGTACCCAAGTTTAGGGGAACCACTATAAATTTCTTGTGCCATCTGGTTTGCCTTGTGTTTTCCTTTTTGTAGTGTGCTGTGATAGTTTTTGTGTTTTTCCCTCTTTCATATAAGTTTCAATATTTTAATTCCGCAATAAATCTAAACAATTTTTTTATATACTTTATTCCCCCCACCCCCCTCTAGAGTAAATTCTATATATCCCTCACTTTCAGGTTTCCCCAACTATCCCATTGAAAAACGGCAAGCAATAATCCTAATGAAGTCCATAATTAATGCTCCGTCTAACGGTAATATTCAGAGAATATTTTAGCATTGATTACTCAGGGATTCTTGCAATAGAATAAGGACAGGGAGAGGGAAATTTCCAAGTCAGGAACTGCGCAGAAATCATTGAACAACGAACAGAATTCTTCGACCTGGGTCCAGAGTTCGTCGAGCTGAGAAGCTAAGTTCGTCGACCAGATAATAGTTGTTCGTCGACCAGAGATCCAAGATCGTCGACCTGAGATCCAAGATCATCGACCTGAGAGCAGACAACTCTCTGGAACCATAATAACTCTGTACAGCAAGATCGTCGAGCTGAGAATAAAACTTCGTCGACTAGGGTTCAGAATTCCATGTTTCTTGGACTTAAGAATGTTGAAGTAACTTGTCCAGAAATCGTCGACCTGAGAACTGGTTTCGTTGAGCTGAGAATTCTAATTGCTAGATAAGTCTTGCCAGGAATGCGGTCTAAGTTCGTCAAGCTGAGAAAGTTAAATCGTCGATTGGAGTATGATCCTGGACTTATAATATTTAGATGTTTCTGGAATAATATGTTAAAGTAGAATATCCAGCTATCGTCAACCTGAGAACTAAGTTTGTCGACCGGAGTTCAGAGAGATTCTGGACGTTGAAATGTTGAAGTAGAGTGCCCATAAGTCATCCACCTGAGTACCAAGTTCATCGTGCTCAGCTCAGAGAATTGTCTCTGAGTTATTCGAGCTGAGCATGACTTTCATCGACCTGAGTTCAACGAACGTCGAACTCATTTCCTGAGTCTCTAAAATTTCTCTAAGTCTTAAGTCTTTGGTAGTCTGTTGATGGCTGGTCCATGCAGTGATGACTCTAAATACTTGGCCTAAACTCTAGGACACAATCATGACCCTGGCTATACATGTTGGGTCAACCATCTTAGCTTAGTGAACCTAGCCCAAATCCAACTAGGGATCCAACAATCTCCCCCTATTTGGGTAAGGTCACTAATTACAGACACAAAATCTATACAAAGCAAAATAAGAATATATCTGGCAAGAAATTTAAAATATGCAGCAGATATATATGTATAATAAGCTTTGTATCAAGAAATATATAAGCAATTTAAAGAAACTCAGAAAGACTAAAGACAGTTCAAAGTTTATTTCTTTTTCTTCTTCTCCTTGTACTTCTCCTCTTTGGCTTTATCTCCAGACTGTGTAAATATAATTTCCCTGTTAGGATCTGCAGCTTGAGCCTTAGTCATTGTCATGTCAGCAACCCAATGATATTAGGAGATGTAGCCCTGGGCACTACTACTTTTTGATGCAGTTTCATATAATCATCAACATTAAAAAACTTGTTAGCCTTAGCAAACATGTTCAGTTCTTCCTTTCTGTACTTGGACATTAAAGAGTATTGAGATGGATCCTTCCCTTCATCTTTAGCTTTGTTAATCATGGAAAGGCCAACCAACTCTTGGAATCTGGCCATCCTAGTAGTTATAGATGACTCAGGATCTTCAAATGGTACAGGTGGGGAAGCAGGTCTTTTGGGGCTTTCAGCCTTTTGATGTTTAAGGAATTGTTGATGTTGATGTTGTTGATGTTGTTGCTATCTGCCTGAAGAATAATGCCTTTGTTGGCTGCTTCCTGAAGAGGAGGACCTACCCTAATGCCTTTGATAGGTTTGAAATTGGGTAGGCCTCTGAGTTGAAGAACTTCAAGCACCAGCAGCTGGTGGAGGAGGAGAAGGAGGATCCTTTCTATATCTTTGAGGAGGTGGGGAATATCTCCTACTTTTCTTCCTTTCTTTCTGTTCATTCTTGGACAGCCACATCCATGCTGGCATGCCCTTATAATGTGTGATCTTTTGAAGTATGTAATATGGTGTGTCATTTTCTGGATTTAATTTTGGTGCAGGAGGTGGAGGAGCTTTCCTCTTCTTGGAAACTTTCTTTTTTTTAGGTTCCTCATCTGAATCTTCATCATCATCATCAGTAAAATCCTGAGGATTATCATACATTGCATTTATTTCTTTTAGGGCTTCAGCAGATATCATAGGTTTCTCAGCCTGGGAGGGAGCTGGAGGAGCTGGTACTAGATCTGGAGTAGGAGCTGGAGCTAGAGCACTGTACACTTCAGTGCTTTCAGCAACTGACTTATTTTCCTCTTCAATATCTGCCATGATCAGTTCATCTAGATCAGGCATTGGTGAATCATCCATAATAAAAACTGGAGCAGGAGGAGATGAGATGATGGGGGAAACATCTCTGGGAGGAGATGAAATGGCTGGAATCTCTATTACAGCAAGACTGGCGTTTAGTTGCTTGGCAACTTTGGGGCTTATGGGTGAGGTGTAAGGGACTATATCCATGGATGGCTTAGAGTTGTCTGCTGGCAGATTATTCAAATAAGCTGTATCAAAAATACTCAATAAATATAATAGATCTACTGTGGGATTTATTATATAATCACCAGCAGTATCTATAGTCTCTGAGACTGTCTCATCTATTTCCATATCAGATTCAATAAAATGAATGAAATCAAATAAATCTTGATCAGCATCTGCATCTGCTTCTGCTACTGCTTTTTCTGCTATGTATGCTGCTGCATCTACTACTACTACTATTAGTTCTGCTGCTGCTATTACTGCTACTACTATTGTTGTTGTTGCTTCTTCTTCTTCTTCTTCATGGAGTATCTCCCCCTGTCTGGTTTCAGTGGATACTAAGGCCAGGCCCCTGACTAAAGAGGAAGGAGCAAAAAGAGCAGATATTTGTGCAGCTAGGGAGGAAATGGAAGTAGCAATATATGAAATGGCCTCTGTTATAATGGTTTTAAGAAGGGGAGTGAGAAGGGAAATGAGTGGTAGTACAATGGAGGGATCCAATACTGGAGATGCAGAGGGTTGTGTAGAGGGTGTAGCAGTGGAGACAGAAGTAAGAATGGAGGAGGATGATGGAGGTGGAGGTGGTGCATCTTGCATAAGGTCATCCTGAGGAGTAGATGTATTGAGGGGGGATGAAGGTAGATGGAATAATGGGATGTTGTCCAGATGGTGATGTAAGGGAGATGAAGGTGGTGATCGAATGGGTGTAGCATGTGGTGATTGGGAAGGAGAGAGTTGTTGGGATTCCTGAAGGGGGGAAGAGGGGATGTTAGTGATATCTATTTATGGAGAGGTTTCAGGAGATGGAGCTGGAGTAGGAATATGAACTGGTTGTTGTGGTTATTGTTGTGGTTATTGAAGAGAAGGAATGGTGGAAGAGGAGGGAAGATGGTGTTCCACTTGAGAATGAGGTGGGATGGCTGGAAGGGATTGAGGAGGAGGAGGGATCTCTTCAGTAGGGTGGGAAGTGGCTGGAGCAGCCCTAGTACTCTCAGAAAGCTTGGTGGAGGAGGAAGAAACCTTAGAGGACTTGGTGATAGTCCTCTCCCACCTGCCAAAGAGAGTACAGGTGAGCCTCTTGGAGGCATTGATGAATATGGTCGGGAAGACCAGGGATTCAGCAGCCTTTTCCTTTAGTAAGATCCCTAAGATCCTTCCAAAAAAGACCTCTTTCTTTGTATTCTTTTTCTTAATTAGATCAAACATGATCTGAGACTAGTTCACCTACTTCTTGTTTACTACTGCACACATCACCAGGAATTGCTACCTGGTTATGTAGTCATGTGCAGTGTGCTTTCCTAGCAACACTTTCCCCGCAATGTCGGCTAAGAATTTAAATTCATCAGACATGTGTTTCTTCAGTAACTTATTTGGGGTTTCTCCAGAATAACCCATCATACCCAACATCACATCATATTCCTCAGTATCAATGTCCAACTCTTCTTCACCATTACTTAACCGAAAAATTTCTGTTAGGACGGCGGGAGTAAGAGAAATAGCATTACCCGAAACTATACCTGTTAGAGTGTTCTCATCTGTGGTGGAGGAAGTATAGACCCACTCTCTTATCTCAGCACCAGATATCTTGATCCTGGTGGACAGCAGATTCTTCAACTACTATTCTTCAAGGAGTTGCAGGATTTCCAGGAAGATTGGGTCTGAATGCTGGAAAGAATCAAAATCGACATCAAAGCCATTGTCGAATTTCATTGCCGCAAGATTTCCTGTTGGAATCGCCATTAGAGCACCTGCAAGAGAAAAATGAAGATCAAGTGCAAAGGAACTGAAAGCGTGGGATGGAGGTCGAAGAAAACCTAGATATAAGGTTTTCGAGAATATGAATCGACAAACTCCGTTCCACCAAAAATAAAAGAAATTCTTCGATCTGAGGTCAACGAAATAATTTATAGTTAAATAATTCGTCGAGCTCAGTCTAAGATTTGAAAACATTTCGTCATGCTACGTTAGACGAACGTTTTCTGAAGCAAATTCGTCAATCTCCATTAGACAAAAATGACTTCACTCACAGAGAGTTCATCGATCTTTGTTCGACAAATATCTCAAGAACTTTTCCCAGTTCGTCGAACTCCGTTCGTCGATCTTTGAAAAATTCATCGAGTGCAGACAGAAATTAGACTAAAGCTTCTCCATTGATCATTCCAAACTGATTTATAAAGAACAAGTGGTTTCTTTCATCCAGAGGTTTGGTGAAGATGTCAGCTCTTTGTAAATCAGTGTAGATATAGACAAGAGTAATTTTGTTTTTCTCTACACACTCTCTAATGAAATGACATCTAATGTCTATATGCTTAGTCCTACTGTGATGGACAGGATTTTGTACTATGGATATAGCACTTGTGTTATCACAAAAGAGAGTTGAATTATTTAAGTTGAAACCAAAGTCCAGGAGTTGATTCAGAATCCACAACATCTGTGAATAACAACTGTAGCTACAATGTATTCTGCTTCAGCTATTGATGTGGACATAGAGGATTGTTTCTTGCAGAACCAAGACACTAATCTCATACCAAGGAACTGGCAAGTTCCTGATGTACTTTTTTTGTCTACCATGCATCCAGCAAAGTCAGCATCTGAGTATCCAGTTAACTCAAATTCTGACTCAGTAGGATACCAAAGGCCTAGACTAGGACAACACTTTATATATCTCAAAATTCTTTTTAGAAAAATTAGGTTAGATTCTTTAGGGTTCACTTGGAACCTAGCACAAAGGCATGTGGCAAACATGATATCAGGTCTGCTAGCTATAAGATACAATAGGGACCCAATAATGCCCATGTATAACTTCTGGTCAACAGGTTTCCCATTTGGATCAGAATCTATTATAGCATTAGTTGTCATAGGTGTTTTCTTTGATGAGGCATCAGCCATCCCAAACTTCTTAATAAGCTCCTTAGCATATTTAGCCTGGGAGATGAAGATGTCATCAGGTAGCTGCTTCACTTGGAGACCAAGGAAGTAGGAGAGCTCACCCATGCTACTCATCTCAAACTTTGAATGTATAAGGTCAGAGAACCTCTTGCATAGTTTGGAATCAGTAAACCCAAATATAATGTCATCCACATATATTTGTACTAAAAAGGATTGATCCTTATGATGTCTAGTGAATAAAGTTTTATCTACTATGCCTCTAATGAATTTATGCTCTATCAGAAAGCTAGCTAAGGTCTCACACCATGCTCTTGGAGCTTGCTTTATACCATAGAGGGCTTTATGCAATTTAAATACATGATAGGGATGGGTTGGAGAGATAAAACCTAGAGGTTGTTCAACATATACTTCTTCTTTTAGTACTCCATTCATAAAAGCACTTTTTACATCCATTTGATATACCTTGAACTTCTTATAGGAAGCATAGGCAAGAAAGATTCTGATTGCCTCTAACCTTGCACTTGGTACAAATGTTTGGTCATAGTCTATCCCTTCTTCTTGCCTATAACCTTGAGCAACAAGCCTATCCTTGTTTCTCACAATCACTACTTGGGCATCTAGTTTGTTTTTATATACCCATTTAGTTCCAATGACTGGGTAGTCTATGGGTCTTGGAACTAAATCTCAAACTCTACATCTCTCAAATTGATTGAGTTCCTCTTGCATAGCAATGATCCAGTGGGGATCGTGCTCAGCATCATGGATGGATAGAGGTTCAACCTGAGAGAGAAAACAGGCATGCATCACATCTTGTTTTAGTTGATGCCTTGTATGTACACCTACTGACATGTCTCCAATCACTTGAGACCTAGGGTGATCCCTTAGTGTGACAAAGTCAGTGGGTGGAGTTGGTTCAGCAACAGTATTTGGAATTAATTACTCTTGTGGAATTAAATTTGTTGTTGACTGAGATTCAACTTCTTCCAACTGTTCTTCTTCTCTGTCTTCATCAATCTGTGGAGAAGGATGTGTTGGAGCCTGTTGGGAGAGGCTTAGTCCATCCAAATTCTCACACAAGTGAGGTACCTGCAAAGGATTACTGGTAGAAATCTCTTTCTCCTTGCAAGACATGTTAGCCTCATAAAAATTAACATGAATTGATTCTTCAATTTTTAAAGATGATTTATTAAATACCCTATAAACTTTGTTTACTTGGGAATATCCTAAAAACATTCTCTCTTCAGCCTTTGCTTCAAACTTTCTAATGTATTTCTTGTTATTATTATGTATATAACATACCCATCCAAATCCTTTAAAATAGCTGATTTTAGGTTTCTTCCTTTTAAGTAATTCATAGGGAGTCCTATTCTTAAGTTTATATATCAAACTTCTGTTCAGTACATAATTTGCAGTGCTTACAGCCTCTGCCCAAAAAGATAGTGGCATATAAGTATATAAAAGTAATGTGCCTGCAGCTTCAATTAGGGTCCTATTCTTCCTTTCAGCTACCCCATTTTGTTGGGGAGTTCTAGGAGCTGAGATGCAGTGCCTGATACCTTCCTTCTTACAGAACTCATGTATAAGAAGAGACTCAAACTCTGTACCATGATTAATTCTGATCAATGCAACATGAGTAGAGTACTCAATCTATATGGTCCTGAGAAAATCTGTAAGAACTTTAAAGGTATTTGACTTAGATCTCAAAAAGAACACCCAAGTGAATCTTGAGAAGTCATCTACAATGACTAGATAATAGGATTTCCCTTTGAAGCTTTGTACAGCAATGGGTCCAAAGATATCCATGTGTAGCAAGTACAAGATCCTAGGTGAATCACTTTTATTAACTGACATGAAGTTAGATTTAGTTTGCTTGCCTAGTTGACAAGCCCTGTAGAGGCCTTCCTTCTTGTAGGGACCAGAAGGTAAACCTCTCACAAGACTGTCTTTAGATAGCCTAGGAATGTTTTTCATGTTAACATATCCTAACATTTTATGACATAAGTCATTTTGATTGCTAACTAAATTAAGTAGACAAATGTCTGAATTAGCAGAAAGAAAATCTACTATGTATATGTTAACTTGTCTATTTCCAATTAAATCATTGTATTTTTCTTTATTAGAAATAATACAAGAGTTTGAGTTAAAATGTACCTGATAACCTTCATCACCTAATTGGCTTATAGAGATGAGGTTATGCTTGAGTCCACTTACATAAGTAACCTTCTTGAATGTGACTGTCCCAATCCTTACTTCTCCATATCCTTCGGACTGGCCACACTTTGAATCACCAAAGATAACCTTTGGTCCCAGCTTGGAATTGTAGTTGATTAGATTGTCCTTACTACCAGTCATGTGCTTGGAGAAACCACTGTCCAGATACCATAGTTGATTAACCACTGGATAGCCCTTTTCGTGCAATGAAAACAGTTAGTTGTTCTTGACCCAGGTTACCTTGGCTCCTTTATATTGTTGATAGGAAAAGCTTGAAATCACAGAATACTCAGGTTGTGATTTATATCCTAATGGATGATATCTCCTGGGAGATATTATCCAATCTGTAAGTGGGTTAAATGGTTTCTTAGTTTGATTGGAGTTGGTGTTATAGTTATAATTTTTGTTAAGTCTGACTGGGTTCGACGAATTATTGTGAGTTCATCGACCTGAGTTCGACGAAATGGAATGAGATCGTCGATCTCTGCTCAGAGAATGAACAAGTTCATTTTATGTGCCCCAAGTTCGTCGATCTCGGCTCGACGAACTATACACAGTTTGTCGATTGCAGTAAGACGAATGATTATTATATAAGTTTGCGTTCAGCATTCATCGATTTGAGTTCGATGAAATGGCCACATTTTGCCGATCTGCGTTTGATGAAAGCTGTTGAACTTCATTTTTACCTATGGTTTTCTGATTTCTTTTGTTTTGACCTTTTAAGTTGGGCATTTCTTCTGTGGTTTCTTTATTGGTTATTATTTCTTTGCCCTTAGCAGAAACAAATTTTATGGGTGTGGATAGTATGTTCTTTTTGAGAATGGGGGGTAAACTTGATGATGCACTCAAGCCCAGCTTGCCATTCAGTCTGGCATTGATTGTGATTGTAATGTCCATCAGCTTAAGGCTTCTCCCATTGAGAGATTCCTCAAGTTATTTGGCCTCACATAACTCAATTTTTAACAGAATAATTTGTTCATTAGCTAATGTAAGTTCATCTTTTAGCTTGGTGTTCTCAGATTTCAGTGTCTCTTGACTAGTTAGTTTTTCCCTAAGTGTTTTAATTTCCTTTTCTGAGTTTATCAAATCAATACACATGGTTTTAAATTCAAATTTGAAAGCTTTAGAATTATAGTCAAAAGAAGGCAATACCTGATCAGCTTCAGATTCAGAAGCTTCTTCATTATCAGATCCTTCTTTATCTGATTGACTCCTGGAGGCATCAATGGCCATTAGGCATACTTCTTTGGCCCTTGCCTCTTCTTCTTCACTGGAGCTGGAGGATGTGGATTCATCCTCAGTTTCACTTCAGGATTCAGCTACAAAGCCTTTCTCCTTCTTCTTATTTTTGCTGGAGGAAGGCCTGCTGCTTTGCTGTCTTTCAGAATGCTTCTCTCTTCTCTTTTCCTTCTTTTGATTTTCTGGACACTCTGAGATGAAGTATCCAGGTTTCCTGCAACCAAAGCAAACCACTTCTTTAGTGGGGGTTTTGTCATAACTTGGCTCGTCATCCTTCATAGATGACTTTCTTATGAAATCCTTTCTTGCCATTTTATAGAATCTCTTGGCAAAGAGACTCATCAGCTCTTCATTCAGAGTTGAGGATTCAGTTTCTTCAACCGTTTTAAAAGCTATGATGTGCTCCTTCCTTGCTGGTGGAGGTGTTCTCTGCTCAGCTGCTTCTCTGGATTTGATGAGCTGCTCATAAGACTTGAGCTTTCCTAAAAGAGATTCTGTGGAAATCTCATTTAGGCTCCTGGCGTCCTTGATTGGCCAGATCCTAGAATCCCATGAGCTTGGGAAGTACATGAGGATTTTGTCATTCACCTCAGTGAGGGTGATGTCCTTGTCCAATGTCCTTAGCTCATTGATGATTGAGCTCAGCCTATTGTACATATCTGCAACTGATTCTTCTTCCTCCTTCTTGAAGTTCTCATATTGTGATATGAGATTGGATCTTCTATCCTTTCTTTCATAAGCAGATCCAGCCACCATTTGATTTAGAGAATCCCAGATGTCCTTGGCTGATGTGCATTCAGCCACTTTTTGAAAAATGTCATCTAACATTGTTTGGGCCAGAATGTTCATTGCCTTAGCATCAGCAACTTTGGCTTTCTTCTAGGCTTCAGTCCACTCAGGTTGTGGTACTGCATGAGTGCTGGAAGTTGATGTGGATGCAGCTGGTTGAGGAGGACCTGTCAAAAGGAAGTTGTAGATATCCTCATCAATAGAGTTCATATATAATTGTATTCTTGCCTTCCAGGTGGCAAACCTATTTAGATTGCATACTGGAGGTCTGATGCTTGCATAATCTTTGTTCTGTGCCATGCTGTGAATACAATCCTAATAGAAATAAAATAATAGATCTAACACAGGATCTTTTGGTTCAAGGGTTAGCTTGTACAACCAAAGAAACCTTACTTTGATACCAATTGAAAGATAGGGGTTAGATCTGGTATACTCTAGAGGGGGTGAATAGAGTATCTTTAGGTTTTTAAAACTCTTGCTGTAAATAAAAACTTAGTCCTAAAATAATCTGGTCTAACACAGGCACAACAAATATAAATTAACGCAAACACAGCACCCTAACTAGCACAGCAACAACAATAACAAAATAAAAGAGCAACCCAAACAACACAAGAATTTTATAGTGGTTCCCCAACCTGGGTACATCCACTCTTCGACCACCCTGGTAGGAATCCACTCAGGTTTTTGATCAGGTGACTGCCACCAATGAGCTTTTGATCAGGTGCTCAAAAACCAAACCTCAAGTTCTTTGATCAGGTGACTTGCAACCAAAAATAACTTTTGAAGGGAGTTAAGAACCCTTTATATAGTGGGGTATGAGAGAGTGATTATGTCTTCTATTTCTCAAATACAACTGAGAAGACTCTAGTGGATGTTGATGTTAGCAAGGGCTCCCCTGAGATATAGAATGGTTCAGAAAGTTGGAGCCTTGCCGCAGGGTGATAGGTCTTCAAACTTTTGCTTTGATCAGAAGAACTCCAGGAACTTCTTGACAGATGGAATGTTGGTTGTCCTTTGAAGAATCCTGGAATGAATACAGAAGAAGACTCTTGATTTGAATGGTTGTTCTTCTTCTTCTTCAGCTTGATGTTCTTTCTCTAGTGTATGGTTTGTTTCTCTATATCTCTGTGTTCAATGTTCTCTGTAAGTATCTCTCTCTGTTTTTCTCAGTGTGCTGTCGCGAGTGAAGAAGAAGATCCTTTTTCACTGTATTTTTCTGATTACTGCTTCTCTTCTTTTTTTAGAAGAGACAGAAAAATCCCTTTTATATTTTCCATACAAATTTCCGTTTGAAATTTGAATCCTTTCTGCATTGAATTCTGACGTCCTGGATAATATTTGCATTGATTGGTTTCCCCAAATGTCCAATTGAAAAACGGCAAGCAATAATCCTGATGAAGTTCATAATTAATGCTCCGTCTAACGGTAATATTCAGAGAATATTTTAGCATTGATTACTCAGGGATTATTGCAATAGAATAAGGACAAGGAGAGGGAAATTTCCAAGTTAGGAACTACGCAAAAATCGTTGAACAGAGAACAGAATTCTTCGACCTGAGTACAGAGTTCGTCAAGATGAGAAGCTAAGTTCGTCGACCAGATAATAGTTGTTCGTCGACCTGAGATCCAAGATCATCGACTTGAGATCCAAGATCGTCGACCTGAGAGCAGACAACTCTCTGGAACCATGCCAACTCTGTGCATCAAGATCGTCGAGCTGAGAATAAAACTTCGTTGACTGGGGTTCAGAATTCCATGTTTCTTGGACTTAAGAATGTTGAAGTAAATTTTCCAAAAATTGTCGACCTGAGAACTGGTTTCGTCGAGCTGAGATCTTCTAACTGCTAGATAAGTCTTGCCAGGAATGTGGTCTAAGTTCGCCGAGCTGAGAAAGTTAAATCATCGACTGGAGTATGATCCTGGACTTATAATATTTATATGTTTCTAGAATAATATGTTGAAGTAGAATATCCAGCTATCGTCGACCTGAGAACTAAGTTCGTCGACCGGAGTTCAGAGAGATTCTGGACTTGAAATGTTGAAGTAGAGTGTCCATAAGTCGTCTACCTGAGTACCAAGTTCGTCGAGCCCAGCTTAGAGAATTGTCTCTGAGTTCATCGAGCTGAGCACGACTTTCGTCAACCTGACTTCGACGAACATCGAACTCATTTCCTGAGTCTCTGAAATTTCTCTAAGTCTTGAGTCTTTATCAGTCTGTTGATGGCTGCTCCATGTAGTGATGACTCTAAGGACTTGGCCTAAACCCTAGGACATAATCATGATCTTGGCTATACATGTTGGGTCGACCATCCTAGCTTAGTGAACGTAACCCAAATCTAACTAGGGATCCAACATACTAGATTCCAGATGATATCTAAGGGATCTCATTACGTCGTTGCAAAGAGGATTTTGAGATACCATAAAGGTACATCAAATCTTGCATTATGGTACCCAATAAGTAATGACTATGAACTAATTGGTTTTTCAGATGCTGACTTTGCAGGAAGCACGGATGACAGGAAAAGTACTTCTGGGATATGTCAGTTCCTAGGAAGAAGGGTTATCTTATAGAGCAGTAAGAAGCAAAATTGTGTTGAAATCTCAACTGTTGAGTTAGAGTATATCTCCGCAAGCAGTTGTTACACACAGCTTCTATGGATAAGGAATCAGCTTGAATACTGTAACAAAAAGTTGAAGGAGATTCTAATGTTTTGCAAATCATCCAGTGCCATCGTAATTGTTCATAATCTAGTCTCTCACAGCCGGACAAAGCACATCGAGATAAGGTACAATTTTATCTGAGAGCATGTGGAGAACAGGGACATCAATCTTAGTTATGTCCCGACAGATAAGCAAGTTGACGATATATTCACAAAGCCGCTAGACGAGGCCAAGTTCAATTTCTTCAAGATGAACTTGGTATGCTCAACAAGGAGTCATAAAGTGTCAAGAAATCAGCCAAAAGTATAGTAATTCATCATCTCGGAAATTCTAAGGAAAATTCATTGAGTATACATGTGTAATTTCAACAAATTCGTCGAGACTTCTTATGAAATCAGAACTTCTTCACGAGTCATTTTGATGAATTACCCTAGTATTCATGAGGCATTTTGATGAATTTATCAGGCTTTCTCGAGACATTTCGACGAATCTGTGAAGGTCAATTTTTTCTAAGTCTAAATTATTAGATCTAAAGAGCCATTTCTGTAAAAAGGTACGCGCTTCTCTTCAAAACTATTAGAATATATAAATAGGACTTATGGGGCTTTTGAAATTCACACACTTCGTCAATACATCTCGAGAAACCTCGTTGATTCATCTTCCAAAAGATCAAAAGGTTTTCATCGTCGACTTCATCTCTGGCAAAGTTCAGCAACTCTTATCTTCGGCAACTCTCATCTCCGCCAGTTCTCACCGACTCCGACTCCAGCAAGTCATTATCATTCATCTCCAACAAAGGTCTTGTTCACTTCTATCAGCCCTTATCCAATTTTCAGTAATGACACCAAGAGGCAATAGAAACCTTTAGGTTGGTGGTGAACTAGTACGTATAGGATTTACTACAGCTTCTGATGAATTCAGAAATGTAATCTTGATGCTTGAAATAACATGCTTGACCTTTCTTCTAGAACACCCTTGCAGAGTTCTGAACTGAGACATCCAAGAATTCTATCAAAATGCCAAGCTTTGAAGTGAAGGGGCAGTGATCAAAAGCAAAGTGAGAAATACCGCTGTTAAAGTGAAGGGCAGTCTCTTGAATAGATACTTGCGTATACCATCTATTGAGCAGGAAGATTTACTTGAAGAGAGAGATTTGCATCGAGCTCTTCTTTTCTATGTTTTTCTAAGGACTGCCTCAATTCGAAAGAAAGGGATGAACGAGGAAGGAAAGTTGCTAACAGATATCATGAGAAAGGTCCTATTGTGCAAAATTAGGTCCCATGATTACGTTTCTGGTGAGATGTTCAAACTCCATGCAGCTGTGATATGCAGGAAACAGATTGACTGGGGAGTAGTTCTATTTACGAAGATCAAGGAATGTTTGAGTGCACCAAATTTTGGAATGATTCTCACTCTATATCTGAATCAAATGGACAGAAACCATTTTGATATGTCTTCTGGAGTGCCAATTCATCACCTGAAGAAGATTGACTCTTTTATCTTTATTAGATGGGAGAGGAGGCTTCCCAAGAAAGGTGGGATAAGAGATATGGTTGAAGAAGAGGAATTCCTTGATGAGGAGAGGATTCTAACCCCTACACCCTATCAAGCACCTGAGAGTTCTAGTTTAGTTGCTTAGGGGGAGACACTACCTTTAGTGAATGTTGAAGTTGTTCCTATCCCTTCTGAGCCAGTTCAAGCACCTACAATGATTATAGAGATAGTAGTTATAGAGACTACAGTAGTTGCAGAAATAGTTGTTGATGACGACGTTGATGACAATGATGTTGAGCCTGAGGAGGATGTAAATGGCTATGATGATGATGTTGTTGATTTTGATGGTGATGTTGAGGAATATGATATTAGTAATGATGAAGTTGTTGTTACTACTAATTTGATAGTCAGTTTCCCAAAATATCTTCCAACTATGGCTGAGGGGCAACTGAACCAGCTATCTAATCTTCTTCAGGACCAAATTGATAAGTTTATACATGACCTTGAGGAAAGGATTTCCAACATTCCTGGAGGCTCTGGAGTCAAATCCCAGAAGTATTTGGGTGTCCAAATGAGGGGGAGTATCTCATTGAGCTTTCAAATATGGAAGGAGAAGCAGAGGTGCTTCCTCCTATCCTAGAGGTTGTAGATCCCGCTCTCCCACAGAAAGCTCATGTCTCTTCAGTATCACACCTTTTTTGTGACTCTGAGAATGTTGTAGAACATCCTTCACCTCCAATACATCAAACTGAGGATATTCTCAGTAACAGTTCTGATAATTCTTTGTTAAAATCCATTGAGGCAGTGCTTGTTAAACAAAGAGCATACTTTGATCACTCTCTAAAGAAAGTACTTGATAGGGTGGAAGAGGTGGAAAAAGATATGAACAATGGACTTGCTGAAGTCAAGGTTATCATAGAGAAGTTGAAATCAAATCTTGATATTTGGTTAAACCACGGCGGCAAGGCAATTCTGCATATAATGAAAGGAGTTAGTAGCACACTTGATGAGACAAAGAATATCAGTGTTATAGTCAAGATAATAATTGATGTGCAAAACTGCAGGATGCACCACTTTGATGATCAAATAGCCTATACCAGAACTGCAATTATTAATGTCGTCTCTGAAGAAGTCGGAAAGGGGGAGGGTAAACTTCAAAGTAAGGTGAATGCTCTAGAATTTAACCATACTCGCTTCTAGTACGATCATTTAACCTATTTGGCCAATCGAGAGAAGAAGTATAACAAGTAGTAAATCAAACTAACAAGTCTACAAGTCACAGCAAAATCATAATATATGTGAAAATGAAAAGCACAACACTATGTGGAAGGGCTTATGCCCGATACATGCCAAATCAAATCTCTCTCTCACAACAACACTATGCGGAAGCGGTAACTGAAACACTCGTCATCACCTGACGCTGAGATGCAGGAGTAGTATGTGGTATCTGCTCCTCATGTCCTGCCACCTTGTCCTGCTGGTCGTGTTGGTGCTCCTGCTCCTCGATCTCCTACGGTTATAACCGACCGTTAGTCATAAAGACAGCAATTTTGTCCTCTCCTCACCCCCACGACTCCTAGGTATCGAGCGGGAGAACGAACCAGAGGACAAGGGGTATAAAAAGGAAATCAGGTAACAATGGATCTATTTTATCATGGATATATATTAACATTTATATCTCTACTCTAGCAGTTCTATATAGTACAAGTAAAGTATATAAAATAGTACTGAAAAGAAACGTTGTAAATAAAGTAAAGGATCAGAGCAGAAATTAAACTAGCTACCACTATGTTATCATCAAAGAAGTGTCTTAACATATAAGAATTCTCATACAAACTTATAAGTTAAGATTTCATAAATATTACTTATCAAATAAAAGAGCCCATACTAATTTATATGATAAGGATCTATGGTTCGTATGTCCTAAGTATGTATGTATGATATGGTATGTGGGTTATGATTCATACAAGTGCAACTCACGCACATGACTCTGTGATCGCATAACTTTAGTTCCCACTTTTTGGAGTTAGCTTAACTGTCGGGCACCACCGTTGTGGCTCCGGCAACAGCGGAGTGGGCATCTCTACATCCTAGGCGGGTATACACACTACCAGGCTTAGACCCTTCGTACGCCTCCTTACACATCCTAGGTGCACATTCTAGAGTCTTTGTGTACTAATTTGCTAACAAATCCACCAGTCTTTTTGGTAGGTTGTGCATTTTTAGGGATTATCCTCCAGACCGCAGTATAAACAACCTACTGGCCCCTCAAAACCTCACACCCAGCAGAGTCAACGTACTTCCATCAGTGTGATGATTGGCCCATTACCACATGACCCGCCACTAATATGTTCTATGCATATGCAAATTATTTCCAACCCGAGCCTCAAACTCGCAAGAATATACTCGTCTTGTATCCAAAGATCCGAGCCTCCAGCTCGTAGAACTAAACCAGTACTGTAAGCCGCCAACCATATGCGGGTGAGTTTGTCATATCATTCCCTTAACTTATTAGACTACTCTTGTCTAATTTTTGTTATACATTGCAATTTAGGTTTAGTACTTGGACTGCCCAGGGCATACCCAGTGAAGGGCTCTCGGGGGCACTAGGAACTACAATGGGCTGAAGCCCAAAGCTCCCTTTCTCTAGGACACTTACTTTTATTACTGTTTACCCATTATTAATACCCAACTCTTGATGTTCCACTTGAGAGAACCTAATGGCTTAAGGTATTATTGGTAGAGTGACGGTCTTCCTCCGGTCTCCGTTCTAATTACTCTCTTGTGACTTACACTCTAACACTCATTACTATGTAGTGACCTACTTGTGACCCCAACTAGGCATTCAACTTCCCAATACACCTCTCAATCTAACCATCTATCATTTCCTTGTGGGTCATAATGTTACATGTCACTTTTTGTTAAGCGCAACCCATGACCTAATTCTAACCCAAATGAGATGACTTCCAATTCCTTGGGTCGAAGTCCCCTAACAATTTATCATCAGTTTGTCTTATACATAATATCAACCCTTCAGAATTTCATCATTTTTCTAAGTATTTAGGACCATAAATTAATTCAATTAATTAGGTGACCTAGGTCACTTTGTATATGAGCTACTATATCCAATGGTACATTATGTCTAGATAATTTACCTGGAGTTCATCTAGGTTAAAAATATTTGTTCACCAAAGATACTAATTTTCTCAATTGATTTACCATTCATTTTTTATTTATGTTTATAATCCCAATTATTACATTTTCCAAATGAAGTACCTAAAATATTCAACTGAAAATTCATAAAAAATTACTAATGATTAACATTGTCATGAAAATACTCTAAATAGAAATTCATACTCCTAACCAGTGATTTGACATAAAATAATCACAGGTGAAAATTATTACAAAACGTGACAACCATGGTTTTCAGCATACTCATTCATCCAAAATTCTTAAATAAATTCACAGAGTTTTATATCATAAAAACAAGACTATATACATTTTTCCACAATTTTCCAAATAGCTGACCCTTATATTTAATTTAAATCTCAAAAGGGTAAAATTGTAAATCTACTAAATACACAAGTTATAGTATTCAAACAGACTCAAACCTTTTTCCAGAGATGTAAAATGTCCAATTAGGGCTTGTATCAAAATTTTAGAATTTTACAAGGTCAGTAGACCTATATCTCATTTTTATTTTCAAAAGAGCTTATTTTCCAATAATTCAAAATAATGGGATTTTTAATCCCAAAAATCTCAATCTCTCTATGGGAGGTGTAATTCATCCCTATAGGCCTCTGCCCAAAATATCATGGACATGCATTGGGCCAAATGGGCTAACTTCCCACTTCCCCATTTTTACTATTGTCACATTATTTACAAATCTACCTCCACCATGCATATTGCATTTCCCCAACATGCAGAGGTCAAAATGGTCTAAAACTTTTTCCATGGTCCTATAATGACCCAATGGCCATGCTAACCAATTTTGGGGGCATTTGGATAAGGGGATCTCCTTATACTCCTTTTATTTAATAAATGAAATTTCTATAAAAAATTTCGAAAAATTCACCTCCAAAAATTCTGCTTTTGGGCAGGGCCTAAGTCCAATATAAGCACATGCATGACCTAACTTTTATTACATCAGGACTTAGGGTTTGACCTAGGCATCCATTTGAACTTCTACCCTAGCCTAGGAGCAGTCCTAGAAGAACTGTCCCACATGGAGCTACTGACCTCCAAATTACAGCTTTAGGTGTCAAATTAATGGTGAGACCTAGATCTACCATTTTATGTTGGACATTATTTCCATAAATGCATCTAAGAGGCCTAAATAATTTATACAAGGTGACTGTTCAACAGTGACAAAAAATGAAATCAATTAACATGATCCATAGTTTAATATTACATTTAGATGGACGGCATCAGCTCTTCTTCCCCAATGAGCCGGTGGTCCAAATCATCCCGAGCTGTAGCTCTTTGATCTCTACTCTCCAGGCCATCCAGCCTCTGCCACCGCCGTCGATTGTCGCCACCACCTTCGTTGAGGTGGCGGCTAGCGTTTCCCGGCGATATGGCCGCCGGAGGGAGTTCCTCCGGCAAAACCGAGCAAGGATAAATGCTCAGAAATAAAATCTCATCTTCCTCACATGGTATCGGGCTCAAATGTGCCCAATATCTCTCCTAAAAGAACTAGATGGCTAGCACTAAGAGAGGGGAGGAGAAACAGACCTGTAGTCGCACTTGGCGTCGAGTATGGTTGTGGTGAGCCTTGGCCGACAACTTCTCCAGCTATATCCTTTCTTCAGCTATTGATTTCCACTCCCCTGGACTCAAGTAAGATGATGGTGGCCTTGGTTTTTGGCTGGGAGTGGATGGTTTAAGGACTTTGAATAAGGGGAGTGGCTGGGAGTGGTTGGGAGTGGCGGGGCATGGTGGGTCATGGTTGGTCATCCTTGAACATGGTTCTCCTTGCTGCCAAGTGTCACTATAATATTGGACCGTTCAATTATTACTTTATTTAGGTCTTGATTGAAAGAACCGGGTCCAATAGGTCAATTGTTGCTCATTCGGAAAATCTGGTTCAACCCATACATGTGAACCAGTAAACAAAATTTTTAGACAGAAAAATACTCTAAGTCCAAAAGCATTGAGTGATGTCGAGACCACTAAACACCACATTGAGTGACATTGAGACCACTCAACGCCGTGTTGAGTGGCGTTGAGTGGTGTTGAGGCCACTCAACGCCGCGTTGAGTGGCGTTGAGGCCACTCAATGCCAACAATTCCAGAATATTTTCTAGGTTAAATTCGTCGAGTGGAGTTGAGACCCTCAATGCACACGATGCTTTATTGAATGACGTCGAGTTCACTCGACTCACTCTACGCTTCCCGAGCCTGAGTCAATTATCTTGACTCAAAATGCGTGTGATGGGCCTAGCGTGAAATGGAATGTTACAAATCCCAATAAACAAAAAAAATATTTCATCCCAGAAATTCAAGCTCGGGTCTACGGGGTTTCCATGCACAAGAATTTTAAGAACTTTTAAACAAAATTTAAAATATATACCTGAGGCGAAAAGTCCCGGGTATCGTTCACACATCAGATCCATTCGCTACCAGGTGTGTTACTCCCATCTTTGGTTGGACCACAGCACCTTGACCAAGGGAACCATCTTCTTCCGCAGCACTCGAATCATTGTATCATCAATCTGGACCAGCTCTAAACATACTAATCTATCAGGTGCTACTAGACCTGCTGTAGTGGTAATATGCTTCTCTGGATGAAGGATAGCTCTCTGAAGCAAGGAGACGTGGAAGATGTCGTGCAGGGTCAGTACCTCTGCCGGTAGCTCCAGCCGGTAAGCCAAGGGATCGATCTGCTCCAGGATCAAGTATGGTGCTATAAATCGAGGCCTGAGCTTCTTGCACCTTTGCACCCTCTAGACACCATGCACCGGATGTATCTTCAAGAACACCTTGTCCCCCACCTATAACTCCACCTTCTGATGCCTCGTATCCTAGTACTTGGCCTGCCTACTTTGTGCCTCCAGCATCTGATCCCTGGTCAGCTTTTCTGAGCATCCGTGTCCTCAATATAATCTGATCCAAGTGTCATGGGGTCCTCATCCTAGACCCAAGATAGTGGTGTCCGACACTTTCTTTTGTATAGGGCCTTATATGGTGTCATCCTAATGCTCTCTTGGTGACTATTATTGTAAGAGAACTCAATCAGTGGCAACAGTCTCTCCCAAGGATTCCTTGTGTCCAGTATACATAAACGCATCAGATCCTCGATAGTGCAGTTTGTCCGCTCTGTCTAGCCATCGGTCTGTGGATGGAAGCGGTGCTAAAAGCAAGCTGAGAACCTAAATACGCCTACACCGCTATCCACTCCTTAGACGTGAATCGACCATCACGGTCCGAGACAATCGTCATGGGGATGCCATGGTACATGACGAACTGCTCCACAAACAACCTCACCAAAACATCAACTGGGATATCCTTCCTGATCGGTATAAATCGGTCCACCTTGGTCAGTCTATCAACAATGACCCAAATAGAATCATGCCCAGAGTGAGAGCGAGGCAAACCGTGCATGAAGTCCATAGCTATATCCTCGAACTTCCACTCTGGCACCGACAATGACTGTAGTAGTCCTCCTGGGCTCTTGCACTCTGCCCTTACCCGTTGTCAGGTCTTGTAATCTGTCACATAATATATGATTTCCCTCTTCATCCTCGGCCAGTACATGCTCCTCCATAGGTTCGTTGTCATCTTGGTGATACCGGGGTGCACTAAGTACTGAGAACAGTGTGCCTCCCTGAGTATATCCTCTTGGATACCACCTCCAACGTGTATAAAAACACAACCATGAAAATGAATGAGTTCATCATGCAATGAATAATCCCCCGACTCGCCCCCTTCCAGGGCTCTGAATAATGGCTCCAAAGTTGCATCCAGCCTCTGTCGTGTCCTGATGCTCTCCTGTATGTCACACTCGATGACCAAGGAGTTCAAGTATTCCCAATAGACCTCTAGATTGGTCTCGAAAACCATGGTGATTTGCATCTCTTCCATCATCCGTATTAGCTCCATAGCCATCACCTAGGGATCCGGTCCAATAGTTCCAGCTCTCCTGCTCAAGGCATCCTCCACGGTGTTCGCCTTCCCCGGGTGATAATGCATCTTGTAGTCGTAGTCACACAGGAACTCAAGCCATCTCTGCTGGCACAGATTTAGATCCTTCTGTGTGTCAATATACTTGAGATTCTTGTGATCTGAGAAGATATCACAATGAACCCCATACAAGTAATGCCTCCAAATTTTCAATGCAAATACTACTACCCCGAGCTCCAAATCATATATGGTGTAGTTCTGCTCATGCTTCTTCAGCTGTCTCGAAGCATATGAGATGGCGTGCCCATGCTGTATCAGGACTGCACCCATCCCCTGATATGATGCGTCGGTATAAATATGAAATCCTTCCTTCCCAGATGAAAGTGCAATGATGAGGGAAGAGGTGAGTCTGTCCTTCAACTCTTAGAACGAGGAGTTCTGTCTTTAGAATGCCTCAGGTTCAGAGCTGTAGCTGATAGCTGTGCTGTTCTTGGAGTTCTTGGGCATCTGTCTTGGCTGTGGTTTGGGCCTCGCTGTATCGAGGTAGATTGTTGTTTTGTTTACTTTTCTAGTTCAGACATACTAGTTTTATGTAGGTTCGTGTCAGTTTGTTGACGCCCACAGGATTGTGATTTTGGATGTTTGCTAGCTGCTTAGTTTTCCTTCTATGTATTTGGATTACTTGCTCTCTGGTATGTTATATGTTAGGATTACTTGATAGGTATTTTCAAGTATAAAAACTACTACTACTACCTCATGTATTGTACGTTTTTAAAATTTTAAATCACTATATTTAGCGACCGTAAAAAACTACTTTTATTGTTATTATAAATTTAGAACTTGCATACCTTGAGGTGTCCTCTGGGAACCTTTAAGCTCATGTAGGATGTCTAATCTTATAAAAGAAGTATTTTCCACAGCGTTTAACTACTCTTCTCATGGACTAGATGAGCCACTATGCCGAGGGATATGGCTAACTTCCTCACTTAAACTGATTTTGTCTCTAAATAACTTAAAGAATTTTCCTCATGGTTAAGTAGGAATTTTGCCTGAGCGGCTGTAGTTATCCCCTGCTGACGTGGCATCATGACGCGCATTTTTCCCTTACTCTAATACACTTTTATTGGCGGTGAAAAATGCGGGTTGTGATAGACTTGCCCTCTTCCAGGGATCTAAATTTTGGTTCCAACACTGCATCCTACCTTTACTCTGTCCTGATGCAGTCTCTAATAACAGACTCCATGCTCAGAGCTCCCAAGTACACTGCATAAACATCTGGATCTGCCCTCGACACCATAGTAATATGCATGTCTTCCATTATCCACACTATTTCCATGGCCATCACTCGGGACTCTGGTCCAGTAATGTTGGCTCTCCTGCTCAAAGCATCCACTATGGTGTTCGCCTTCCCTGGGTGATAGTTCATGGTATAATCATAGTAGCAGAGGAACTCTAACCACCTCCGCTGGCGTAGATTCAGGTCCTTCTGCGTGTCAATGTACTTGAGGTTCTTGTGATATGAGAAGATCTCACAATGAACTCCATACAGGTAGTTCCTCTACACCTTTAAGGCGAATACTATTGCCCTAAGCACCAAATCATGCACCGAGTAGTTCTGCTCATGCTTCTTTAACTGCCTTGAACCATACGCTATAACATGCTCGTGATGCATCAATACAGCACTCATGCTCTGGTATGATGCATCAGTATAAATCTGAAATCCTTCCTTTCTCGAAGGAAGGGAAAGGATGGGAGATGAGGTGAGTCTACCCTTCAGCTCCCGAAATGCAAACTCGTACTTCAGAGTCCAAGTGAATGTCGTATCCTTCTTCATCAAAGATGTGAGGGGAAGTGCTATCTTCGAAAACCCATACACAAACTTACGGTAATAGCCTACAAGTCCTAGGAAACTACGAATATCCGAAGCTGACTTCGGCTGCGTCCAATCCTTCACTGCCTGCACCTTGTTCGAGTCAACTGCCAACCCAGCTCTACTGATAATGTGCCCGAAGAATGCCACCTCTTCCATCCAGAATTGGCACTTTGAAAACTTCGCATAAAGCTGATTTTCCCACAGCTTCTCCAAGACTAATGCCAAGTGACGGGTATGGTCCTCCTCATTCCTAGAGTAGACCAAGATATCGTTTATAAAAACTATGACGAAATCATCCAGGAATGGCTCAAACACCTGCTTCGTCAAACTCATGAATGCAGAGGGGGAATTTGTGAGCCTGAAGGGCACCACTGTGCACTCAAATAAGCTGTTGCATGAGCTGAACGCTGTCTTTGGAATATCCTCCTCCTAAATCTGCAGCTGATAGTAGCTCGACCTTAGGTCAAGCTTAGATAACCAGTATGCTCACTATGGCTAATCAAACAGCTCATCGATCCTTGGTAATGGATAGGTGTTCCTCAAGGTCAATCAGTTCAACTCCCGATAATCAATGCAAAGTCGGAGCGATTCGTCCTTCTTCTTCATGAACAAGACGGGAGCTCCTCATGGTGAAGAACTCGGTCTAACAAATCCTGCCCCCACCAGCTCCCGTAGCTGAGTCTAGAATTCCGCAAGCTCCTTCGGTGCCATCCGATAAGGTGCCCGAGAGACAGGCCTCGCACCAGGTACTAACTATATCTGGAAGTCTACCCCTCTATACGGTGGTAGTCTGGGAAACTTCTCTGAAAATACATCAGGGAAATCCTTAACCACCGAAATATCAACAATGGAGGCCTCCACCTCCGCCATCTCAAAACAATCATGTATTCCTCGTCTACCTGCTCATGGGCCTTAACAACCAGTATAGATGATAATAATAAACAAGAGATAGACATAATACCTTCGAAGACCACCTCTAAGTTCTTGTGTATCAATGTGATCCTCCTAGCTGGGCAGTCAATCTTGACATGGTACCAGTGTCGACACGTCATGCCCAGAATCAGATCATATTATGGTAGTGGTAAAATTGTCGCTGACGTGTCAAACAGCTTCCCACCAATGCTTACAGACATATTGCACTTTGCAGTAGACTGCACCTCCGATCCGTCGGGAAGTCAGACTATCCTGAGGAGTCCAGGGAAATGTTTTCATCCCTCAAAATCCTTCGTGAAATCTTTCGAGATGAAAGAGTGTGATTCTCCTGTATCAAATAAGGCGAGGGTAGGCTTACCGCAAACATGTATTGTGCCTAAGGTTGGTTATTTTGATTTTTTATCAACTATCTATATAAAGGGGTACTATATAAACAATTCAAAGTACAAAATCATAAAGTACCTATGATGACCTCCTCAGGGTTTCTAGGCTAGGAAAGATCCAGCGCATACATCTGCTCCGGCCTTCGGCCACCACCGTGAGGTCTTCGTAGATGACCTCGTCCTCGACCTCTACCCCGATGTGCCAGGGGGATTGCTGGAGGTGGAGTAAAAAGCTATGGGCAGTGGAATCTGATGTGCCAATGATGGTGGTATCCAAAGCATACCACTGGAGGGCATCCTCTATCATCAAATCTCCGCAGCTCCTGGATATGTGGTGGTGGGGCTAGCATTGTAGGAGGTCGCTGCTCTAGCCTGACACCAAGACGGGGACATCCTCTACCTCCCCTGTGCCTCATGAACCTGCCCCGCTGCAGCCCTCTATTACTCTCACCATGATACATCCCCTTAGCCGGTCTCTTCCCTCTACCTTGCACCATCAGATGATCCTCCTCAAAATTATTTATTGTCTCGATAATATTCGCCAAACTGGCCTTTGAGATGAACAAAAGAGCCTGCCTGAGAGGGTCCTGAATTCATCTATAGAATTTCTTTGCATAGTCCTTCTCACTCAGGGGACTAGCAAATCCTTCCAAATGTGAAAACTCCCGCTGGTATGCCAGCACCGACTGGTTTCCCTGCGTAAGGTGTAGAAACTGATCCTCTAGTGCATCTCTATCCGTCGGGGATACAAAATGCTCCAACAAGGCCTCTCTAACCTGGTTCCAGCTGATCTAGGAATACTTATAATCAGTAAAGGTGGATTCCCTGAGGTACTTCCACCACATCTTGGCATGGCTTGCTAGTGTCGTAATTGCCAAGGGTACTGCCTGGTTGCTCGGGCAAAGGATCCCCGCTAGCATCTCCTGGATAGTGTCCAGCCACTCTTTTGTCTTATCTGCCATCTCTATCTCATAGTAAGTCAGAGAGGAGAGGCCTTCGAAGGTAGTCAGTCAATTTGATCTCTGGTTTGACTAAAGTGCCCGAACCTGCTGAGCTCTAAAGGCATCTAGGATGGCCATGACAGTCCGGCCCAACTCTAACTGCTAAAAAGGAACATCAACTGGCAAAGGGGGAACCGTATCTTGCAGTTTGAAATAGTTTAATAGTAAAATAAGGTTGGTCTCATCTCATTTATGTGGACAAAATATGTTATTTTATGGCATGGGCACAACATAGCTTCCGCTACTTAGTTTGTCTGCAAACTGAAGCTCGAGCGGGGTGACCCAGTGGTTTGTGGACTTCTTTCTCTTATGTTTGTGGTAGGGTGATACCAACTGTAAAATCCCTCCTCCCAGGAATTGGGCATGACCAAGGAGAAATTTTATGCCCAGTACCATTGTCTTACAATGACACTAACTATGAGTTAGCTGCCAACACAAGAGAGCGACCCTGCCGACAAGCACGATCATTCATACTGCCAACGAAAGAAGAAATAAAACAAGTCCACACATCACAGCATAAGTATATATAAATATCCAAATAATGGTCCACATGACATGAATGAAAGAGTATAAGTAATATTGATTATGCCCAGTACATAAATATCATAAAAATATCACTCTCTCTCAACTAATAACGCGGAAGCTAAACATATGATCATCAACCTGATGTTGGGTTGTAATAGTGGTAGTGTGTAGCTCCGGCTCCTCAGATCCTGGTGTATTAATCTTTGGCTCCGCCTGGTCGAATTGCGGCGGCGTCTCCATGTGTCTCTAAAATGATGTGGTCACACTACCGTCAGTCAAACTAGACTCGGCTGCTTTGTCCCCGCCACACCCCTGCAACTCCTCGGCACCGTGCGAGAGGAATAAAGTGCATGTTGGGTATTGCATCCACAATAACCCAGATTTGTATAAAGTCACCCTTGAACTAAGATGAATAAAGTTTGTATTTGATGTTATTTTTAGTTGAGTGCTTGCAGGATACAATTGCCAAGTGTAAACCAATGTCAGTCTACAATGAGTCACCAAATACAGGACCATATAATGTAATCCCTCGTTGTGTGATCTATGGTGTTGACTCATGTGTAGCCTCTCTATTGGGACACACATCTTTTTCAAGCACTAAAGGCATGGGAGAAAAGTTGGCAGCTGTATATCTTGAAGAAATTAAGTTTACATATTTCAGAAAAACTCTAAGTTTTTTTCTCGAGTAGGAAACTTTATACTCGAGTAGAACTTAAGTTTATTCTCGAGTGAGACTTGTCATGAACTCGAGTTGCAGAAGCAGTTCTCGAGAAAGTCTTGTACTGTTCTCGATAAAGCCCTGTGTACTCGAGTACTCTATGACTTTCCTTCTCGAGTTACTTCTTTTCCAGACAGAATATTTTTCCAAGTTTTTTTCTCGAGAAGCCACATGTTATTTCTCGATAAGGTTAGTATTACTTCTCAAGAACCAGAAGTCATTTCTCGAGTAACAGATTCTCTTCTCGCGTAATAGAATATTTTCTTGAGAACAGAAATTCATTTTTCTCGAGTACTTCTTTTCTTTCTAGAGATGCATAAATTCCACCTTTATACTTTTACCAAGTCTTTTTCTCGAGAAGCAAAATATTTTTTTCTCAAGAAGACTTTATTTAGTTCTCGAGAAGCAGAAAATTTTTATCGAGCCCTAAAATATTTTTCTCGAGAGCCAGACATCTGTTCTCCAGATACTACTTTGTTTTCGAGTACCAGAATGATTGTTCTCGAGAATAAAACTTTATTCTTTTGGAGTGCTTTCCTTCATTCTCGAAATTGTAAATTAAATATTAAAAATATGTAAGTTCCCCTACAGAAAAGGTTGTCACCACGAAATTTGTAGATCTGTGAGTCTAGTTTATTTTAAAATTAATTTGAGCCAATTTGGAGTTCAGGTCAGACCACAGCACTCATTTTGGTGAGGTCTATACCTAGGCTAGATCAGAGATTGTTTTGAGTGTCGTCATCAATCCAGCCATCCAAATGACTTGAAAGTTTGTATGGGAGCTATTTTTACCTATACCTAGAACATATCCAAAAATGGAAATTTTTGGAAAGAAGTTTCCTAAATGTTTTGTAGAAATTTAATAATTCATTCATGAATTATTTAAAGGATCTAATTACCCCCAAACCCTCCCAAATTTTGGTGAGTGGTCCTTTGGGTAAATATAGGACTTTGTATAAAATTTCATTTAATTTGGATAAGAATTGGTATGGAATTTAGTCAACCCTCGCACTTGTTAGTCCAAACAAAAGCGGCATCCATCTTTGTCAAGGACGTGAGGGAAAGTGTTACCCTTGAGAACCCCTCCATGAACTTGCAATAATATCATGTTAGTCCCAAGAAACTACGGATGTCTGAAGCTGACTTTGGCCATGACCAATCTCTAACTGTCTGCACCTTGGTCGGGTCCACAGCCAACCCTGATCTACTGATGGTATGCCCTAGAAATGCCACCTCCTATAGCCAGAACTAGCACTTGGAAAACTTTGCATACATCTGATGCTCTCTTAGTTTGCCCAACACCAGAGCCAGATGCTGGGTGTGCTCCTCCTTCATCAGGGAGAAGATCAGGACGTCGTCAATGAACACTACGACCAATCTGTTTAGGTATGTCTCGATGACACGGTTCATCAGACTCATGAATGCGGAAGGTACATTCGTGAGCCTGAATGGCATCACCGTGAACTCGTATAATCCATAACGGTAATAGAGAGCTATCTTTGGGATGTCCTCCTCTCGAATGCGCAGCTGGTAGTATCCTGACCTCAAATCGAGCTTGGAGAACTAGAAGGCTCCCTATAGCAGGTCAAATAACTCATAAATTTGTGGCAGTGGGTACGTGTTCCATATAGTCAACCGGTTCAGCTCCTGATAGTCAATGTAGAGCCGCAACGATCCATCCTTCTTCTTCGCAAATAACATTGGTGCTCCCCATGGTGATGAACTTGGTCGGACAAAGCCCCACTCCACCAACTCCTACAACTAAGTTCGGAACTCTTCTAGCTCCTTGGGTGCCATCCGGTAAGGTGCCCGAGACACAGGCCTCGCTCCTGGAACCAACCTATTCCAAAAGTCTGTATCCCTGGCCGGTGGCAATCCGGGCAATTTTTCCGGGAATACGTTGGAGATATCCCGAATCACCGGGATATCAGCAATAGAATCTTCTACTCTTGTCATCTCGAAGCAGATCAAGTATACCTCATCTCCTTGCTCATAGGCCTTGGCAGCTTGTACAGATGATAATAAGGTATGAGAGACAGGTCTAATACCTTCGATGATGATGTCGGAATCCCCATACCGTAAGGTGATCCTCCTTGCCAGGCAATCAATCCGGGCGTGGTTCCAATGCAACCAATTCATACCCAAGATCAGATTGAAGTTTGGCAATCTCAAAATTGTCGTCGGCGCATCGAATGCCTTTCCTCCAATTTATGCCTCCAAGTTACACTTGGCAAATGATAGAAGCTCTGATCCATCTGGTAGATGAACCCTCCTGGTTATATTGGTGAATCGGTCTACGCCTGCTAGTCCTTCCAAGAAGGCTTCAGATATGAACAAGTGTGAAGCACCCGTATCAAATAAGGTAGGAGTGGGTTTGCCGCTGACAAAGACTATGCCTGAGGATTGGTTTGAGTTAATTTGGGATTGTAATTCTACGAGATCGAAGGACTATAAATGAAATTTTAAATTTATAATAGCATTTAAATATCTGTAATAACCTCCTCGGGGTTCCTCGGCTCGACGAGGTCCAAAGAATATGAAAGTCCACCTAGTGTCAACTACCTTCACCTATGGGGGGGATAGGTGACATGCAGCATTTTTGCGGAATTAAAATTGTACCTGCACACGAAAATAAAATAGCACAGCAAATAGAGTACACAAGCTATTTATAGTGGTTCCCCTATTTGGGTACATCCACTTTCCCCCTTCGACCTATCTCCCAACAAGGGACGACTCGGTCTCTTCACCAACAGGATTGAAATCCAATCCTTGCACTATCGGAAGGATCCCTTCCACACGTAGGAGTCAACACTCCCACAGCACGGGTTGCACCCAACCCTTACAACTAGGAACCAACGTTCCTTTACAACAAAAATGAAACTAGAATGTACAAGAAATACAAACAACTTTTGGAGACTAAGGTGTCCCTCTTCGTTCGATGACGTGCTCTTGAAGTCAACGAAGAGTCCACAACCCTAGATCTCACTTGGAGAGAATCTCCCCGGAACCGGCGGCGGCAAGAAGGGCGGCGGCTAGATTCTCAGAATCGGTGGCGACAACGGAGTGAGGCTACTGTACTTTGGAGATTCAAACTTCGTAGCAAAGTTAGTAAGATCTTCCAACGGTCACACTAGGATCGATCGTCTCGATCGATTCGGACGGGAAAAGTTTTCCCGATCAACAAATCAAGAGACAAAGGATCTCTGGTTAGACGCGTGAGACGCTAAGCTTGGCTAAGCTTCTATCGCCGGGAGATCTGGAAGAAACCACGATCAAACAGCCGGCGATCGACTAGCACGAGCGGCGACGGTGGCAGAGCAGGTATCGCGATCTAGGTCACGTCGGCGGCTCGGCTTCGTATATTTTTCTGTGTATCTCTACTGTTCAAAATACACTAGTATTTATACAGTAGTATACCTCTTAATGACCGTTGTGGGTCCCACCAGAAGAAACCCTAATATCGGTTCAAAAGCAGCGCCTTAACATTTGATCCGGTCCAGCGGGATCCAGAGAATCATCTAAGGCAAAATCGGCGAGAATCGAAGGTGATTCTCGTCGAATCGGCGAGAATCGAAGGTGATTCTCGTCGATTCGGCGAGAATCATGGGTGATTCTCGTCGATTTGGACTTAATGGCATGCTCTGATAAAGCCGAAAAGAGACGGCGAGAATCAGCCAGTGATTCTCGACGATTCGGCGAGAATCGCCGAATCGGCGAGAATCACTTGGTGATTCTCGTCGATTCATACTTAGACGATTTTTCGTCTTTCCACCCATGAACTGCTCTTTGACCCATCCTTGCTCCTTGTCTGCTCTTGCATGATCACAGCCCTATACTTGAAAATAAGTACACTCCAATAGAGAGAGTACACGTAGGCCAACACACTGATCTGCTCAACGAGGGATTACATCGCGCAGACCCGTGTATATTGACCTACTGCACCCTGACATTGGTGTGCACTTAGCATGGAATAACTGCAAGCACAACTTGAAAGATTTTATCAAATACATTGTCTATTTACCTTAGCTTGTTCAGGGGCTTCTTCAAATCAGGTACGTTGTGGATACAATACCTAACAATCTCCCCCTATTTGAAGAAGCCTAAACCCTACAAGCTAAGGTGAATAGAGCGTAAGGGAATGAAAAGCATGAACGTAACATGGAGTTGAGAGATATATTCATTACCAATACCAATTTCTTGAGATCCACCTTAGCCTTGGCCGAGAGGGTAAGATATCTCCCCCTTTTCGGCTTCTGCAAATCTGGGTCGGTTGCATATGACCCCTTGCCCCCCCCCCCCCTCAGTTCTTGCACTTGTGCGCACACTAGAGTTCCTGACAGAGCCTCCCCCTAGATGCATGAGCCTGGAGCTGATGTAGTCTTCATTCCTCATAGTTTAGCATTCCCAATTCAGTTTTGAAAAGACTGAACTTGGCTTCGTCTAAGGGCTTTGTGATAATATCGGCAATCTGCTTGTCCGTGGGGACATAACAGAGAGAGATGTCCTTGTTCTCCACGTGCTCCCGAATGAAGTGGTAGCGCACTTCAATATGCTTTGTTCTGCTGTGCGATACCGGATTGTTGGCAATTGCAATTGCACTGGAGGAGTCGCAGTACATTGGTACTTCCTTAAACTGAAGGTCGTAGTCGGCTAACTGGTTTCTGATCCATAGGAGTTGTGCGCAACAGCTGCCTGCCGGGATGTACTTAGACTCTACTGTGGAGGTTGTTACACAATTCTGCTTCTTGCTATTCCATGAAATAAGCGTTCTGCCGAGGAATTGACACGTCCCGGAAGTGCTTTTCCTGTCATCCCTACTCCCTGCAAAATCAGCATCTGAAAAACCTATTAGCTCGACATCATTGTTTCTCGAGTACCACAAGCCAAGATTCGGAGTACCTTTAAGGTATCTGAGAATTCGCTTTGCAGCGACATAGTGAGATTCCTTAGTGTTCACCTGATATCTGGCACAGACGCATGTGGAGAACATGATATCCGGTCTACTGGCCATAAGGTAGAGAAGGGATCCAATGATGCTTCTGTATTTGGTTTCATCGAAAGGTTTACCTTTCTCATCCTTATCCAGAGACATAGTGGATCCCATTGGAGTCCTCATAGAGGTTGCATTCTCCATACCGAATTTATTGAGGAGTTCATTTGTGAACTTCGTCTGAGAGATGAAGATTTCATCCTCAGACTGTTTCACTTGAAGTCCCAAGAAATACTTTAGCTCTCCATACTGCTCATTTCAAACTTTCCTTGCATAAGTTTAGAAAACTTTTTGCAAAGATTGTTGTTTGTTGAGCCGAATATGATGTCATCTACATAGATTTACACCAGCAAAATCTTGCCTTTGACTTCCCTGAGAAACAATGTCTTATCTATTTTACCTCTAGAGAACTTGTTCTCATGAAGAAAACTAGATAAGGTCTCATACCAAGCTCGTGGAGCTTGTTTTAAACCGTAAAGAGCTTTATTAAGAAAATATACATGATGGGGATAAGTAGGATTGACAAAACCTGGGGGTTGAAAGACGTATACTTCCTCTTTCAGGTCTCCGTTCAAGAATGCTGATTTCACATCCATTTGATAGACTGTGAATCCTTTGTGCGAAGTATACGCCAGGAACAATCTGATTGCCTCGAGCCTTGCCACTGGTGCAAAGGTCTGGTTGAAGTCAATCCCCTCCTCCTATCTGTAACCTTGAGCCACCAGCCTTGCCTTGTTCTTTATGATGACACCATGTTCATCCAGTTTGTTTCTGAAGATCCACTTGGTGCCAATCACATTCTGCTTTCATTGTCTGGGAATGATGAGTACGATTATGATAGGCTTTTTACTATCATAATTGTAATCATGTCTACTATTTCCTACCCCCTTTTTGTGTTGATTTCATGATAATAGTAAAGAAATTGTTGTATCATAGATATAAGAGCGTATTTAGAAGTCTTTGGCAGTTCTAGTAATAAACTATCTACTGAGTCTATCATTTTTTCTATTGCAGGTAATGCCAACAAATGGACCTAAAAGTCTCGGAGCAAACAGAGGAGTTCACGGAGTCAACATGGCTGATGACAGGACAAAAATTTGGTGCACACGGCCAGACACACGGCCGTGTGCCTACCCGTGTCCTATCCACCTGGAGCTGAAGAATTTGGGCGCAGACGATGGAACCTCACACGGGTATGGCACACGCCCGTGTGCATACCCGTGTCATCTTTGCACACGACTGCCGACCAACCCGTGTCTGAGGAACACGGCCGAACACACGGCCGTGTCCAGACCCGTGTCATCTGACACGGCCCACTACCAGACACGCCTGCTCGTGGGGAACCGCCCAGGAACCGCCTAGGAACCGTCCACACAGCCTGCCACATGGTCGTGTGCGACCCCGTGTCCGACCTGTTTGCAAAAGGGGACTATAAATTTCCTGTAGAAAAATTTGTTTAGGACTTTTGCATCATTTCTGGATTGGAGAACTGCTGGAGGCCGAAGGGGATCATCTAAGACAAGGAGGATTAAAGGGTATTTCATATGTATTTTTATTTAATCATTAACCACTTTGAATCCTTTCTTTCTCTTGATGATCCATCTTCAAATTTCGTTTTAATTTGCATGAACTTCTATTTGAACATTCTAGTAATCATGTATCAATTTGTTTATGTTACATTTGTAGTATTTTATTTGTGTTTACGCTTGCAAACAAAGAGTTTAATCCTCCTTATGAATTACTTAATTATTTTACACAAATTGCAATTGGCTAGATTGAGAAATTGGTTCTTTGCAATGATATTGGTATGTTCATATTGTGATGATAATTACCTTTGTAATTCAAACTCTATGATCGAGAGATATTTTGTTTGGAAAATTAGAACACGAATAAAAGGATTCATGTTAATTTAGAGATAAAATTCATGAATTTATGTAGTAATAAAGGTACTTTACTTAATGCGAACTTGAGTGTTATGAATTGTTCGAGAGAAAATTTACTATCTTAGGTTTAGATTTGGAATTGCTCGAGAGAGAATTTTGATGAAAAATTAACCTTTACATTGCACAAATCTAACAGTCTTTTCATGTCATGATCGCTTAGAATTGAACTAATAAATGAATTTGTTCATGTAATTGGTTAAAAGCTTCATGTTTTTATCATTTTTACTTCTCCAATACTGAATCGTCCAAATGGTCATAGTTAGGTTAATGTAGTTTAAATATCACTTTTGTTTAGAGGTATGATAATAAAGGGAGGGTGAGTACGAATAGTTGAAACGACCCTGTGGAGTACGACACGAGATGTAGATTTCTCATATATTACGATTGATAGGTGCGCTTGCATGAATGCTAATTCAATCTAGTTTAAGTACATCTACATAATTGTATTAGACTGTAGAATGAAATCACATTGAGTTATTACTTGTTAGCAAGAAAAATCATCAAGTTTTTGACGCCGTTGCCGGGGATCGTTTTCAATATTTTGAAATCCTAATCTTTATTGATCTACCAATTTTCATTTATATAGTTGTAAATTAGTATTTGAATAATTATATTGCGTAATATTTTTTTGTAGTCTGTTAGTCTATGACCAGGGGCATAAATTCTGGGCTAGTACCATTTCATCCTGACCCAGAACGAATTCTCCATAACACTAACTTAAGGGACGTGGGAATTAATACCACAGATATTTCAAACGGACTATCAGAAGAGGAGACAGCAAACCAAGGAGAGAATCATCTTGAAAACTTAGATACCATGGCCAACCAAAATGAGCAAACCATGTCTGACTTTGCTAGACCTAATCTCCAAGGAACCGGGTCGAGCATCATTAGACCACCGATAGCTACCAATAACTTTAAATTGAAGCCTAGTGTGATACAAATGGTTCAACAGTATGTCCAGTATGATGGCTTGCAAGATGAGGATCCTAACACCCACTTGGTCGGATTCTTAGAGATATGTGACACATTTAAGATCAATGGTGTTTCCAACGACGCCATTCGATTGAGATTGTTTCCATTTTCTTTAAGGCATAAGGCGAAGCAGTGGTTGAATTCCTTACCTAGAGGGTCGATCACTACTTGGGACATGATGGTTGAGAAGTTTCTGATGAAGTATTTTCCACCTGCGAAGACTGCAAAGTTAAGGAATGACATCTCTACGTACATTCAATTGGAGTCTGAATCGTTGTACGACACATGGGAACGATTCAAGGAGATGTTAAGGAGATGTCCCCACCATGCTCTACCTTCATGGCTTCAGATTCAGACCTTCTATAATGGTCTAAATCCAGCCACCAAACAAATGATTGATGCGGCTAGTGGAGGAACTTTGAACAACAAGACACCTGAAGCGGCTCAGCAGTTGATAGAGGACATGGAAATGAACAATTACCAATGGACTACAGTAAGACAAAAGCCTAGCAAGCCCGTGGGAATTTATGAAGTAGATGTTGTCACCGCCTTAGCTATTCAAGTGGAGAAACTTCACCAAAAGATGGACAACCTTGCCTTAGCATCACCTTCCATGGCACCTCAACAATGGGACCCTTCATGCACTGGAATGCCTGGTTGTGAACCGCAAGTTCAAGAGCATGTTGATTATATGGGTAATAATATTAGACCACCTTTCAATCAAGCCAACAACCCATAAAGCTCGACATATAATCCTGGATGGAGAAACCACCCCAATTTCTCTTGGGGAGGATAAGGAAATCAAGGGAAGCAACCCATGTTTGGACAACAACCACAGTTGGAACCAAGGAAACCTACATTGGAAGATGTGCTTACCAAGTTCATGCAAACTACCGATGTAGCCTTCCGGAATCAAGACGGTTCAATTCGGAATTTGGAGAATCAGATTGGTCAGCTTGCAAAGATGGTTTCTGAAAGGCAGCAAGGAACACTTCCTGGGAATACAGAGATAAATCCAAGGGAGCATGCAAAAGCCGTTCAATTGAGGAGCGGAAAGGAGTTACAAGACCCAAGGCCTGCAAAGGAAGCACCCCAAATGGAGTCTAGCGGCGAAGGACCAAGTGAGATGAACATACAACCGATGGAGTACCAACCAGCATTACCATACCCAGCAAAGCTTAACAAGGAGTGCATGGATGCGCAGTATGGTAAATTTTTATCTATGTTTAAGCAATTACATGTTAATTTACCTTTTTCTGAAATTATTCAAATGCCTAAATATGCAAAATTTCTTAAGGATTTGATTTCTAATAAAAAGAAAATAGAAGAATTATCATTAGTAACATTAAGTGAAGAATGTTCTGCTATTTTGCAAAATAAATTGCCACAAAAACTTAAGGATCCCGGTTCATTTTCAAGTCCATGCTTAATCGGTGATTTACAAGTAAATAAGGCTTTAGCAGATCTAGGAGCAAGTATAAATTTAATGCCTTATAAACTATATCTAAAACTAGGCCTAGGAGAACTGAGCCCAACAAGAATGAGTATTCAATTAGCAGATAGATCGGTTAAGTATCCAAAAGGAATAGTAGAAGATGTATTAGTTAAGGTAGATAAATTTATATTTCCTGCTGATTTTGTTATATTAGATATGGATGAAAATATCGAAGTACCGCTCATACTAGGTCGTCCATTTCTAGCTACATCTAGAGCACTTATTGATGTTTTTGATGGTAAATTAGTATTGCGAGTAGGAGAAGATGAAGTAACTTTTCAAATTGGCAATACTATGAAATAATCCTTAGATAATGATGATTATTGTTATTTTTCTCATGGTATTGATGACTTTATGTCTTCTATAAATTCTAATTTTTATTATAAAGATCCTTTAGAAATTTGCATAACTAACAACTATCTAGAAGATGATAAAAATGATGACATTATTGAACATTTATTTTTTCTAGAAAATTGTGTTGCTATGAATAGAACAACGAAATATAGTTTAATTACTAAAGGAAATCATGAAGCTCTTAAGAATAATACTAAGGATCCACCAATAGTAGAATTAAAAAAATTACCGGATCATCTTGAGTATGCATTCTTAGGAATAAATTCTTCGTACCCAGTTATCATATCTTCAAATCTTTCCAATATTGAAAAAGAAAAATTAATAACTGTATTGAAGAAATGTTGAGGTGCAATAGCGTGGCAAATATCTGATATAAAGGGTATTAATCCTAGTTTTTGCACTCATAAAATTCTTTTGGAAGAAAACTATAAGTCGTCTATTCAACCGCAACGTAGGCTAAATCCTAATATGAAAGAGGTAGTTAAGACTGAGATTGTGAAGTTATTAGATGCTGGTATTATATATCCTATTTCGGATAGTTCATGGGTTAGTCCTGTCCAAGTAGTTCCTAAGAAGGGTGGCCTGACTGTAGTAGCAAATGATAGAAATGAATTAATTCCAACGCGAACGGTAACAGGTTGGCGTGTCTGTATAGACTATAGGAAATTAAACGATGCCACTAGGAAAGACCATTTCCCTCTTCCTTTCATTGACCAGATATTAGAACGCTTATCAGGACATTCTTATTATTGTTTTCTAGATGGACTTTCTGGATACTTTCAAATTCCTATAGCACCAGAAGACCAAGAGAAAACAACATTTACTTGCCCATTTGGTACCTTTGCCTATATACGTATGCCTTTCGGGTAATGTAATGCGCCCGCCACATTTCAAAGGTGCATGCTAGCCATCTTTAACGAGTATGTTGAAGATATTATGGAAGTGTTCATGGATGATTTTTCGGTTTTTGGCGACTCCTTTGAGTTGTGTTTGAATAATTTAGAGAAAGTTCTTAAGAGGTGTGAGGAGACGAACTTAGCGCTTAGTCGGGAGAAGTGTCATTTCATGGTACAAGAAGGGTTAGTACTTGGCCATAAAATCTCAAGTCATGGAATTCAAGTAGATAGAGCGAAAATAGAGACCATAGAAAAATTACCACCACCAACCTCCATAAAGGCAGTGAGAAGTTTCTTAGGACACGCGGGATTTTACCGCCGTTTTATTAAAGACTTCTCTAAAATAGCTAAACCACTTACAAGACTTTTAGAAAAAGACACACCTTTTATTTTTGAACAAGAGTGTCTACATGCCTTTGAGTTCTTAAAAGAAAAATTAATTAATTCTCCTATTATGATCGCACCTGATTTTAGCCAACCATTTGAGATCATGTGTGACGCTAGTAGTTTCGCGGTAGGGGCTGTTTTAGGACAACGCCGAAACAAACATTTTCAACCAATATATTATGCTAGTAAAACACTTAATAATGCACAGGAGAATTATACAACTACTGAAAAAGAACTCCTAGCAGTGGTATTCGCCTTTGATAAATTTAGACCATATTTAACATTGTCCAAAGTGGTAGTTTATACGGATCACTCTGCACTTAGATATTTGCTAGCCAAAGCGGAAGCAAAGCCTCGTTTAATCCGATGGGTTCTACTTCTACAAAAATTTGATCTAGAAATTAGGGATAAATGAGGAGTGGAAAACTTAGCGGCAGATCATCTTTCACGTTTAGAAAACCCACTATGATCAATGTTAGATGAATCTGAAATTTCTGATACATTTCCTGAGGAATCATTATTTGCCATATCTACCAATATACATCTAGATTATCCATGGTTTGCAGATTATGCAAACTATCTTGTGGCTAAGGTCCTTCCAAAAGACTTTTCATATCAGAAGAAAAAGAAATTTTTCTCTGACTTGAAATATTACTTTTGGGAGGACCCTTTTCTTTTTCGGATATGTGCAGATTCTGTTATAAGAAGGTGTGTATCAGCGGAGGAAGGTTGGAAGATTTTGGAGCAGTGTCATTCAGGTCCTGCTGGTGGTCACTATGGAGCGAATCGCTCCGCTAAAAAGGTTCTTGATTCCAGTTTTTATTGGCCCCTTCTATTCAGGGATGCCCAAAGGTATATGCATTCATGTGATTCTTGCCAAAAAGCAGGTAATATTTCTAAATTACATGAAATGCCTCAAAAATTTATCCTTGAATGTGAAGTATTCGATGTGTGGGGGATAGATTTTATGGGACCATTTCCAGTTTCTTTTGGGAATAAATACATTTTGGTAGCTGTAGATTATGTATCAAGGTGGGTTGAAGCGCAAGCTTTGCCTACTAATGATAGTAGGGTTGTAATTAGATTTTTGAAATCCTTATTCACACTATTTGGCACACCACGTGCACTTATTAGCGATAGGGGTTCACACTTTTGTAATCTATAACTAGACAAAGTATTAGAAAAATATGGAGTTACACATAGGATAGCCACTCTGTATCATCCTCAAACTAGTGGACAAGTTGAAGTTTCCAATAGAGAGCTTAAGAGAATCTTAGAAAAATATATAGAAGGGAATAGGAAGCAGTGGTCTAGGAAACTTAACGACTGTTTATGGGCTTATAGGACCGCCTACAAAACACCTATAGGGACCACCCCCTTTAGATTAGTCTACGGTAAATCTTGCCACTTACCTATAGAATTTGAACACAAGTCGTATTGGGCAATACACTCCTTAAATTTTGACACTAGTTCTATAGGAGAGAGGCGTAAACTTCAACTTAACGAATTAGATGAGTGGAGAACTATGGCCTATGAAAACTCCCGGATTTATAAGGAGAAAACCAAATTATTTCATGACCGTCACCTTCGCAAACACAAGGTATTCCAAAAAGGTGACCAAGTCCTCCTTTATAACTCCAGATTACGTTTATTCCCAGGGAAGTTAAGGTCTAAGTGGTCCGGACCCTTTAATGTTAAAGAAGTCTTTCCCTACGGTACCATCGAGTTAACTCACCCTGAGAAGGGAGATTTTAAGGTTAATGGTCACCGACTTAAGCCATATTATGGTGAAATCCCTATGGACTTCGCTCGTCTAGAGACTTGCCTCCGTCTAAATTAATTTCATATTAATTATAGTAGGTGTTTCTAAGTATTCTTGTTTTAGTATAAATCTAATTAGTTGTTTTGAAAAATTAATGAAAAAAAAAGAAAAAAAATTTTATGAAAAGAAATTTCCATCAAAATTTTAATGAGAAAAAAAAATTTTCTGGAGTGGCACACGTCTCACCACAAGGCCGTGTGGATGGCCGTGTACGTGACACAGGCTTAGGCCCAGCCATGTGGGATTAATTCCGCAAAAAGGCCAATTTATTCCCGAGCACAACACGGGTTCACACCCACCCGTGTGGCCAGCCGTGTCGCTCGATCGACGATCGTCGAGACCGCTGTGTCGAGACATCAGACACGGGCGTGTCGGGTAACAACACAGTCGTGTCACCTACCTACCCGTATTTGTATACCGTGCTAGCTGCGATACGGGGCAACACACGGCCGTGTTGTCACCCGTGTCCACCTGACGCGCTATCCCCAGCTAGTTTGACCACACGGACCGAGGCAGCCACGTGTTCTACGAGGCCTCGGATCCCCTAACACGGGTGCACACACGCCCGTGTGCGCACTCATGTTCAATTTTTTAACACGGATCGACGCACCCCGTGTTCCACGAGGGTGTTGATTCCCTTACACGGTTTCACACACGCCCGTGTGCGAACCCGTGTGCAACCCCTTTAAATAGGGCCATGTGGATTTCCTTCTTGGCTCATTCTAAACCATCTCCCAGCATCAGTTCATCCCGTGGTCTGAACTTAAAGGCGCTAGTTTCTCCAATTCTCGTTCCCCTTTACTCATATCTTCTCTTCTACATCATGTCTTCCGGAAGAAGTCATGGAGGTCGCCGTCGCCGACCGGAACTACAAGTCTCAACGGAGAGGCGGGATGCCGCTACTCCTCTAATTTTCACCGATGCATCACACACCGCCCGCTTCAACCGCTTGCAATCAAAAAAATTTCAAGATATACGTATGATTGATTGCAACGTGCTTGAAGAGATAAACTTAGCTGGAGATGTCAGGGGGTTAATTTCTGTAACGGGGTGGGATCAATTTTTTGCCATATAGGAGTTAGGCTTTAGGGAACTCACCTTAGAGTTCCTATCTTCGTTTTATTCCAACTTTTGGCCTAACTTCATCGATGCGCCGCACGCGCCCGAGGGGATAGTTTCATTTCGAGTGGGCGACACATTTTATACACTCACCATGCTCCAGTTCACCCAATATTTAGGGGTGTATGAGGAGTCGTTCCTTTTTAGTGCTGCCTACCCCGAGCTCCACTTCGAACTCCCCAACCGCGATATGGCCGGTGGTATCTGGCGCCAGATTTCTTTTGACACTGGCACCTACGAGGCCAAGCAATCTAAGGCATCTAAATTGATTTCTCCCGCCCTCCATTACATCCACCATCTCCTTAGCCACACGTTGAGCGGCCGGGGCGAAAGCTCCGAAGTTGTCAGTAGGCAGAACCTGTTATACCTCTACAGCATGACTTCACGATATCCTCTACATCTCGGTTATCTTCTAGCCCAGTTCATTCTCCATCAGGCTGAAACCCCCCCCCCCCCCCCGTATAGGGTCTATTTGCGTAGCACCCTACATTACTCGCCTCGTGAAGAATATGGGCATCTTTTTAGCCCTCCCCCAGATGACAGTGGTCGCAAAGACCGTGCCTATCACGATGAGTAGTCTTCGCACCCTCCACCTCGTCACCGCCCGTCAGGGCCGGGGAGGGGTTATATATTCTATTGCTCGACGTGGACCGCATGTACATGATGACAGTGATGATGAGATAGATCCTGACCTCGACGTGTCGTTGGTGCCTCCACCCCATTCCACTTACGCTCATGGCGAGTCGTCTACTGCACCCCCTCCACCTCGTTCATGATACTTGCGCGAGTTTTGACAGTTCTTCGACATCGAGCTATCGCCGCACCTACAGGACATTAAGGAGTCGCAGCAGCGGACCAAGGACCTCCTCATACAGATCAGAGACCACCTTGGGATCGCCCCTCGCCAGCCGCCAGCTCCAGCCCCGCCTTCCTTCCCAAACGATGCGACAGACCACCATGCTTACTTCTGATATGTATAGATGTAGTGCTATCTTTATGTATCATATCTTGTATTTTTTTCTTTATATATCAGTGTATTCAGTTCTGTCAGCTATTATATATCAATGCAATCCATTACAACTCCTGTTTCTTTACTGTGCTCTTCTACTTATTATGATAACAATTTTTTTTCTTATATCATCATGAAATCACTCTATGTTCCCTTTTTACATTGCACTGAGGACATTGCAAATCTTAAGTCTGGGGGTAGAATGGTTATTAATGTGGTTACAATTGATTCTAATCTGCTTATCATAACACTCAAGTTTGTTATACCCCCCTTACAAATTTTTGTTTGATCTTTTAAGCTCTCATTATTCTTTCATTTGGGATTATAAATATTTAATTTAACTTCGCACACTGATTAAAACGAATTGATATAGACTCATAGAGTATTCAACTTTGTTGATTTCGTAATTAAGCATAGAAATTTTTTTAGCTTAATTTTCTCTATATAATTTAATTTTAAGATTACTCCTCTATATTAGTAACTATCCAACACTCTATTTTAGAAAATATACTTATCTATAATAAAGTGAGTTGATGAGTGTAACATTTTTATAATTTGGTATTAGGGCTTTAAAATCAAAAATTACTCCCTATTGATGTCTAGGACTCACCCTCTAGCATTCCTCAAAACATTACATAGGTTAATTAGTAAGGGCGGAAATGACTTAGGCCTCCTATTGGATAGTTTGAGCCTTGTTATCCCAACACCTTTAACATGATACCCTTGCACACCCAATTTGAACCTAATCCCCATCCTTTTGATGCTCTACTATTAAAATTCACCAAGGCCAAATCCTTACCTATTAGCACATCTATCATTGATGCCTTCTTGGAATGATTTGTTCATTGTGATATGTGGCCTGAGTGCGTGTATCCTTGCACCCACTTGGAATGATCCCTACTTTGAACCAAAAAAATAGACATAGTGATATGTGGCCTGAGTGCGTGTATACTAGCACCCACTTGGAATGATCCCTACTATGGTCCCTTGGTTAATATATATATATATATATATATATATATATATATATATATATATATATATATATATATATATATATATATAGTGCCCTTCAAAATGTGGGAAATATACAAATTGCAGAGCCTGGGGTGTTTACATAAAATTGAAATATGTTAAGGTATCTTCCAACATAAGGCTCAATCAAGATTTAGGTGTGAAAAATTCATCGAACTTATCCTTGATTACCTCACCTTTAATCTTCTATCCTAAGCCAAAAAGGCTACACCAAAATTCAAGTCCTAAGGATCCAACCTTACTAATTCAAAATTGTGTTGTGATGTGGGTGTAAAAAGGGTAAGCTCATGATTATCAGTAAGAGTACTTATAAGTTTTGAAACACTAATACGTATCTTATAGAGATTGTTATTTTCTCCTCATATTTGTTAAAGGTGACTATACTTTTATTTCTAAAAGCGAGTGAGAGATAGTTAAAATGATACATTAGAGGAATTTTAAGATAAATCTATATTTAGAAAAGTCTGCTAAATTATTTCCTATGTGATTACATCATCAAAGTTCTCTTAAATTCATAGCAACCAGTGTGCGGAGGCAAAATTATTTAATGGTAACCCGGGTGTTTGAATTAGTTTGCTTAGGGACAAGCAAACATCTAAGTCTGGCGGTATTTGATGAGTACGATTATGATAGACTTTTTACTATCATAATTGTAATCATGTCTACTATTTCCTACCCCCTTTTTGTGTTGATTTCATGATAATAGTAAAGAAATTGTCGTATCATAGATAGAAGAGCGTATTTAGAAGTCTTTGGCAGTTCTTGTAATAAACTATCTACTGAGTCTATCATTTTTTCTATTGCAGGTAATGTCAACAAATGGACCTAAAAGTCTCGGAGCAAACAGAGGAGTTCACGGAGTCAACATGGCTGATGACAGGACGAAAATTTGGTGCACACGGCCAGACACACGGCCGTGTGCCTACCCGTGTCCTATCCACCTTGAGCTGAAGAATTTGGGCGCAGACGATGGAACCTCACACGGGTATGGCACACGCCTGTGTGCATACCCGTGTCATCTTTGCACACGACTGCCGACCAACCCGTGTCTGAGGAACACGGCCGAACACACGGCCGTGTCCAGACCCATGTCATCTGACACGGCCCACTACCAAACATGCCTGCTCGTGGGGAACCACCAGGAACCGCCTAGGAACCGTCCACACGGCCTGCCACACGGCCGTGTGCGACCCCGTGTCTGACCTGTTTGCAAAAGGGGACTATAAATTTCCTGTAGAAAAATTTGTTTAGGACTTTTGGATCATTTCTGGATTGGAGAACTGCTGGAGGCCGAAGGGGATCATCCAAGACAAGGAGGATTGAAGGGTATTTCATATGTATTTTTATTTAATCATTAACCCCTTTGAATCCTTTCTTTCTCTTGATGATCCATCTTCAAATTTCGTTTTAATTTGCATGAACTTCTATTTGAACATTCTAGTAATCATGTATCAATTTGTTTATGTTACATTTGTAGTATTTTTTTTGTGTTTACGCTTGCAAACAAAGAGTTTAATCCTCCTTATGAATTACTTAATTGTTTTACACAAATTGCAATTGGCTAGATTGAGAAATTGGTTCTTTGTAATGATATTGGTATGTTCATATTGTGATGATAATTCCCTTTGTAATTCAAACTCTATGATCGAGAGATATTTTGTTTGGAAAATTAGAACACGAATAAAAGGATTCATGTTAATTTAGAGATAAAATTCATGAATTTATGTAGTAATAAAGGTACTTTACTTAATGCGAACTTGAGTGTTGTGAATTGTTCGAGAGAAAATTTACTATCTTAGGTTTAGATTTGGAATTGCTCGAGAGAGAATTTTGATGAAAAATTAACCTTTACATTGCACAAATCTAACAGTCTTTTCATGTCATGATCGCTTAGAATTGAACTAATAAATGAATTTGTTCATGTAATTGGTTAAAAGCTTCATGTTTTTATCATTTTTACTTCTCCAATACTGAATCGTCCAAATGGTCATAGTTAGGTTAATGTAGTTTAAATATCACTTTTGTTTAGAGGTATGATAATAAAGGGAGGGTGAGTACGAATAGTTGAAACGACCCTGTGGAATACGACACGAGATGTAGATTTCTCATATATTACGATTGATAGGTGCGCTTGCCTGAATGCTAATTCAATCTAGTTTAAGTCCATCTACATAATTGTATTAGACTGTAGAATGAAATCACATTGAGTTATTACTTGTTAGCAAGAAAAATCATCAGGGAACCAGCGTCCAAATGTTGCATCGTTCTAATTGATGCAGTTCCTCTTGCATGGCCAAAATCCATGCCGCATCTCTGTTCGCCTCATCGAACTTCTTTGGCTCAACCTGTGACAGGAAGCTAAGATGCAGAATCTCGTTAATAGTACCTCTTCGAGTTTTGACACCAGCACGAGGATCTCCAATGATCTGCTCTCTAGGGTGATCCCACACGTGTCGGAGCTCTAGAAATCCGGCATCTGGAGCTTCGACTGCTTCTTAGACTTCGTCTTCTTCTAAGAGATTTTCTCCATTTTGATCTTCAACATTCCTAGTGGACGTTGCGGTGGAAACTTTGACGTACTTGGGAGTTCCATCTTTGGCGGTCTCATCAAGACTCAGTTGTTCAAGTCGTGCACCTGCATCTTCAAGAATACCACTGGAAGAATTGATGTTAAGCAAGCTTCCTTCATCAAATACAACATTAATTGATTCTTCTACCACTAGGGTTTTTTTATTGAAGACCCTATATGCCCGATTGTGGGAACTATAGCCCATGAATATGCCTTCGAAGCATTTTTCACCAAATTTAGTACGTGGGTACTTCCCATTATTCAGTACATAACATCTGCAACCAAAGATCCTTAAATAGGATATGGTTGGTTTCCTGCCTTTCAGTAGTTCGTAGGGCATCTTACGATGACTTTTGTTGATCAAAGCTCAGTTTTGTACATGACAAGCCGTATTTACAGCCTCTGCCCAGAAGTATTATGGGAGAGAAGCGTCTTTCAGCATTGTCATGCAAGCTTCAATGAGAGTTCTATTTCTCCTCTCCGTGACTCCATTTTGCTGAGGAGTGCGCGGGGAGGAAAACTCATGAAAGATACCTTGTTTTTCACAAAACTCTGTCATAGCACCAGATTCGAATTCTGTTCCATGGTCACTTCTGATTTTGACCACTGAGCAGTTAAATTCGTTCTGAACCTGCTTGACAAAACTAGTGAAGATGTCAAACGTATCTTACTTTCGTTTTAAGAAGAACACCCATGTAAACGGAGAATGATCATCAACTATCACTAGCGTATAGGACTTGCCTCCCAAGCTATGAACTTGCATTGGACCAAACATGTCCATATGTAGAAGATAAAGACACCGGGAAGAGTCTTTGTCTGCAATGCTCTTAAAGTTAGCCTGAGTCTGTTTGCCCATCTGGCATGCAGGACAGGGGCTATCCTTGATGCACTTGATAACGAGAGCATCCCTTACTAAGTTTTTAGAAAATAGCATACTAATTGTTTTGAAATTAATATGTGTCAATCTCTTGTGTCATTGTTCACAAAAAGATGCACTGCCTGTTGCCACTAGGCATACGGGGGTAGATGAATCTAAACTAAGAAAATTTAAGCAGAAGATATTTCTGCTCCTAATGCATGTTAATACCGTCTCAGAGGAGGCACATGATATTATCAGGTATTTATCCTTGCAGAACTTAATGTCATAACCTTTATCATATAACTGACTTACACTGATCAGGTTATGGTTTAACCCTTCAACATAAGCCACGTCGGTGATAGTGATTATACCATTGGAAATCATACCGTAACCTCTGGTGACTCCTCGATCTGACCCCCCAAAGATGACTTCGGGTCCATTCTCGACTGGAGTGTAATCACGCAACAGGCTTCTTGTCCCAGTCATATGCCGGGAGCATCCACTGTCCAAGTACCATATTGGCGTTTTGGTGGCCTTTGGACATTCCTGCAAAACAAAATTAATTTCCCTTAGGAACCCAATCGAACTTGGGTCCTAGATTCTTGGTTAGCATACTCCCCCTCGGGTGATTAACCCTACGAGTGGTCGGCCTCGCATTGCTAATATAGGTAGTCTCGTTATACCTCGGATTAAACCAACAATCTACGGCAAAGTGACCGACTTTGCCACAACACCAACAGTCAAATCTGTTGTACCTTGTCCTAGGCTCCTGCTTTACCCTGGGAATGGTGGGTATAGCCGGGGCCTTGGATCTGGAGGTGCAGGGCTCATAGTGATTGCAGTCACATGACTTCTTCACTTTTTATTCCTTCAGTATAACAGGCTTGGCTCTTGGTGCCTGCTTTCCATTATGGCCGCTTGAGAATTGACCATAATTTCCCATGTGGATTTCCTCATAAGGTGCCTTGAAGACACTCTCACTGAAGTTGCGGGGAAAAGTCCAACCATCATATCGGCTCTTTGGCTTTGCAACCGAAGGCCGGAAATGATGACCAAAGGTTGATTCAAAGTCATGTTGGTTGCAAGGAAAGCTAGGCTTTCTGAACGCAACAGGACTGAGTGGGGCCTTTCCCTTTTCAACAGCAGAGGCCTTCTTGGCCCCCTTATTCTTCCTCTGATTCTTGTTTCTCCTGGATGAGGAACCAGATACCCCTACATGCCCCAAGCCAGCTCCTTTGGCCTGAGCAGAGAAGGTATCAACAATTGGAAGAACTGTTTTTGGCATAGAGAAGCTCTTGACGATCTTCCTTTCTGCCGCAAGTTGTTCTTCCAACTTGTCGACTTCCTCCTGCTTAAGATCAAGGAGCTTAAGAGACTCTGAATGCTTTGAAGTCAGATCTAGGTGCTCCTGTCGGAGAGAGATCAAACTGCTGATCTCTTCCCTTAGGGAAACACACTCACCCTTAAGGAATTTCACTTCCTTTTTCTCAGCCTTCAATCTCTTACGGCACTCCTCGAAAGTGTTGAGCAGAAGCTCATACTTCTCGAGGAGCTCCGCTTCACGGGCCGAAAGGCTATCCTCAGGGTCATCATCCTGAGACTCAGGATCAGATTCAGAGTCGGAGAGAGGGGTGTGAGCTTTTACCTTCCCAGTAAATGGGGGGCATTCTCCTTTTGAGTCGGAGCGACCTACCAGCCCGAAGTAAGCTTCCTCATCATCACTGGAGTCTGCGGAATCAGACTCACTCAGTGTCTTTGGCCTTTTAACGATGTAGCTCTGCTCTTTTTTCTTATCTCTAGAGGATTTGTGCTCCTCTCCTTTCCCTTTTTCTCTCTTGCCTTGGTAGCAGTCGGCCACGACATGTCCTAGCTTATTGCATCCAAAACAAATAATGTCAGAGGAGCGATGTTTGTTCGGTTTAGAAGTATACCTGTCAGAAGAATAATTTTTCTTCTGAAGCCTGGAGGAGGAGCCATCTCTCTTTCTTTGATTCCTCATCTTGAGGAACTTCTTGAATTCTCGGGTGATGAGGGAGAAATCTTCCTCAGACAACTCTGAGCTGGAGGAGCATGGCTCGGAGTCCTCCTCCTCATCCTTTTTCCTAGCACGGTATGAAACCGCACCCTTGCCCTTCCTGGAGTGAATGGCTTTTAGGGCCACAGTCTTTTCCTTGGATGCAGCCTTCTCTGCTTCTTCTTCTGCTTTCCTAGTGTTCAGTTGAAGCTCATAGTACATCAGCTTCCCAAACAGAATTTGCGGGTCTGTTTCAGCAAGTCTGCCAAACTCTCGGATGGCGCAGTTTTTTGTGTCCCATTCCTTAGTAAGGGACCTAAGGAATTTATCATTACGTTCACCATCAGTGAACACTCTTCCATATCCTTTGAGCGCATTGACAATCTTGAGGAAGTTCTCGAAGGTGACTCCGATCTCTTCCTTAGGCCCTTGTCTGAAGGCCTTATATTTCTGGTTCAGGAGGGATCTCCGATCATCGCTCACTTCATCAGTGCCCTCCATTAGGATAATCAGGCAGTGCCAGATCTCCTTTGCTGTCCTGCAGTTGCAGAAGTTCTGCATCATTGAGTCATCGACTGCGCTGACCAGAATGTTCTGCGCCTTCTTATCAAGTCCCACCAACACCATCTCATCCTTGTCCATTTCAGAAATTTTCTTTGGTACTTTCTTGGTAAGATCAATGGTGGAGACCTTCGTGGGGACATAAGGTCCCTCTTCCACGATCATGAAGAGTCGAGGATCAACTGCTTCCATGTAGAACCTGATCCTTTCCTTCCAAATAGGAAAGTTGAGCCTGGTGCACACTGGAATCTTGCCTGTGTACTTGAGCCCGTCCATGATAGATGTTTTCCCTCTTCTTGACACTAGTGGCAGGATTCAACTCAAGGTGTGAACCTTTTTGATAAGTAACCTGGCTCTGATACCACTTGAAAGTCCACCTAGTGTCAACTACCTTCACCTATGGGGGGGGGGGGGATAGGTGACGTGCAGTGTTTTTGCAGAATTAAAATTGTACCAGCACACGAAAATAAAACAGCACAGCAAACAGAGTACACAAGCTATTTATAGTGGTTCCCCGATTTGGGTACATCCACTTTCCCCCTTCGACCTATCTCCCAACAAGGGACGACTCGGTCTCTTCACCAACAGGATTGAAATCCAATCCTTGCACTATCGGAAGGATCCCTTCCACACGTAGGAGTCAACACTCCCACAACACGGGTTGCACCCAACCCTTACAACTAGGAACCAACGTTCCTTTACAACAAAAATGAAACTAGAATGTACAAGAAATACAAACAACTTTTGGAGACTAAGGTGTCCCTCTTCGTTCGATGACGTGCTCTTGAAGTCAACGAAGAGTCCACAACCCTAGATCTCACTTGGAGAGAATCTCCCCGGAACCGGCGGCGGCAAGAAGGGCGGCGGCTAGATTCTCGGAATCGGCGGCGACAACGGAGTGCGGCTGCTGTACTTTGGAGATTCAAACTTCGTAGCAAAGTTAGCAAGATCTTCCAACGGTCACACTAGGATCGATCGTCTCGATCGATTCGGACGGGAAAAGTTTTCCCGATCAACAAATCAAGAGACAAAGGATCTCTGGTTAGACGCGTGAGACGCTAAGCTTGGCTAAGCTTCTGTCGCCGGGAGATCTGGAAGAAACCACGATCAAACAGCCGGCGATCGACTAGCACGAGCGGCGACGGTGGCGTAGCAGGTATCGCGATCTAGGTCACGTCGGCGGCTCGGCTTCGTATATTTTTCTATGTATCTCTACTGTTCAAAATACACTAGTATTTATACAGTAGTATACCTCTTAATGACCGTTGTGGGTCCCACCAGAAGAAACCCTAATATCGGTTTAAAAGCAGCGCCTTAACATTTGATCCGGACCAGCGGGATCCAGAGAATCGTCTAAGGCAAAATCGGCGAGAATCGAAGGTGATTCTCGTCGAATCGGCGAGAATCAAAGGTGATTCTCGTCGATTCGGCGAGAATCAACGGTGATTCTCGTCTATTTGGACTTAATGGCACGCTCTGATAAAGCCGGAAAGAGACGGCGAGAATCAGCCAGTGATTCTTGACGACGAGAATCACTAGTGATTCTCGACCGAATCACTAGTGCTCGAGAGAATCACTTGGTGATTCTCGTCGATTCATACTTAGACGATTTTTCGTCTTTCCACCCATGAACTGCTCTTTAACCCATCCTTGCTCCTTGTCTACTCTTGCCTTATCACAACCATGTACTTGAAAATAAATACACTCCAATAGAGAGAGTACACATAGGCCAACACACTGATCTGCTCAACGAGGGATTACGTCGCGCAGACCCGTGTATATTGACCTACTGCACCCTGACATTGGTGTGCACTTATCGTGGAATAACTGCAAGCACAACTTGAAAGATTTTATCAAATACATTGTCTATTTACCTTAGCTTGTTCAGGGGCTTCTTCAAATCAGGTACGTTGTGGATACAATACCCAACAGAATACATCTGCTCCTATCCTTGAGCTCTACCATAATTTCCTCGACCTCAGCCTCGACCTCAGCCTCAGCCTCAGCCCTAGTGTGCTTGAGGGGCTACTAATGGTGGAGGAGGAGGAGGATGTGGATGATATTGCTAAGGGAAGTCAGATCTTACGTTCCCTAGTTGTTTGCACCTATAGCAAATCACCAGTCGATGGCTACGGTCAACCTATCTCATCGGGTCATGTATGTGTAGTGGTGGGGGAGCTAGTATGTAGGAGGCCCCTACTCCTGCCTGAAGTTGAGACGATAACATCCCCCATCCCTCTTATGGCTCATCACTCTGCCTCATTGTAAGCCCTGATTGTTCTCCCCAAAGGACAACCCATCCAGCGGTCTCTTTCCTCTACTCTATACCATCAGCCGGTCTGCCTCCAGCTTCTTGGTCATCTCTATGATCTGAGCCGATATGCCATGAGAAAAACATAGTAGGGACTACCTCATAGAGTCTTTAAGTCCTCGGTAAAATCTCTTTGCATACCTCCTGTCATCCAGATCGTGTATTCTTGAGATCCTGGCCAGATGGGAAAATTCCCTCAGGTACTTTGTCACTGATCTGGTCCCCTGCCTAAGGTTCAAAAACCTCTCCTCCAACTTATCTCTATCTGTAATAGACACGAAGTTCTCCAAGAAGGCCTCATTAAACTCATCCCAGGAAATATCTGACAGCTCCTTATCTGCATATGTGGAGTCCAGCATGGAATTCCACCATCTCTTCTTGTGAATATCTAGTGCAGAGGTCACCAAGGGAACTGCCTCGCTGACCACGCAGCTGATGTCGGCAAGCATCTCCTATATGGCCTCAAGACACTCCTCCATCTTTACTGCATTCTCTGTCCCATGGTACATCGGTAGGGATAGATTCTTGAAGGCACTCAGCCAATTCGATCCCAGATTTGGATACTGAGTCGGGACCTGCTGAGCTCTGAAAGTCTCAAGAATGGCTGTCAGAGTTTTCCCCATCTCTGTCTGCTGAAAAAGAATGACAGCCAAATGGGGAGGAACCACATCCTGCGGTACAGCGACCTGTGGAGGCTGCATAAATGTAAGGTTTATATTAGGATTGGACTAAGTCATTGTTTAATATGGATTGTTCTTGTAACTTTTTAAATATTGGCACACCATTACTTCCACTGCATAGTTTGTCTGCAAACTAATGCACGAGCGGGGTGACCCAGTGTTGTGGACTTCTTTCTCATATGATCGTTGGTCAAGTGATACCAGTTTGTAAGACCCCCCTCACACCATACCAAGGAGGTTACCTAGTCTTATGACCAGAATTGCCGCCTTACAGTGACACTAACACATAGGCTAGTCGACACCACAAGCCGCGGATCCTGTCGTCTAGTACAATCATTCAACCTATTTGGCCAATCAAGAGAAGAAGTATAACAAGTAGTAAATAAAACAAATAAGTCTATAAGTCACAGTAAAATCATAATATATGTGAAAATGAAAAGCATAATAGTCCATAATGAGTTCAAAAGTGAGAAGGGCTTATGCTCGATACATGACAAATCAAATCTCTCTCACACAACAACATTGTGTGGAAGCGGTAACTGAAACACTAGTCATCACCTGATGCTGAGCTGCGGTAGTAGTACATGGTGTCTACTCCTCATATACTGCCACCTCGTCTTGATGTTCATGCTAGTGCTCCAGCTCCACGATCTCCTACGGTCACAACCGACCGATAGTCATAAATACTAAGCCATTTTGTCCACACCTCACCACAACGACTCCTAGGTACCGAGCGGAGGACGAAGCGGAGGACAATAAGGGGTATAAAAAGGAAAGCAGGTGATAGTGGATCTATTTTATAATGGATATATATTAATGGTTATATCTCTACTCTAGAAGTTCAATATAGTACAAGTAAAGTAAATAAAATAGTACTGAAAAGAAACGTAAAAAAAAGTAAAGGAACGGAGCAGAAAGTAAACTAGCTACCACTATGCTATCATCACAGAAGTGCATTAACTTATAAGAATACCCATACAAACTTATAAGTTAAGATTTCATAAATATAACTTATCATATAAAAGAGCTCATACTAATTTATATGATAAAGATCTATGGTGCATATGTCCTAAGTATGTATGTATGATATGGTATGCGAGTTATGATTCATACAAGTGCAACTCATGCACACGACTCTGTGATCACAGACCTTTAGTTACCACTTTTTGGAGTTAGCTTAACTCTCGGGTACCACCGTTGTGGCTATGGCAACAGCGGAGCGGGCATCTCCACATCCTAGGCGGGTATACATACTACCAGGCCTAGACCCTTCGTACACCTCCGTACACGTCCTAGGTGCACATTCCAGAGTCTTTGTGTACTAATTTGCTGGCAAATCCACCAGTCTTTTTGGTCGGGTATGCATTTTTGGGGATTATCCTCAAGACCATAGTATAAATAACCTACTGGCCCCTAAAACCCTCACACCCTCAAGAGTCACCGTACTGCCATCGGTGTGACGATTGGCCCAATACTGCATGACCCTCCACTAATATGTTCTATGCACATGCATATTATTTTCGACCCGTGCCTCCAGCTCGCAGGAATAAACCTGTCCTGTATCCAAACATCCGAGCCTCCAGCTCGCAGGACTAAACCCATCTTGTAACCCTCCAATCCTATGCTGATGAGTTTGCCATATCATTCCCTTAACTAATTAGACTACTCTTATCCAATTCTTGTTATACATAGCAATTTAGAGTTATTCCTTGGACTGCCTAGTGCATAACCGGTGAAGGGCTCTCTGGGGCACTAATAACTACGATGGGCTAAATCCCAAAGCTCCCTTTCTCTAGGACACATACTTTTATTAGTGTTTACCCATTATTAATACCCAACTCTCGATGTTTCTCTTGAGAGAACCTAATGACTTGAGGTATTATTGGGAGAGCGACGGTCTTCCACTGATCTTCGTTCTAATTACTCTCCCGTGACTTGCACTCTAACACTCTTTATGAAAGTTAGGGTTAGATTTGATATACTCTAGAGGGGGGGTGAATAGAGTATCTTGAAATTTTTAATGTTTTTTGCTGTAAACAAAAATTCAGTCCTAAGATGAAATAATCTACCATAGGCACAACAAATATAACCTAGCTATCACAAACACAGCAACCTAACTAGCACAGCCACAGCAAGAATAAAAGAAAAAGATGGCAACCAGCCAACACAAGAATTTTATAGTGGTTCCCCAACCTGGGTACATCCACTCTTCTACCACCCTGTTAGGAATCCACTCATTTTTTTGATCAGGTGTCTGCCACCAATGAGCTTTTGATCAGGTGCTCAAAAACAAATCCCAAGTCTTTTGGTCAGGTGACTTGCAACCAGGAATAACTTTTGAAGGGAGTTAAAGAACCCTTTTTACAGTGGGGGTGAGAGAGTGATGATGTCTTCTCTTTCTCAAATACAACTGAGAAGACTTTAGGGGATCTTGATTTAAACAAAGTCTCCCCCTGAGATATTGATTTGTTCAGGAAGGTTGGAGCTTTGTTGCAGGGTGAGTAGGTCTTCAATATTTCAGCCTTGACCAGAAGGTATCCAGGAACTTCTTGATTGATAGAGTATTTGTTGTCCTCTGAAGAATCCTGGAATAAAGAAAGAAAAAGACTCTTGATTTTGAATAGTTCTTCTTCTTCTTCTTCATCTTCTATGATTTATCTGGTCTTGGGCTTCTTGTTTCTTTGTTGTGTTATTGCCCTGTGTGTTGCTTTTTTTCTTTCAAAATTCCTGATCCCCTTATTCCTATGTCTCTAGAAGGAAGAAGAAAAAAATCCTTTTATATTTCCTATGAAGTCTTCCTTCTGAATGTTAAATTCATTTCAGTATTGATTACTGACGGCCTTGAGTATATCTGCATTGATTGATTTCCCCAACTGTCCCATTGAAAAGCGGCAAGTAATAATCCTGATGAAGACCATAATCAATGTTGCGTCTAACGGTAATATTCAGAGAATATTAAGCATTGATTACTCAGGAATTATTGCAGTAAAATAAGGACAGAGAGGGAAAATCCATGTCTGGATCTGCATAGAAATCGTCAAGCAACGAAATAGAATTCGTCGAACTGGGTCCAGAGTTTTTCGAGCTAAGAGGTTATGTTCGTCGACAAGATAAGTATTATTCGTCGAGCTGAGATCCAAGGTCGTCGAACTAAGAACAGATAGCTGCTTCCTCTAGAACCTTGCCAATTCTGTGCATCAAGATCGTCGAGCTGAGATTCTAACTTCATCGACTGGAGTTCAGTAAAATGGTTCTTGGACTAAAGAATGTAGAAGTAAAGTGTCCAGAAATCGTCGACCTGAGAATTAAGTTCGTCGAACTGAAAACTGCTAACAGCTACTTGATACAACTTATCAAGGCTGTGATCCAAGTTCATCGAGCTGAGAGTCTGAATTTGTCGACTTGAGTATGATTCTGGACTTAGAATACTTGAAGTAGAACATCGATAAATCGTCAACCTGAGAACTAAGTTCGTGGAGCCCAGCTTAGAGAATTGTCTCTGATTTCGTCGAGCTGAGCACGACTTTCGTCGAGCTGAGTTCGACGAACGTCGAACTCATTTTCTGAGTCGTTGAAATTTCTCTAAGTCTTGAGTCTTCTGCAGTCTGTTGATGGCTGGTCCATGTAGTTTTGACTCTAAGTACATGGCCTAGACTTTAAGACTCAAACATGACCCTGGCTATACATGTTGGGTCAAACATCCTTGTTTAGTGAACCTAGCCCAAATCCAACTAGGGATCCAACAATCTCCCCATATTTGGGTGAGGTCACTAAATTACAGACACACAATAATTACAAAGCAAGAAAACATATATCTGGCAGGAAAAATTTAAATTTGCAGCAGATATATATATATATAGTAAGTTTTGTCTCAGGAATTAAATAAGCAGTTTTAAGACTAACAGAAAGATTAAAACAGTTCAAAATTCATTTCTTCTTCTTTTGTTCCTTGTGTTTTTCCAATTTAGCTTTTTCACCGGGCTGTGTGAATTTGATTTCCCTCTTTGGATTTGATGCTTGAGCCTTTGTCATTGTCATATCAATTGCTCCAATTATATTCATTGAAGTGGCCCTTGGCAACACAGCTTTTGGATACAGTTTCATATAATCATCAACGTTAAAAAAAATTTTAGCTTTAGCAAACCTATTGAGTTCCTCCTTCCTGTATTTAGACATGGTTGAGTATTGAGAAGGATCCTTTCCTTCAGCTTTTGCCTTGTTGATCATGGATAAGCCAACCAATTCCTGAAATTTGGCCATCCTAGCAGTTGTAGCTGATTCTGGGTCTTCAAAAGGTACAGGAGGGGAGGCAGGTCTCTTTGGGCTTTCAGCTTTTTGATGTTCAGTGATTTGTTGTTGTTGATGATGATATTGTTTGCTTGATGAATAATGCCTCTGCTGGCTGCTTCTAGAAGAAGAGGAGGACCTGCCCTGATGTCTCTGATAGGTCTGAATTTGAGTAGTCCTCTGAGATGTAGAACCTGAAGCACCAGTAGCAGGTGTAGGAGGAGGAGGATCCTTTCTGAATCTCTGAAGAGGAGGTGAGTATTTCCTGCTTTTTTTCTTTCTTTTTGTTGGTTCTTGGACAGCCACATCCATGCTGGCATGCCCTTGTATGGTGTGATCTTCTGAAGTATGTAATATGGAGTATCATTTATTGGATTGAGTTTTGGAGCAAGAGGTGGAGGAGCTTTTCTCTTCTTTGATACTTTCTTCTTAGGCTCATCATCAGAATTATTGGAACACCCTATTACTAATTTGGGTCAGGATCACTATGTCTCTAGGAATCAATGCTTGACCTCCTGTATGGCTCAATAGGTCAATTATAATTGAGTCTAAGGGTTAGAAGTCTAGGTTTGGAAGCTGCCCTGAAGACCAAGATTTTCTGTTTGGAGACTAAGTCATATCGTCGAGCTCAGCACGACGATTCGTCGAACTCCGATCGACGATCGTCTAGCTCAACTTCGACAGATCGTCGAACTCCATTCGACGATCGCTGAGCTCAACTTCATCATATCGTCGAACTCAGTTCGACGATCGGTGAGCTCAGGTCGACGATTTTGACTATGCTTTGGATCTTTATCTCTGAGCTCAGTTCGACGATCTTTGAGCTCAGATCGACGATAATTTGCTGCTGTATATTTCCAGATCGCTGAGCATAGTTCAACGATAGCAGAGCTCAGTTCGACGATTTCAGATAACTTCAAGGATGTTTCTAGATTCAAATTCAAATCAGTTAAGGAGTTATTCTGCAATTAATTCAGAGATTTCCTAGCCGTTTTCATTCATTTCTGGACCAAGTTTCAAGGAATATTTCTATGGACTTTCCTCTTGAAGAGATTCTGCAATTAAGGATGCCATTAATGCTGGCCAACGGCTATTCTTCTCAGAGAATGTTATTCTATTCTGTACCAGAGAATAAAAGAGAGATTTTTTCTTTTTTGAATTACTAAGAGATACACAGACACATAGACAGACATCAATAATCTTCAACAAACTCTTCTGTCTCAAAGAATTCTCAAGAACACTCATGCAAGGAGATCAATCTTTTCAGAAATCTTCAGATCTCTTTAGTTTCAAAGTGTTCAAGGCCAACATATTTCAAGACTCCAGACATTCAACATTTCAGCTATTGCTGAAATCATCTATTGCCGGAGTTCAATCTTTGAAGGCCTATCACCCTCAGCAAAGCTTTTCTTCCTGAAGATCTCAAGGATTCAGGGGGAGCTTTGACATCAAAAATCCACATAGTCTTCTCAGTTGTTTGAGAAAGAGAAGACTTCCATCACTCTCTCTCTCCCCCCTCTCTGTAAAAGGTTTCTCAAGCTCCCTTCAAAAGTTTGAACTTGGTTTTTGAGCACCTTGTCAAAAACTCATTGGTGGCAAGACACCTGATCAAAAAATCTGATTTAGTTTTTGAGCACCTTATCAAAAGCTCATTGGTGCCCAGGACACCTGATCAACTCATCCTGCAGTGGATTCCTACCTATGGTGGTAGAAGAGTGGATGTACCCAAGTTTAGGGGAACCACTATATTTCCTTGTGTCTTCTGGTTTTGCTTGTTTCTATTTTTGTTTCTGGCCTTGATTATTCTGTGATTAGCTTTTGATTAGTATAGTTCTGTGATTAGATTTATTACTGCCTCCCTGCTCACTCTTATTACAACAATTGTTGTAAAAAGTTTCAAAGCACGATATACTCTATTCACCCCCCCCCCCCTCTAGAGTATATCAGATCTAGCTGCACTTTCAAGAATCTTCTACATCATCATCATCATCTAAAGAGTCTTGAGGATTATCATATAGTGCATTTAGTTCTTTCAGAGCCTCTGCAGATATCAAGGGCTTTTCTGCCTGGGAGTAAGTTGGAGGAGGAGCTGGAACTGGTGCAAGAGGTCTATACACAACAGTGCTTTCAGTAACTGTTCTATTCTCTTCTTCTATGTCAGTCATGATCAATGCATCAAGATCAGGCATTGGAGAGTCATCTGTAACAAACGTTGGAGCAGGAGGGGATGCAATAGTGAGGGGATCAGCTCTGGGTTGAGATGAAGTAATGAGGAGAGCATCTTTTGGTGGAGATGGAATGGTTGAAGCCTCTGTAATGGAAAAACTAGTCTTTAGTTGCTTAGAAACCTTTGGGCTTATGGGGGAGGTGTATGGGACTATAGCCAAAGATGGCTTTATGTTCTGCTCTGGCAGAAAGCTCAATTGAACTGTATCAAAAATGCTTAACAAATGCAAAAGATCAACTGTGGGATTTATAATGTAATCACCAGCAGTTTGTATTTCCTCTGTTACTATGTCATCCAAATCCATGTCAGACTCAATGAAATTAATTAAATCAAAAAAATCATTATCAGCATCTACATCTGCTGTTGCTTCTGCTTCTGCTGCTACTGCTGTTGCTTCTGCTATTGCTGCTGCTGCTTTTTCATAGAGTATCTCCCCTGCCTGGTTTCAGTGGGCACTGAAGTCAGGCCCCTAGCTGAAGGAGTAGCAGAGAGAACAGAAATGTTGTCAACAAGAGAGGATATGCAGGAAGCAAGAGCTGAAATAGCCTCTGCTATAAGGGTTTTGAGGAGGGGAGTGAGAAGTGCTATAAGAGGGGGAATGATGGAGGGGTCCAGGGACAGGAATGTAGAAGGGGTATCAGTGGAAACAGAAGGAGGGATGGAAGAGGATAGTGGAGGAGGAGGTAGAGAATCTAGCATTGGTTCATCTGGTGGAGAGGGAGTATGAAGGGGGGATGAAAGAAAATTGAATGATGGTAGGGAGGAGATATTGGAAAGGGGAATGTCAGCCAAATGTTGAGGTAGTGGAGATGAGGGTGGTGGGGGTATTTGTGTATCATGTGGATATGGAGTAGGAGTGTGAATATGGGTTTGTGAGGGAGGTATTGGAGATGATGGAGTTGGTGTACCATGGGGGGATGGAAGTGGAGAAATGTGGATTGTTGTATGGACAGGTGAATGAACAGGGGAGGGGAGTTGGTGTACCATTTGAGGATGAGGTTGGATGGCTGGAGGAGGTGGAGGGGGAGGAGGGATATCTTCAGTAGGGTGGGAAGTGGCTGGACTAGCCCTGGTACTCTCAGAAGTCCTGGAGGAAGAGGAAGGAGCCTTGGATGGCTTGGTGATGTTCCTCTCCCACCTGCCAAAGAGGGCACAGGTGAGCCTCTTGGAGGCATTTATGAATCTGGTCGGGGTGACCAAAGATTCAGCAGACATTTCCTTAAGGAAGATTCCTAGAATCATGCAAAAGCAAGCCTCCTTTTTGGTGTTCTTTTTCTTTATTAGTTCAATCATAATCTGAGCCCAATTCAATGTTTTCTTATTCACTACTGCATATATCACCAGGAATTGATGCGTGGTTATGCAATCATGGGCATTGTGCTTGCCTAGCAGTACCTTCCCCAAAATATCTGCTAGAAATTTATACTTAGCAGATAGATGTTTCTTCAGCAGTTTATTTGGGGTTGCTCTAGAATAACCCATTTTATTCAACATTTCATTAAATTCTTTGTTATCAATTTCCAGTTCATCCATTCCCGGATTTCAGCGCTGACTAGTTTGATTCTGGTGGACATCAGAATCTTCAACTGCTGATCTTCAAGCAGTTGCAAAATATTTAGAAAGATAGGATCTGAGTATTGAAAAGGTTCAAAGTCCACATCAAATCATGTATCAAATTTCATCGCTGCAAGACTTCTTGCTGGAATCGTCATAGTGCACCTACAAGAGAGAAAATGAAGATCAAGTGCTATGGAAGTGAAGGCGCGGGACTGAGGTCGAAGAAAATCCTAGATATAGGATTTTTCAGAATATGAATCGACAGGCTCCGTTCAGCGAAAAAATAAAGGAATTCTTCGATCTGAGGTCAATGAAATAATGGGTAGTTAAATAATTCATTGAGCTTAGTCTGAAGATTTGAGAATATTTCGTCGAGCTCCGTTCGACGAAAGTTTTCTAAAGCAGATTCGTCGATCTCTATTCGACGAAAGTAACTTCACTCACGGAGAGTTCGTCGATCTCTATTCGACGAATATCTCTAGAACCTTTCATAGTTCGTCGATCTCCGTTCGATGAACTTTTAAGAATTTGTCGAGCATAGACAGAAATTAAACTAAAGCTTCTACACTGATCATTCTAAGCTGATTTATAAAGAACAAGTAATTTCTTTCATCCAGAAGTTTGGTGAAAATATCAGCTTTTTGTAAATAAGTGTAGATATAGACAAGATTAATTTTATTTTTATCTACACACTCTCTAATGAAATGATGTCTAATGTCTATATGCTTAGTCCTACTGTGATGGACTGGATTTTGTGCTATGGATATAACACTTGTGTTATCACAAAATAGAGTTGAATTATTTAAGTTGAACCCATAGTCCAGGAGTTGTTTCTGAATCCACAGCATCTGGGAACACAATTGACAGTTGCAGCATATTCTGCTTCAGTAGTTGATGTAGAAACAGATGATTGTTTCTTGTAGGACCAAGACACTAATCTCATACCAAGGAACTGACAAGTCCCTTAGGTACTTTTTTTGTTTATCCTGCATCCAGCAAAGTCAGCATCTGAATATCCAGTTAAATCAAATTCTGACTCAATAGGATACCAGATTCCTAGACTAGGACAACTCTTTATATATCTCAAAATTCTTTTTAGAAAAACTAGGTGAGATTCTTTAGGGTTCACTTAGAACCTAGCACAAAGACATGTGGCAAACATTATGTCAAGTCTGCTATCTGTAAGATATAGTAGGGACCCAACAATGCCCCTATATAATTTCTGATCAATTGGTTTCTCATGTTCATCAGTGTCTATTACAGTATTAGTGGTCATGGGTGTTTTCTTTGTTGAGGCATCAGCCATCCCAAACTTTTTAATAAGTCCCTTAGCATACTTAGCCTGGATATGAAAATGTCATCAGGTAGCTGCTTCACTTGGAGACCAAGGAAGTAGGAGAGCTCACACATGCTACTCATTTCAAACTTTGAATGCATGAGGTCAGAGAACCTCTTGCATAGTTTGGAATCAGTAGACCCGAATATAATGTCATCTACATATATTTGTACTAACAAAGTTTGATCCTTATGGTGCCTAGTGAATAATATTTTATCTACAATACCTCTAGTGAATTTATGCTCTATCAAAAAGTTAGCTAAGGTCTCATACCAAGCCCTTGGAGCTTGCTTTAAACCATAAAGAGCTTTATGCAATCTAAAGACATATGAAGGATGGGTTGGAGAGATAAAACCTGGAGGTTGTTCAACATAAACCTCTTCTTTAAGTACTCCATTCAGAAAGGCACTCTTGACATCCATCTGATAGACTTTGAACTTCTTGTAGGCACCATAAGCAAGGAAGATCCTGATTGCTTCTAACCTTGCAACTGGTGCAAAAGTTTGGTTATAGTCTATCCCATCTTCTTGCTTATAACCATGAGCAACAAGCCTAGCCTTGTTTCTCACAGGCATCAAGTTTGTTTCTATATACCAATTTAGTTTCAATGACTGGGTAGTCTTTGGGTCTTGGAACTAAATCTCAAACTCTACATCTCTCAAATTGGTTGAGTTTCTCTTGCATTGCAATGATCTAGTGGGGATCTTGCTCAGCATCTTTTATGGATTGAGGTTCAACTTGAGAGAGAAAATAGGCATGCATCACATCCTGGTTGAGTTGATGCCTTGTCTGTACACCTACTGGCATGTCTCCAATCACTTGAGATCTATGGTGATCCCTTAGTGTGACAAGATTAGTCGGTGGAGTTGGTTCAGCAACAGCATTTGAATTTAATTCCTCTTGTGGAATAATATATGTTGTTGAATAAAGTTCAGCCTCTTCCAATAGTTCTTCTTCACTGTCTTCTTCAGCTTGTGGAGGAGGTGATGTAACCTATTGTGGAAGGTTTAACTCTCCCAATTTCTCACACAAGTGATGTACCTGCAAGGAGCTATTGGTAGAAATCTCTTTCTCCTTGTAAAACATGCTAGTCTCATCAAAAGTCACATGTATTGATTCTTCAATTTTTAAAGAAGATTTGTTAAACACTCTATAATCTTTGCTTACTTGGGAATATCCTAAAAAAATTCTCTCTTCATCCTTGGCATCAAACTTTCTAATATATCTCTTGTTATTATTATGTATGTAACATATGCAGCCAAAAACTTTAAAATATGTGATTTAGGTTTCTTCCCTTTAGGCAATTCATAGGGAGACCTATTCTTAAGCTTATGTATTAAACTCCTATTCATGACATAATTTGCTGTGCTCACAGCCTCTGCCCAAAAGGATAGGGGCATGTAAGCATTTGCAAGTAATATGCCTGCAGCTTCAATTAAGGTTCTATTTTTCCTTTCAGCTACTCCATTTTGTTGAGGAGTTCTAGGAGCTGAGAAGCAATGTCTGATACCTTCCTTCTCACAGAACTCATGCATAAGAAGAGACTCAAACTTTGTACCATGATCACTTCTAATCAATGCAATATGAGTAGAGTACTCAATCTGTATGGTCCTGAGAAAATCTGTAAGAACGTTGAATGTAACTGACTTAGATCTCAGAAAAAACACCCAAGTGAATCTTGAGAAGTCATCTACAATAACTAGTGTATAGGATTTCCATCCTATGCTTTGTACAGCAATAGGTCCAAATAGATCCATGTGTAGCAGGTACAAAATCCTAGGTGAATCACTTTTATTAACTGACTTAAAACTAGATTTAGTTTGCTTGCTAGTTGACAAGCCCTGCAGAGGCCTTCCTTCTTGTAGGGACCAGAAGGTAAACCTCTCACGAGGCTGTCTTTAGATATCCTAGTAATGTTTTTCACGTTAACATATCTTAGCCTTTTATGCCAATGGTCATTTTGATTGCTAACTATATTAAGCAAACAGATGTCTGAAGGTGCAGAAATAAAATCTAATATATATATGTTACCTTGTCTATTTCCAATTAAAACAGTTTATTTTTTCTTTATTAGAAATAATACAAGATGTTGAGTTAAAATGTACCTGATAACCTTCATCACATAATTGGCTTATAGAGATGAGGTTATGCTTGAGTCCACTTGCATATATCACCTTTTTGAAAGTGACTGCTCCAATCTTTATTTCTCCAAAGCCCTCTGACTGGCCCCAATTTGAATCACCAAAGATAACCTTTGGTCCCAGCTTGGACTTATAGTTAATTAAGTTGTCCTTGCTGCCAGTCATATGCTTGGAGCATCCACTGTCCAGATACCATTTTTGTTTAACAACTGGATAGCTCTTTTCCTATAATGAAAATAGTTAGTTGTTCTTGGCCCAGGTTACCTTGGGTTCTTTATATTATTGATAATAAAAGCTAGATATTACAGAAAATTCAGGTTGAGATTTATACCCTAAGGGATGATATCTTCTAGGAGGAATTACCCAATCAACAATTGGGTTAAAAGGTTTCCTAGATTAATTTGAGTTGCTATTATAGTTATAATTTTTATTAAGTCTGTCTGGGATCGACGAAAAGTTGAGACTTCGTCTACCAGAGTTCGACGAAAAGGGATGAGATCGTCGATCTCTACTCAGAGAATAAACGTATTCATTTTTTGTACCCCAAGTTCGTCGATCTCTGCTCGACGAACCATACACAGTTCGTCGATCATAGTAAGACAAATAATTATTATATAGATTTGCGTTCAGAGTTCGTCGACGTGAGTTCGATGAACTGGCCTTATTTCGTCGATCTGAGTTCGACGAAATCTGTTCAACTTTGTTTTTATCTAAGGTTTTTTTATTTTGATTTTTATTATTTTTGTGTATGATTTCAGTTTGATTGGGATTGTTATTATCTACCTTTTCTTTACCATTTTCAGACACAAACTTTATTGGTGTGGTTAATATATTCTTCTTGAGTATGTGGGGTAAACTTGATGATGCACCCAAGTCTAGTTTGTCATTCAGTCTGGCCTTGACTGTGTTTGTGATGTCCATCAGCTTAAGGCTTCTCCCATTAAGAGATTCCTTAAGTTGTTTGGCCTCATATAGCTCTGTTTTTAAAGAATTAATTTGTTCATTAGCTAATGTTAGTTCTTCCTTTACCATAGTGTTTTCAGAGATCAGGTTTTCTTGATTAAATAATTTTTCTCTAAGTGTTTTGATTTCCTTTTCAGAGTTGATTAAATCAATACACAAGGTTTTAAATTCAAATTTAAAACTATCAGAACTATAATCAAAAGTTGAAAGTACCTGATCAGCTTTTGACTCTGAAGTTCCTTCATTTTCAGATGCATCCTCTTCATCTGATTGACTTCTGGAGGCATCAATGGCCATGAGGCAAAATTCCTTGGCCCTTGCCTCTTCTTCTTCTTCATTGAAACTGGAAGATGTGCATTCATCTTCAGTGTCACTCCAGTTTTCAGCTACAAATCCCTTCTCCTTCTTTTTGTATTTGTTGGAAGAAGGCTTGCTACTGTGTTGTCTTCTGGTGTCCTTCTCTCTTCTCCTTTCTTTCTTTTGATTTTCTGAACACTCTGAGATGAAGTGTCCAGGTTTCCTGCAGCCAAAGCAAACTACTTCTTTAGTGAGGGTTTTGTCATACCTTGTCTTATCATCCTGCCTGGATGATTTTCTTCTAAAGTCTTTCCTTGCCATTTTGTAAAATCTTTTGGTAAGGAGACCCATTAGCTCTTCATTTATTGTTGAATCTTCTGTCTCCTCAGCAGCCTTGAATGTCAGGTTGTGCTCTTTCCTTGCTAGTGGAGGAGTTCTTTGTTCAGCTACTTCTCTGGACTTGATTATCTGCACATAGGACTTGAGCTTTACCAATAGAGATTCTGTATAAATCTCATTTAGGCTCCTGGCCTCCTTGATTGGACAGATCCTTGAATACCATGAGCTTGGGAAGCACATGAGTATTTTGTCATTCACCTCAGTGAGGGTGATGTCATTATCCATGGTCTTCGGCTCAATTATTATTGAGCTTAATCTGTTGTACATGTCTGCAACTGATTCTGCTTCATATTTCTTGAAATTTTCATACTAAGATATGAGATTTGACCTTCAATCCTTCATTTCATCACTAGAGTCAGCCACCATTTGGTTGAGGGAGTCCCAAATGGACTTGGCTGGGGTGCATTCCGCCACTTTCTCGAAAATGTCATGAGACATTGTTTGGGCCAGAATGTGCATGGCCTTAGCATCAGCAACCTTGGCTTTCTTCTGGGCATCAGTCAACTCAGGTGGTGGAACTTCATGAGTGCTGGAAGTTGATGTGGATGCAGCTGGTTGAGGAGGACCTGTCAGGATGGAATTGTAGATGCCATCATCAATATAATTCATATAGAGTTTTATTCTTGCCTTCCAGATGAAAAACTTATTTAGGTTGCACACTGAAGGTCTGGTGCTTACATAGTCTTTGTTTTGTACCATGCTGTGAATATAATCCTAACAGAAATAAAAATCAGATCTAACACAGGATCTTTTGGTTCAAGGGTTAGCTTGTACAACCAAAGGAACCTCGCTCTAATACCAAGTGAAAGTTAGGGTTAGATCTGATATACTCTAGAGGGGGTGAATAGAGTATCTTGAAACTTTTAATGCTTTTTGCTATACACAAAACTTCAGTCCGAAGATGAAATAATCTACCACAGGCACAGCAAATATAACCTAGCTATGACAGACACAGCAACCTAACTAGCACAGCCATAGTAAGAACAAAAGAAAAAGATGACAACTAGACAACACAAGAATTTTATAGTGGTTCCCCAACCTGGGTACATCCACTCTTCTACCACCCTGGTAGTAATCCACTCAGGTTTTTGATCAGATGTTTGCCACCAATGAGCTTTTGATCAGGTGCTCAAAAACTAATCCCAAGTCTTTTGGTCAGGTGACTTGCAACCAGGAATAACTTTTGAAGGGAGTTAAAGAACCCTTTTTACAGTGGGGGTGAGAGAGTGATGATGTCTTCTCTTTCTCAAATACAACTGAGAAGACTTTAGTGGATCTTGATTTTAACAAAGTCTCCCCCTGAGATATTGATTTGTTCAGGAAGGTTGGAGCTTTGTTGCAGGGTGAGTAGGTCTTCAATATTTCAGCCTTGACCAGAAGGTATCCTGGAACTTCTTGACTGCTAGAGTATTTGTTGTCCTCTGAAGAATCCTGGAATAAAGAAAGAAAAAGACTCTTGATTTTGAATAGTTGTTCTTCTTCTTCTTCTACTTCTATGATTTCTCTGGTCTAGGGCTTCTTGTTTCTTTACTGTGTTATGGCCCTGTGTCTTGCTTTTTTTTTTCTTTCAAAATTCCTGATCCCCTTATTCTCGTATATCTAGAAGGAAGAAGAAAAAAATCCTTTTATATTTCCTATGAAGTCTTCCTTATGAATGTTTAATTCGTTTCAGCATCGATTACTAACGGCCTTGAGAATGTCTACATTGATTGATTTCCCCAACTATCCCATTGAAAAGTGGCAAGTAATAATCCTAATGAAGACCATAATCAATGTTGCGTCTAACGGTAATATTCAGAGAATATTAAGCATTGATTACTCATAAATTATTGCAGTAAAATAAGGACAGAGAGAGGGAAAATCCTTGTCTGGATCTGCACAGAAATCGTTGAGCAAAGAAACAAAATTCGTTGAACTGGGTCCAGAGTTCGTCGACCGGAGAGGTTATGTTTGTCGACCAGATAAGTATTGTTCGTCGAACTGAGATCCAAGATCGTCGACCTAAAAAAAGATAGCTGCTTCCTCTAGAACTTTGCCAATTCTGTGCATCAAGATCATCGCTCTCCGAATCACCTCTGGTTGACTGGTCAACACCACTTTCTAAATGCAGCCCACTGGGTCATGATGGTCATGGAAATGGGGTTATCCTAAGGGAGAAGTGGCTTGGGCTTGGGTTAGCCCTTTTGGGCTAGGTTTGACTTGACCTAAATGAGGGTTGACCTGGGCCAAATTGACCATATGGGTTGACCCCAGTGGGTTTTTAGTGGCCCATTGGACTCCCTCATGGTCTAGGTAGGGTTATGTAGGGTTACCCTGCCCTTTGGGGGTCACATACCCTTAGTAAGGGTACTTTGACCAGATTAGGAGCTTGAGTTGACCTGGGTCAACCTGGCCTCTAGAGCTGGCCCCAATGTGTCCTTAGTGACCCTTTGACCTCACTTTAGGGTTAGGATGGCATAGGTGGGGTCCTCTAGGATAGGAGCAGGTCAATTGACCCTAAGTAGGCTAGTTTGACCCATTTAGGGCTAGAGTTGACCTTGGTCAACTGAGCCTCTTTGGTTGACCCCAATGGATCCTTATGGCTCCAATGGACCTCCCAAAATGTTTGGGGGTGTTGTGGTAGGGTCTTGGGGTCAAGGTGTAGCCCCATGGTCATCCTAAACAATTGTTCAGAATTCTACTATTTGCAGACCATGATGATTTTCACATTTTGTCCCCTATCTCTTGGCCCATTTCTGGCTTCCTAAGGTTTGTCATGACCTAGTCATGGCCAAAACCACTCTTAGGGGTCTAGTTGGAAATGGGATGTTACACGGGGAGTCGACGAATTTCACTCGACGAAGTGTCGGGACAAGGAACACGGCCTAGGACACGGGCGTGTCCAAGGCCGTGTCGGGTGTTCGATGAACTTCACTCGATGAAGTGTCGAGACCGTGAATATGTCCTGGAGCCTAGGCGTGTTCGAGTAGACCCGGGTTAGGACACGGACGTGTCCAATACTCGTGTGAGTCTCGGGTTATTTTGGGGCTGTGTCGATGGAGGCACACGGGCGACCACACGGCCGTGTCAGTTGGAACACGGGCGTGTCAGGTCGAACATGGGCATGTCGGATTCCCGTGTGTTGTTCCAAGCACGTCGATTTTGACAGAGAATGAGGTACACAACCCTAGACACGGGCGTGTGCCAGGCCGTGTTCGGTCCAGATTGTACATTTCAGGCCCGAATCAAGGTCGTTCGTTTCTTTAATTTGGGATCCAACGGCTGGGGGTTGTTCCTGATGAGATATACCCGGGATTGGACCTTTGAAACCCTCACTTTTACTTGAGTGGTTCTCTTTCTAAGTCAAGAGAGAGGTGAGAGCAAAGGAGGAAGAAGAAGCTAGATCTGGCCATTGGAGGAGCTTCGAAGCTCCAAATCGCGAGCCGACTTCGAATCTACGGAGGCAAAGAGAGTGCGGTGCTTTTTATCCGCTTACTTTTCCTTGGCGCCAAGGAAGAACGCTAGGGTAATGATTCTCTTCTTGAGCATGTGAAGCTCTCCTTCTTTGCATAGGAAGCCCACTCTCGCGTGTTTGCGGTGAGTTGAAGGCGTCCCTTCGGGTAGATATGTAAAGTCCCCGCTGTGTAGAGTCCGTAAGCGAGAACAGAAATAGGCATGATGTGTGAAGCCTACCCGGACATGTTGGTCTGGATCGGTGATGTTGCATTGCATAAATGCCGGAGAAGACTCCGTGCGATTGGTTGTTTTTCGGGTTTTCTACATGGTAGATTGCAACAGGGAGCCTTGGGGATTAACCCTAAGGTGCACCCGGAAAAATGGGCGATGCGTGATCTTGCCAACTTGGAGGCCTGAGAGCCAACTTGAACATAACCGAGTTATGTGAATTGTGTGACGGAAACGGGACTCGGGAGAAGTTTGACCCGCGCATATGGATTAAACTGTCGTTGCGATGTGAGCACGGGTTAGATGGAACCGTACCTGTTCTATGTCGTTCGGTTAGAGCCGTTGTCATAGATGAGAGTCTTCGGTGGTCTATGGCTTAAATTGACGTGATCTATGCCAAGAAGACAAAAGCTCATATGTTTGGCTGTCAAAGTGGTGGTGGTGAGTCCGGAATGTCTATGGCTTAAATTAACTTGACATTGGCCGGTTCACTGATAATGTGCCCTGAGTGCATGGGGTGTGTGGTCGTGCGTGCCTACGCCTGTGATGTTGGGACAATACTATGTTTCTCGCTTATGCTAATGAAATACAGGGAAGGAGCATCGCCGCCCCGAGTTGGGGGCGAGATCATTATAATTTGGTCAGCATTGCTGACCGTTGCCCTTTGTTTGCCACCGTGCGGTGGTTTTTTTGCTTGCAAGTGCTGCTGGACCAAGCAGTCAATAGCGGACTAAAGCCCAAATTGCGAAGCTGGCCCTCGAAGGCCTAATTGGAGTGTTTACTTCTTTCATTCATGTATGACCGGCCTGCGTGCCGTGGTTTGTAAATCATATAATATTAAGTAAACAATTTTGTAAGGCCTTAAGGCCAGTACTTGTGTAGGTACTACATTCCTATTTGGTTTATTAGTGGATATTCGTGCTCTTTGTGCTGGGTTCTTAATTGCAACTTATAAATTGCTTCCGCTAGAATGCTTTGTGTAGGAAGTTGGATTAGTTGGATGGTTTCCATGAGTAACCACCCGGTCTGTCTGTTGTATATGGCGTCGGGCCCCGGCCGGACCTACTGTTATATGCTATGCGATGGATAGGGGTGTTACAAAAGCAATACCGGGTTAGAAGCAACCCAAGGGAGGCGCGAGACTGCTATGTCAAAACAGTCAACATGATCGAGCAAATGCCTCCCCAGGCGACTCTAGTCACCGTTTCAGAAGAAAAATCTCCCCAAGAAGAGGTCGGAGATCAGGAAGAAATCCAGGAAGGGGTTCACCTGGAGCCTGCTCAAGCAACCCAAGGAATCTCAATTGGCACGGATGAAGAAAAAAGACTTACAATCAACTCAGAGCTCCCCGAAGAAGAAAAAGAAGAGTTGATCGCTTGCTTATTGAAAAACCTGGATGTTTTCGCCTGGGATGCGGAAGACATGCCAGGAGTGGATCCTGATGTAGCCTGCCATCACCTCAACATTGCTCCGGACTTCAAACTTGTTCAACAAAAGAAGCGAGAGGTGGCGACGAAGCTAGCCGAGCCAATCAAGGAAGAGGTTGAAAAACTTCTAAAGGCTAAGTTCATTTGTGAAATCCAATACCCGGATTGGGTATCAAACGTTGTAATGGTAAGGAAGCCGGTAGGAAAATGGAGGATGTGTGTTGACTTTACCAAGTTAAATAAAGCATGTCCCAAAGATTGCTATCTGCTGCCTCTAATAGATGCTTTAGTAGATTTTGTGGTTGGATATCCTTTTATGAGTTTTTTAGATGCATTTTCTAGTTATCATCAGATTAGGATGCATAAGCCTAACATCCCCCATACGTCTTTGATCACAGACAATGGTTGTTTCTGTTATCTAGTAATGCCCTTAGGATTAAAAGATGCAGGCGCTACCTATCAACGCATGATGGACTTCGTGTTTAAAAAACAAAAAAGGAAGAAATCTTGAAGTGTATGTCGATGACCTCCTTATTAAAAGTAAAACCTTTGCATTGCATTTGCAAGACCTCATAGAAACATTCACTACTTTACGAAGATATAAAAGGAGGTTATATCCATTGAAATGTATCTTTGGAGCAAATAAAGGAAAATTCATCGGTCATCTCCTTACCCCTGAAGGGCTCGCCCCTAACCCAGATAAAGTTAAAGCAATCCTCAACATGTCATCACCTTGCACCCCTAAAGAATTTCAACAATTAGGAGGAAGGCTAGCATGCTTTGGAAGATTTATTTCCAGAGTAGGGGAAAAGAGTGCCTCGTTCTTCAAGACTCTTCGAGGGGGGTACAAATTTAAATGGACCAAAGAGTGCGAAGAAGCTTTTGAGCAACTCAAAAAGCAGCTCACCTCCACTCCTTTACTTCAAAGTCCTCGCACTGGAGAAATGCTTTTCATCTATCTAGGAGTGGGCTCAGAAGCAATAAGCTCAGTCCTTGTTAGAGAGGAATGGAGAAGGCAGTATCCGGTATATTATGTCAGCCACATATTAAAGAATATTGAAACCAGGTATATAATCCTTGAGAAGCTCACACTAGCATTATTAATGTCTGCCAGAAGGCTTTGACCATATTTCCAAGCGCACTCAATCATGGTGATTACAGATCAGCCATTAAAAAGTATCCTTGAAAAACCGGAGCACTCTGGGAGAATAGCCAAATGGGCAATTGAACTCAGTGAGTTTGATATTTCATATGTACCTCGAACGACTATCAAAGCGCAATTATTAGCAGATTTTTTAACAGGCACAACCGAGTCTAATGCTAAACAAGCCGATCAATCCCCTTTAACATGTACAATCTACATAGATGGAGCTTCAGGTAAAAACTCCTCGGGAGCGGGAGTAGTCCTCATTAACCATAACGCGGTCAAATTAAAATAGGCCATAAGGTTCTCTTTCCCAACCACCAATAACCAAGCAGAATATGAAGCACTCTTAGAAGGCCTACGGTTTGCAAAAGAATTGGTAATAGACTATGCGCATGTTAAAACCGACTCGCTAGTAATGGCATCCCAAGTATTGGGAAATTTTGAAACCAAAGAACCTACCCTGAAGAAATACTTAATGTTGGTAAAGGCGTAGATCAGAAAGTTTATGAGGTTCACTATTGAGTATGTTTCAAGAATATACAATGCAGAGGCAGACGAGCTAGCAATGTTCAGCCTCCCCTTGGGAGAGACAACTTCAGAGCTTTTTTACCCAGCTACGGAAGAAGGGGAATTGATGCAAATAGACCAACGACCCTCTTGGATGGACTCATTTAAATAATATCTCTCGACAGGAGAATTGCCGCAGGCTTTGAAATATAAGAGAAGATTCAGAATGAAAGCAGCCATTTACAAGCTTATCTCCGGAATTCTCTATAGAAAGACTTTCCTCTCTCCAATGGCGAGATGCGTATATGAAGAAGAAGTTCTTGTGGTTCTCCGATAAATCCACTCTGGAGAGCGTAGAAGCCAATCAGGGGCCAGAACTTTGGAGAGAAGAATATTGCGGCAAGGAAACTTCTGGCCCACAATGAGAAAAGATTCTGAATCCTATGCCAAGAAGTGTGCCTAATGCCAAAAATTTACTCCGCTTTAACTCCAATCATCAAAGCGACTTGTGTTAATCACCACGCCCTGGCCTTTCGCAGTTTGGGGAATGGACATCCTCGGGACATTTCCCATGGCGAGCGGACAACGATGCTTTATCTTGGTTATGATTGATTACTTCAGTAAATGGATTGAAGCCAAGGCACTAGCAAAGACAACAATGCAGGTGATAAAAACGTTTTTGTGGGGGGAGATAATTTGCAGGCATAGGGTCCCGATGGCAATAATTATGGATAATGGGCCGCAGTTCAACAATGAAGAGATGAAGAACTTTTGCAAACAAGTCGGCATAGAGCTGCAGTTCTCATCAGTTCATCATCCCAGAAGCAATAGCTAGGTAGAAGCTGCGAACAAACAGATACATAATTTGCTAAAAAATAAAGTGAAGAATCTGAGGGGCAACTGGGCAGAGGAGCTTCCTTCAGTTCTATGGACCCTCAAAACAACCCCTTCCACAACTACCGGAGAAACTCCTTTCAAGCTATCTCACGGTTCAGAGGCTCTCATCCCGGTGGAATTTGAGGTTCTGACTCCTAGGGTCTTGCTAGCCAGGCAAAATTGGGAAGACTGGCTTGGGATTAATGACGAGAATATGAGACATAGCTTGGATCAAATTGAAGAAATGCGAGATGAAGCCACCATCAGGCAAAAGGAAGTCAAGCGAAGAATGGCCAGATATTTTGACAAGAATATCAGGATCAAGCATTTTTCAGTGGGAGATCTCGTTCTGAGAAAATTAGATGCAGCCGCAAGAACTGGTTCAGTGGGCAAGCTGAGCCCGAATTGGAATGGGCCATTCATCAATAAGAAAGTCCTGAGGAATGGAGCATATCAACTACAAACCTATGACGGAGCAGATGTCCCCCATACTTGGAATGGCGATGATTTAAAGTGGTTTTATGCTTAAGCAAACACTTATCATCTGTGCTCATTTCAGTGATTATAGCAATAAGAATTTCTGGCTAATAGTTTTTCGTACATGGCACAATTACTTTCTCCTATCTACAATGCATGGTAAGAAATCACCACACCAGGAGACATCGCCAAGTCCAGCTTGGACCCCCCCCCCCCCCCCCCGAAGAATTGTTGTCATTAGCGTAACACCACGATGATCACGTGTTGTGGGGAAATTTTGCACCGTGTAGTGGGAGCTTGCAGATTCTTGCGCGGTGGGCTACTAGATTTTGGATCCCAGCTAGTACCTGACTCCACCTCTGCATTTTTGGAGGGACAAGGTGGTTGACAGCTCTACTAAGCTTGTGAGGGATAGCGTACACCTTGATGATCTCTTTGAGGAAAGTAATGCCATCCGGCACGTACCCATAGATCATCCAAGTTTGTACCCTCGAATACTCCCTGGCACCCTCTAGCGGTGCCTGCAGGAGACCCACAGCCTTGTTGATCTTAGAGGAAAGCAATTTCGCTCTGGCCGCACTTGCCCAAAAGATCAATTTAGGTTGTACTCCAGGCAACAGGGTGGTAAACCTTTCCGTTGAGCTTACAGCTTCTATGACCTCGTGAGGAAAGCAATGCCGCTCTGGCCGCACCTGCCCGCTCGGTCACACAGGCCTGTAGCACATTCTTCACAGGAAATCGACAAGGCGCGGACTACAAAATTTAAGCCCGCTCAGTCCGCCAGTACCTCAGTTGATCTCACAGCCTCTGTGACCAAGCGAGGAAAGCAATGCCGCTCCGGACACACCAGCCCGCTCGGTCACCTAGTGTTGTGAATCATTTCAATCTCTATTACGGACTGTATTATGGTGTCCGCGCAGTCCGCCAACTATTTCCAATTTTCCTGTATCTGACCTTGCGAGGAAATCAAAGCATTATGCACCTGCCCGCTTGGTTAGGTTTGGAATTTTTTATCCTCAAGGATTGTACTTGGTTATCCGCGCAGTCCGCCATTTATGCCAGAGTCTTGTAACTGACCTTGCGAGAAAAGCAATACATTATGCACTTGCCCGCGGGGTTAGGTTGTGAATCGACTTGTAGCGGACCGTATGTTGGTTTTCGAATAGTCCGCCAAGTTTAGATTTATCTTGAAGTTTTCGTGACCCTACTGTGAGAAAGGCAATTCTACATGCATCTACCTACTCGATCATTTAAGTCTGCAACCAATCACTCTCAGCCCGCAGAATCCTATTTATAATTTTCTCAGTTCACAACAACAATCATCGATTTTTCTCAACGCGCAAAAATTTATTTAATTAATTTACATGCGGGCTGGAATTGGTATCCGTCAGAGTCCGCCAGTTATGTCTTTGACAAGTTGTAAGGAATGGCAAGCTGCAAATAAAATAACGCGTCCTGGATTATTGTCGGCCTTAGTTATCATCAAGCTATACTCATCCTAAGCAGGCAGCCTAAAATCTAAGTTACGCGGGCTAGTTTTTTCGTTAATCGACAATGACCATGGATCAAATACAGAACGAGTCTCATCAAAGCATAAAGGAAGCAAAAAATGAGCAATAAGGAGCAGAATGCGCGGAGTGAACAAAATATCCTTTATATTCATTCCAAAAGAAATATATTTGCATGTTTATCTTTTGGCGACCTCAAATGAAGTCCACCATTCTACAGTGAAAAGAAACAAAAGAACTCTTTTCATTCTGAAATCGTCTTTCGCCTTTTTTCCGCAGGCGCGTTCGGGCTGGATCCGTCGATATTAACTTCAGGAGAATATCCTCCTGAGTCGCCGCCGCTGCTGCCATTAGAGCTCGTACCATCCACAGACTCTGTCTCTGCGCTGCCATCAGAATCCAAAGAAGTGGCGACCTGCTCGGACTGATCATCCTGCTACCGGCTTGAAGTGGCATCATCAGGAGCTCCATCATCGGCTAATTCTTCTTGCTCGTCTTCTTCTCTTCTTCCTCAAAAGCAACTGTTTTCCCTTTTTCAGCCTGCTCCCATTCAGCAACCCTCTCCTTCAGGTCGGGGAAGAGTTGCAGGAAAGGAACCTTGTCCACCCATTCCTTCATGAAGCCGTTGTTGACAAGGCGCTCAATGGCAATCTCAACGCTTTCCTTCACAAAAGGAAACATGGCGTTTTGAAAGCTAAGATTGGTGACATCATACGCGGACTGTAAAAAGAAATGAATGAAGTCAGTCCGCCGCGGATAAGTAATAGAGATCGCCGCGAATATAAAAAAAGATTTACCGATGCATCCTCTTTACACTGATTGACCCTTTTCCCTAACTTTACATTCCTGTCCTTTAGCAGCTTATTTTCTCGCAGAAGCTCCTCATTCTCCCTAAGCAGTTCGTGGGTCAGGCGGCCCATAACATGGTTGGTGACGGCACTGTTCGCGCTGTCTTGAGCAGCGAGTCGGGGTATGTCGGCAGGGTCCACTCTCTTCAGGTCGTGTAAGTTACGCTTTCTGTAAAGCGTGGAGATCGCCACGTGAGCATGACGGGAGGCCCGCAGACTCCTCCAGGAGGGAAGAGAAGTGGAAAGACGGACATATTTAGTTTTTCCATGCCAGTGGATCATTGGGTTGCCCCTCAGATCCTTCTGCTTTTGCCAAAGCCTTGCATGTCAAAACTTTCGGAAGAGGAGTAGTCCGCGGCGGGATCCCTCTCCTCCCTCCTCTTTCTCGCAATTTCCTTCTTCTTTTCTCCTTGAGTAGGAGTCAGCCCGTCCGGTGTCTGAGGCAGATTAGCTGGCACCGCCAAGGTTGCTGTAGGAACAAGGAAAACTGAATCAGAACAACACAGGTCGCGACGGATATATTCCAGATCGCGGCGGACACTTACTCTCTTTGCGGACTACGATATTCAAGCTTGGCAGAAGCGAAATGTAGTAATCAATGTCAAGCCTCGCCCCGGCTAATAAATCGACGATGGCATTCTCCACCGCATCCAGCTGCACGCTTTGAAAAGCAGAGCCCTCCCGTACCTGCGGATAGGTATGAGTGAACCCTAAGTCGCCCTCGATAATAAGATACCTCGAAGTCCAATTATGGATCTTGTTCGGCAAACCCATAACCTTCATCCCTCGGCAGTAAATGTATATGACGCCATTATATTGGCGGCCTCCGGAGGGAGTCACTGAGTGGGCTGAAAAGATTTTTCTGAAGATATTCAATGAAAATGCAATTTTCTCAGATCGCAGATAAGAAAGATAGCTATAAATGGAGGCCAGGGTATTCGGCGCGAGCTGTCCAGGAACCATGTCGTAGTGTTCGAAAATCTCCGAGATCTCCCATAGCAAGGGAAACTTGAAACCGCTCTCGAAGTGATCAATGGGCACTGCGATCTGCATTACAGTAGAGAAGTTTATTCTCTCCTGCTCCTCAGGCAAGCGCGCAAGCACTGGTGAGCCCGACATGTGCTTCTCCACGAATGCGTTCAGCTCGGCCTCCATCAATTTACATTTCTTATGATCGACAACATGAAAAGCAGTCACAGCATCAGTACGTGCGGACACCATTTTCGCAGGCCGCAGGGACTTCTGCTTCAATCGCATTTCTTGTGTGGAAGATTGGGGCTCTATTTATAAAAAAACCAGTCTGACAGCTTTCATGAAGTCCGCGAGGATTGATCGACCAGTCCTCCTAGCTCGCAGCTTTCATCTTTCCTGCAGATTCAGAGCAAAAAAGTGACAAGTAATTGCGGACTCCAAGGCTCTGCCCAGCCCACAATTTTCGAATATTCACAGTTCACAACTAAAATGTGCGGACACGTAGTCAGTCCGCATAGCTCGCATTCAACATCAAGAAAAATTCTCAAAGCATGGATTGCAGCATTTTTCAAATCACATTGCAAGATCGTACATAACATATAAGAATTTGCATCGCCATACAAATAAAATAAACGAGCATCGTTCAAAGATCGTCCCAAATTATACATCAAGTTTTGCTAACTCGCGGACTCAGCGACCTCTACGATCAGGATGGGCAGGTCGCTCCTCCCTATCCTTCCGGAGATAGGCCTCCTGGTCACTCCCTCGCAGAATTTCTCCGTACAGCTGCTGGACGAGATGGTGCATGGTGTTGAAAGTATGGTGCATGTGAGCGGTGTCCTTATTGATCTGGCTAACAAGAACCACAGGCTCGCCTGCCGACCTTGGCTCCTCATTCGCAGCGGGCTGCCCACTTGCTGCTGGAGCGGAAGCCCCTGTAGAAGTGGGCAGAACCGGTGGTCGCGGCCTCATCACGGCGACCTCCGTGACCTGCTTCTTTTTCCCTTCCTGCACCAGGGCCAAGTATCTCCCTCTGTAATGGCGGGCGTCTTCACTTGACCATTGCTTCTCCTTCTTCAGTTCCTCCACCTCCACTGAACGTTTGGCGACCTGAGCCTCCAGTGCTTTTTCTCGCTCTATCCACATCTTTAGTTCTGCTTGAACTTCATTCAGCTTTTCTTCACATTTTCTTTCTAACAATGCATATTTATCCAGGCCGGACTGTTCGCAATGTGCGGACTCGTCGAAAGAGGCCATCCCAGCTCGCACCGATGCATCTACCTCGGGTAACGGCACAATCTCGCCAATTTCAACAGAACCGGGTGGCGACTTTCGTACTGCAGCAAAGAAAACACAAACATTAATTCTCATTCGCGACAAACTCAAAAGGTAAGACAATCACTTTTTGTAATCATGGCAGCGATCTGGCGATTATCCACAACAGGTCGCCTCACGCCCTCTGGGTCAGAAGCACTTATGCATTGCTTCCATTCGCGATGAACTTTTGCTCTTGTTTCGGCCATTGATCTACTTGAAGCGACTATATCTTTGGTCTCCGTAATAATTTTTATTGGATGCGACCTCCGGGGAGGAGATTTGTAAAGCCACGAACTCTGAAATTACCTAAGTGCCGGTCGCAGTTTACCTAACTGCATCAGCTCAGCTGCAATCCGCAAATCCTTAGCCCGCTTGTCCGCATCCAACTTTTCTGAGGCCGCCTCGACCTTGGATGTCATAATAGCGAGTTGTTCCTTCGCCATCTTCTCTCCTTCCTCTGCCACAACCGAGGGGGTGGGATCAACAGTTTTTTCTCCCACAATCTCAACATTAGGCCGCAATAGCTCCATCAGAGATTGGTTCATGTCAGCAAGCTGCTCGCTATCAATACTGTCGAGTATTTCGGTCGTAGACAAGCTGACCATTGATAAAGGATCGCCTCCTACGGTCAAGACATCTGGAGTAACTAAGCCGGCGTTTGGGACTTCTTTTTCTCGCGGCCTGTACTGCAAGCTCGCAGCCCTAGTCCGCGTAGAGATGTTCTTCTCCTTCCGAGTTCACAGACTCTTCTCCACTCGCTGAACCACTGTGGACTTGTCCTTTTTCATCTTTTTCTTCTCAGACGTTTTCTCTAAGTTTATGGCGACCTGTTGAGAGTCCGCCAGGCCCTCGCTGTACAACCCCGTGTCTGGCGAGCGGGTCCTGTTGAATTCTGTGAAGTGAAAGTGTGTGAATGGAAGGCTTGGGAAACCTATCCGCGTGGCCTACGCGGACAGGGTTGGCGGACTGCTAGGTCGGCAGGGATGTTGCAGGCGGTTTGGTCTGTGGCGGCCTAGGCGGTCTGTTCGCGCGGACTACGCGGACAGCAGCAGCGGTCTGACAGGCCAGTGTATGCTCAGCAGGCGGATGACTCCCAGAAAGTAACCGGGCGGATAGGAATGCTATCCGCAGAGTCCGGCATAGAGCGGACAGAAACTGGAGGTCGCCTGGTATGGCGGGTTAGATCCAGCGTCCGCCAGTAAGTGCGGACTGGCCCTTGCGGCCAGTGGGCTGGACTTGGTGGGAATTGAACCAAGTCCAGGAGGCTCAGTCCGGGGAGATCGCGCAGTGGAGCGCGGGCTGCTTCTCAGTCCGCCAAGCTTGGTGGAAGTGCTGTTGCCTTGTTTGCTAGCTTGGGGATATGCGGACTGGAGGCTTGCTTGTGCAGGAGCGTGCGGACTGGAGCCAGGGTCGGCTGAGTCCGGTTTAGCCTTGTGATGAGGTTATGGACTCGGGTGTTGCGGACTGGAGTCTGCTGTTTGCGGACTGGAGCCAGGGTCCGCTGAGTCCGGTTTAGCCTTGTGATGAGGCAATGGACTTGGGATATGCGGACGGAGTTCGCTGTGTAAGCGGACTGGATCGACGCGTCCGCTGAGTCCGGCAATGCCTTGGTGATTAGGCAATGGACTTGAGATATGCGGACGAAAGCCGGGTGTCCGCTGAGTCCGGCAGGTGCCTTGATGGCGCGGATGCGGGCTCGGGTTTTGCGGGCTGATGCCTTGTCCGCAGAATGGCGGACACGGCTTTTGTGGAGTCCGGCTGTGGTCCTGGCTTGGTCTCTGGCGGCAAGGCGGACTGGATATTGGAGTCCGGCCTTGGAGAAGCTGGGGCGGACTGGCTATCTGCACAGGAGCGGCGGACTGGAATGTGTGTCCGCGGGTTGGCGGACACACTATGTTCTTGCTGCGGGTTGTGGCGGTGATCCTATTGGAAAGGGCGGTGACCATACTCATCGTCGTGCCTATAAATAGGACCCATGTCACATAAACACCAAGAGACCTAGAGCGAAGTAAGTGAACAGTAATTGAGATCGCGTAAGTTGCTGCGGTCTGGACTTTGTGTCCGCGCGGATAGAGGGTGGACCCGGTTGTGCTGTGCAGGTTGTGCGGATAGCGCTGGAAGCCAGGACTTGGCGCTGATTGCGGTCAGGGACAGTGCGAAATCTGCGGTTAAGCAACAGGCGGTAAACAGCAGGTCGCGGATAGCGACCAGGCGGTCTTCTCTTTGGCAACTTGGTTCGGGGTTCAGGAAGTCGCCTGCTTCAGGCGGACTGTTCCATTCGGTGACGCAGCTTGTGCGGTCTGGCGGATTGCAGACCGGCGGTGAAGAACTAAGCATTGGAATAAGGGGTGAGTCCGCGCGGCTTGGGTTGCGGTCTGGCGACCTGGCGGACTGAGCGGACTCCACAGCAGTAGGTCGGCGGCTTGTTGATTGAGTCCGCGCGGCTTGTTTTCTGTTCTTGTCTTTGTAACTGTCTCTGCTTTCCCGGTGTTGGTGTTTGGTGAAGCATGTCTCGCCATGTATGTCTCGTCTTGTAAAGAAGTTTGCTCTTGATCAATAAAGAAGCTTGTGCTGCATGTGTTGCTGGTTGTTACTACTTTGTTGAGAGAATCTCTGCTAACTCCACGATCCGGGAAAACTTTCAACATTATAAGTGGGCGTTTCTCCTTCGGTTTGTTGAGTTCTCAGCAGGGTATCCAAGGGGGCGTCTGCGGTTTGTTGAATTTTAACATGGTATCAGAGCGAGGTTGTTGGAGTGGTCAAGCAGTGCTCAATGGAAGTAGTTGCTCTTTTGTAGAGGAAACCAGTGGTAGAACCATGGCAGTGGAGTATGCAAGTTGTCTTGGTATTGATCTTCTTACAGAGGCGAACTGTGAACAGTGGAGGTCCTGTATGAAGAGCTTTCTTCTTGGCGAGGACCTTTGGGAGGTTGTATGCGGAGCAGGAAGCCAGGAGGATACTGCTGGCAATGCTGAGGCGATGAGAGCTTGGAAGGAGGCAAATGCGAAAGCGGAGTCTATTCTCAAGCAGGTAATCTCATCGGAGTTCTTGGACCACATCAGTGGATGTCGGTCAGCTGCGGAGGTCTGGACTTCCCTTGATGGGTTGTTCAGGAAGAAGGTGAAGGTTGTTGCGGAAGCTGGTCCCTCTACTTCATATCAGGAAGAAAGGAGTGCTTCTCCTAGGCGTGATAAGAAGAGGAAGGAAGGACCAAGGTGCTATAAATGCAAGCAGCAAGGTCATCTTCGGAAGGAGTGCAAGGTTGTCTTGCTCTCGGCGAACGTAGCTCATGTAGGGAGGAAGGAGAAGAACATAGTTGGGATTTCAACTAGTTCTGGAGCTGATTGGGTGGATGCCAGTGATAGTGCAGCTATCTGGCATGAAAGACTGGGGCATGTAGGGATGGACAAGCTGAAAGCAATGGCGGAAAGAAGACTCGTAAGAGGCTTGCCTAGATTGTCATCCTATGGCGATGGTCGGGGGTGTGCGGGATGTCAGGAATGTGGAGCCTATCGCTTCATGGTTGACAAAGCACAATCCAGATGTAAAGCACCATTGGGGGTTGTCCATTGTGCTCTGGTGGGACCGACTGTCACGGCTAGTCTTGGAGGCAGCAGGTTCATGCTGATATTGGTTGATGACTATTCTAGGTATACTTGGGTATACTTTATGAAGAGGAAGTCCAACATGGTACGCTTGTTTGTGGAGTTCAAGAAGCTTGTGGAAGGCCAGCTTGGCCGGAGGATCAAGGTGTTGAGGACAAGTATCGGTGGTGAGTTTGCCTCAACCGAGTTCTCACGCTTTTGCAGGAAGCAAGGGATCCGGATGGAGCTTTCTTGTGGACATACTTCACAACAAGGCAGTATTGCAGCTCGGATGGTCCGTTGGTTAACGGCGACCTGCAAGTGTTGGCTTCAGAGTAAAGGTGTTCCGAAGGCTCTTTGGGCGGAAGGGATGGCCTGTGCTGCTCATGTCATCAACCGGATGCCTCTTAGTCCGATCATAGTGAAGACTCCTTATGAGCTGATGTTCGGAGTGAAGCCCTCAGTGAATCACCTTCGGGTGTTTGGATCTACCTGCTATTTACATTCTCCAGGTGCTCTCAAAACAAAGCTAGCCTTTGTTGGGTATGATGAGCAGAAAAGAAGATGGAGGTGTATGGATCCTGCGACGAAGAAACTCATAGTGTCGAGAGACATTGTTTTCGATGAGTTGACGCCGTATTGGGGTAGCTCTTATGTGGAGCTAGAGATCAGCAGGTTAGATGGTGGGCTGAAGGAGGCTGCTGCTAAGGAAGTGGAGTTGCCTGAGTCACCAGGTGCTCCAGGTTGTTCTAGCTCCGGGGCAAAGGCGTCAGAGTCGGTAAGAAGGGGGAGCAAAGCTCCAGAAACTTCAAACTCCAAGGCGGAGGCTTCCGGTTCAGGAAGCAGGGGGAGCGATGTTCCAGGTAGTTCTTGTTCAAGAGGGGAGTCTTCTGGTTCAGGTAGCAGGGGGAGTGTTGCTCCAGGTGCTTTTGATTCCAGTAAGGAGGCGTCTTGTTCAGGGAGCAAAGGGAGCATTGTTCCGGGTTTGCCCGGGAACGGAGCTGGTTCAATAGCAGCGGAGGTGGTTAGCCATGATCCGGTTCTTCGGAGATCGAAGAGGATCAGTAAGCCACCAGCTCGATATAGCGAAGGGAATACAACAGACTTGGTCTCGTGTTTCTTTGCTAGCCCTCAGGTCGAGCAAGGTACTTCTGGCTGTGATGACCTCACTCGAATCAAGGAGGTGGTTGACACCAAGGCTGAAGAGGTGATTTCTCTCAGAGGCAACGAGGCTTGGACTTCAGTGACCAAGGAAGTTGGTGATACTCCTGTGATGCAAGAGTGGAGGTTGAAGCTGAAGAAGGCAGAGGGAAGCATGACTCCTTTTTGGAGATGCTGGAGGGCTCCCTCATGGTCCGAGATATGCGGGGCGAGGACTATGTCTTTGGCAACTCTTCGTAGATGCTATCGGAAGGACCAGGTGCAAGGTTACGGGAGCTGCTGGAGTTATTCACCACTTCTCACTTCACGGGGGAGTGTTGAATTCTGCGAAGTGAAAGTGTGTGAATGGAAGGCTTGGGAAACCTATCCGCGCGGCCTACGCGGACAGGGTTGGCGGACTGCTAGGTCGGCAGGGATGTTGCAGGCGGTTTGGTCTGTGGCAGCCTGGGCGGTCTGTTCGCGCGGACTACGCGGACAGCAGCAGCGGTCTGACAGGCCAGTGTATGCTCAGCAGGCGGATGACTCCCAGAAAGTAACCGGGCGGATAGGAATGCTATCCGCAGAGTCTGGCATAGAGCGGACAGAAACTGGAGGTCGCCCGGTATGGCGGGCTAGATCCAGCGTCTGCCAGTAAGTGCGGACTGGCCCTTGCGGCCAGTGGGCTGGACTTGGTGGGAATTGAACCAAGTCCAGGAGGCTCAGTCCGGGGAGATCGCGCAGTGGAGCGTGGGCTGCTTCTCAGTCCGCCAAGCTTGGTGGAAGTGCTGTTGCCTTGTTTGCTAGCTTGGGGATATGCGGACTGGAGGCTTGCTTGTGCAGGAGCGTGCGGACTGGAGCCAGGGTCCGCTGAGTCCGGTTTAGCCTTGTGATGAGGTTATGGACTCGGGTGTTGCGGACTGGAGTCTGATGTTTGCGGACTGGAGCCAGGGTCCGCTGAGTCCGGTTTAGCCTTGTGATGAGGCAATGGACTTGGGATATGCGGACGGAGTTCGCTGTGTAAGCGGACTGGATCGACGCGTCCGCTGAGTCCGGCAATGCCTTGGTGATTAGGCAATGGACTTGAGATATGCGGACGAAAGTCGGGTGTCCGCTGAGTCCGGCAGGTGCCTTGATGGCGCGGATGCGGGCTCGGGTTTTGCGGGCTGATGCCTTGTCCGCAGAATGGCGGACACGGCTTTTGTGGAGTCCGGCTGTGGTCCTGGCTTGGTCTCTGGCGGCAAGGCGGACTGGATATTGGAGTCCGGCCTTGGAGAAGCTGGGGCGGACTGGCTATCTGCACAGGAGCGGCGGACTGGAATGTGTGTCCGCGGGTTGGCGGACACACTATGTTCTTGCTGCGGGTTGTGGCGGTGATCCTATCGGAAAGGGCGGTGACCATACTCATCGTCGTGCCTATAAATAGGACCCATGTCACATAAACACCAAGAGACCTAGATCGAAGTAAGTGAACAGTAATTGAGCTCGCGTAAGTTGCTGCGGTCTGGACTTTGTGTCCGCGCGGATAGAGGGTTGACCCGGTTGTGCTGTGCAGGTTGTGCGGATAGCGCTGGAAGCCAGGACTTGGCGCTGATTGCGGTCAGGGACAGTGCGGACTCTGCGGTTAAGCAACAGGCGGTAAACAGCAGGTCGCGGATAGCGACCAGGCGGTCTTCTCTTTGACAACTTGGTTCAGGGTTCAGGAAGTCGCCTGCTTCAGGCGGACTGTTCCATTCGGTGATGCAGCTTGTGCGGTCTGGCGGCTTGCAGACCGGCGGTGAAGAACTAAGCATTGGAATAAGGGGTGAGTCCGCGCAGCTTGGGTTGCGGTCTGGCGACCTGGCGGACTGAGCGGACTCCACAGCAGTAGGTCGGCGGCTTGTTGATTGAGTCCGCGCGACTTGTTTTCTGTTCTTGTCTTTGTAACTGTCTCTGCTTTCCCGGTGTTGGTGTTTGGTGAAGCATGTCTCTCCATGTATGTCTCGTCTTGTAAAGAAGTTTGCTCTTGAGCAATAAAGAAGCTTGTGCTGCATGTGTTGCTGGTTGTTACTGCTTTGTTGAGAGAATCTCTGCTAACTCCACAATCCGGGAAAACTTTCAACATTATAAGTGGGCGTTTCTCCTTCGGTTTGTTGAGTTCTCAGCAGGGTATCCAAGGGGGCGTCTGCGGTTTGTTGAATTTTAACAGGTCCCGCCAGGAAGGGCGAGCAGACCTAGTCCCGCAACCCGCACCCGAACGGCAAAACGGATATACGGCAGAAGGGCTGGCCCGCTCCCGCCCATTTCAGGCGAGCGAGCCGGCGAGGCGAGCGAGTGGGTCGCGCGGAGAATCATTGGCCAAAGCAGATGAGTTTGGCGACCCGCGGCTAGCGAGCCGATCAGGGTCGCGGTGGCCGTCGGTCCGCCCCGGCAGAAGACAGGCGGGTCGCGACGGTCCGGCTCGCGGTCGCCCAGGGAGGATAGGCGAGCCACTAGAGCCAGGTCGCGCCCGCCTCCCGCGGGGGGAATTGGAGGCGAGCTGACTCCCCATGGGTGCAAATAGCTACTCAGAACATCGGAGCCTCGCTGTTGGCAGACCAGGTTGGACTGCGCATAGCTGCTCAGGACAGCGGAGTTTGGCTGTTGGCAGACCCAACCGAGGGCTTTTTGGTAATTCCAGGTCAGTTCTTTTGGTTATTGGCAGTTCAGATTCTGAAAATCTATAAATAAGACCCAAGGGGTACCTCAGAGGGCACGCGTTAAGTGCCTCCTTACTCTCGTTTTCAAGTGTTCTCTGAGGGTACCTTAGCTCGGCTTCTGGCTAAGGAGGGGAAGCGCTCAGAGATCTTCCGGGTTTGTGGTGGGACCTCCCTGCCGAGCCCTTGGGTCTGTTTCTTCTTGTCTTCTTCGTTGTTTTTCTTGCAGGAGCAAAGTAGGCGCGAGACCACCCCTTCCCCAAGGGTCGAACTCCACAAGAGGCCGGGTTCCAGTTTCAACACTTTGGTGCGGTGAGCGTGGATAGTGGTCAGTGCAGAAAATCTTCGGCGAGCTCAATGATGGGAGGTCAAGGATCTGACAGACAGGACTCGCCCCCCCCCCCCCCCCACCTCTCGCAACGGTGGGGATGTTGGAGGATTTCAGGAACGAGGTGCTGAACCTCGTTAAGTTCGCACTCGGCGCGCGGGCCGAGTGCTCGACTCCGGCAGCCCAGATCGCAGCCGCCCCATCTTTAGGCGAAGACGCTCCTGGCAGGCGAGCCGGGAAGGAAGTGGCTGAGGAAGGCCGAGGGTGCGAGCTCCCGGGGCGTGAGCTCTTCCCCGGTTCGGCAAGCCGAGGCCGGTTCGGCGAATTGGGCTCGCGGGACTCGCCGGCTCGCCCAGTGGGAGGGGGCAGCCCTTTCAGCGAGCTGATCTCCTCAGCACCAGTACCAGACGGGTTCAGGGAGCCCGAGATGTCCTACTACACCGGGAAGGGAGACCCGGTCCAGCACGTCTAATGGTTCGAAGACGTGGTCTCCATCCGTCAGATGTCGGATGGATTCAAGTGTCATATCTTCGCCATCACCCTCCGCGAGAAGGTAAGGGAGTGGTTCCACCATCTCCCGGCTAGCTCCATCTACTATTTTGAGGACCTGCGCCGAGGGTTCATACTGAGGTTCACTACTTCGAAGAAGAGGAAGAAGGAGTCTGAGTCCTTGTTCCACATTAAGCAAGGAGTGAACGAGATATTGGGAAGCTATGTGGATCGATTCCAGGAGGAGGTTACCCAGGTCCAGGAGATGCCGGGTCATAGTCTGATGATGGCTTTCACCCTGGGCCTGCAGCAGGGGTTCTTCCGAATGGAGCTGAAGAGAGTTCCCCCTCTCTCCTACGAGGAGTTGATGGAGAGGGTGGCGAGAGAGGTCGACGGGGAGGCGTCGAACCCAGAATTTGCAAGAAAGATAGCCAGATGGGCGACGGAGGAAGAAAAGGAGTCGAAGGGAGGAAGAGGACAGGAAGAGAGAAGAGGGGAGCCTAGGCTGAGGGAGCAGAGGTAGCTCCAATGGCAGCAGCAGCCGAGCTGGGGGCACCAGGAGCCGACCGTCGGTTGGGCTGGAGGCCTGAAGGACAGGGACATGGGCCACCGAGAGGGTATTTCGGAAGGGGTCACTATCAGGGGAGGCAGGACCAGTTCCACCCACCAGGCTGGAGGCAAGGTCAGAGGCCCCGGCTCCCCGATCAGGGGGAGGCCATGGCCATAGCTTTGGGAGCAAGGAGGGGGATCATGAGGAGGAGGAGAAGGGAGTTCAGGGTGGAGCTGCCCTATTGCGACTTCCATCAGGAAGAGGGGCATGCAACAGCCACGTGCCCGGAGTTCTTGGAGATGGGAGGGAACAGGGAGCGGCAGCAGCAGCAGCAGGAGGCACGGCAAGAAGTAAGAATCGAAGAGGTCCTGCCTCGGGCGGAGGAGGATCGTTGCGAGGACTGGGTTGATGTCGGGACCTGAGGAGGGATCGGGGTGATCCACGGGGGAGTGGGGATCGAGGCTTCCCGCAAGGCAAGCCTCCACACCATGTACCGGCGGAGCGTCGCCTCTACATCCCAAACCCCGCCGCCAGAGGACAGGATCACCTTCTCTAGAAGTGATATGTCAGACCACGAGGACCCGTTCTGTGATGCGCTGGTCATCAAGGCCGCCATCGAGAATTTCACTGTCTCTCGGATCCTCGTGGACAATGGGAGCTCCGTCAACGTCGTCTTCAAAAAGGCGTTTGATGCGATGAAGGTGGAGGCTAAGAGGGTGTTGGCCTCGGACGGGCCCTTGTTTGGGTTCTCGGGAGAAAGGAAGGAAGTAGAGGGAGGAGTTGGCCTCCATGTCACCCTGGGGGGGGCAGTCCCGCAACTGCAAGTTCGTCATTGTGGACGCCCCCAGCAGCTACAGCGCCATCTTCGGGAGGCCTCTCATCAGCGCCTTCCGCTGCGTCCCCTCGTCTTTCCATCAATGCTTAAAATTCAATGCTGAGGGGATCCAGGTCCGGGTCAGGGGGGACACAAAGGTGGCACGAGAGTGTTATGTCACCGCGGTGAACACTATCTCTTGACAGGAGGGAGCCGAGGAGATGGGTCGGAGGATGGAGGAGGTCGAGCAGGAGGCAGGCTGCGAGGAGCCAGGAGTGAAGGACCACGCGGGAGAGGCGGTGAGAGGAGATCAGGAGGAGGTAGCCGAGGTGGGGGACGCGGGAGAAGAGATGGAGGTAGAGGTCCCCGTCCCGGGAGAAGGGGATGCTGAAGGATGGGCGGAGCAGTCCAGGCTGGAGGCCGCAGAAGAAGTGGTAGAGCTGGAAGTGCTCACCCGTGGAGGCAGGATGGAGAAGATCCGCGTCAGCGGGGGGCTGACCCCAGAGGACCAGGGGAGGATGCTGGAGTGCATCCGGAAGAACGTGGACATCTTCGCCTGGAACGCCGCGGAGATGCCGGGGGTTGACGCAGATGTGGCTTGCCATCGCCTCAACCTGGACCCGGGAACACGCCCCGTTCAGCAGAAGAAGAGATCCACGGCAGACAAGCTGGCGGAACCCATCAGGGAGGAGGTGGCGAAGCTTCTCAAGGCTAGCTTCGTGTCCGAGATTCAGTACCCCGGCTGGGTCTCCAACGTTGTGATGGTCAAAAAAGGAGACGGCCGTTGGCGATTGTGTATCGATTTTTCCTTACTCAATAAAGCTTGTCCTAAGGACTGTTATCCTTTGCCTCGGATCGACGCGCTAGTTTACTCAGCCGTCGGATTTTCTGTAATGAGTTTTTTAGATGCCTTTTCAGGTTACCACCAGATCAGGATGCACCCCCTGGACATCAAGGATGTCTCGTTCATCACAGGGGACGGCTGCTACTGCTACAAGATGATGTCATTCGGGCTGAAGAACGCTGGGGCCACCTACCAAAAAATGATGGATAGGGTCTTCAAGGAGCTAAGGGGGAGGAATTTGGAGGTATACGTTGACGACCTCATGATCAAAAGCCGGGATGTGGACACCCACCTCCGGGACCTGGAGGAGACCTTCGCCACCCTGCGCAGATACAAGATGCGGTTGAATCCCCTTAAGTGCGTTTTTGGGGTCAGCCGAGGAAAGTTCTTGGGGCATCTCCTCACCCCCGCGGGGGTCGAGCCGAATCCGGACAAGGTCAAGGCTATCTTGGAGTTGGGGTCACCGCGGAAAGCAAAGGAGGTCCAACGGTTGACGGGGAAGCTAGCGGGGCTGAGCCGTTTCCTTTCTCGGGCAGGGGAAAAGTGCTCCCCCTTCTTCAAAATGCTGAGGGGCGGCCAGAGGTTTGAATGGACCAAGGAATGCGAGTAGGCGTTCCAGGCCCTCAAGGCGCAGTTGACACAGGCACCGCTACTCCAAGGACCGAAGGAGGGGGAGGATTTGTTCTTATATCTCAGAGTTGGGGCAGAGGCCTTGAGCTCCGTCTTGGTTCGTGAGGAAGGGAAGAGGCAGCTCCCTATTTATTACGTCAGTCGGGTCCTGAGGAAGGCCGAGCTCCGGTATCCGATCTTGGAGAAGCTTGAATTCGCCCTAATCCTCTCGGCTCGGAGGTTGCGGCCTTACTTCCAGGCACACTCAATCCGAGTGGTGACTGACCACTCTCTCCGCAACATCTTCGAGGGTGTGGAGCACTCAGGGCGACTGGCCAAGTGGTCGGTGGAGCTGAGCGAGTTCGATGTCTCCTTCGTTCCGCGGCTCTCGATCAAAGCTCAGGCGATGGCCGACTTTCTGGCCGACTACGTGGTGGAAGTGGCGGAGGAAGAACTCACCCGTTCGATTCCTTGGAAGGTGAGGGTAGATGGAACCTCGGGGAGGCATTACCTTGGAGTGGGGGTGGTCCTAGAAAGTCCCCAAGGGACTCAGATTGAGCAGACGGTGGTGGTGCACTTTCCCATTACCAACAACCAGGCTGAGTACGAGGCAGTGATAGCGGGGCTGCGCCTGGCCAGGGAGCTGGGGGTGCGGGATGTGGAGGTCCTAACCGACTCCATGGTGGTGACTTCCCAGATCAGCGGGGAGTTCGAAGCAAGGGAAACCACTCTGAAGTTGTACTTGGCCAAAGTGAAAGGGGTCATAGGGACCTTCCAGACCTTCTCCATCCGACACGTGCCAAGGGAAGAGAACGAACAAGCCGACCAGTTAGCAAAGCATGTTCCCCGGGTATGGGGCACCATCACCGACCTGTTTCGCCCCTCCATCGAGGAAGGGGAGCTCATGGAGATCGACCAGCAAGCTTCGTGGATGGATCTAGTAGTAGTTTTTCTCTGCACGGGGGAATATCCGGAGGGGGTAGACAGGAAGAAACTGAGGCACAAGTCGGCTTACTACCTCCTTAAGGATGGGCAGCTATACAGGAAGACCCTTTCCGGGATGCTGGCTCGCTGCGTAGCCGAGAGTGAGGAGCAGAGGATCTTGGAGGAAGTCCACTCCGGGGAGTGCGGGAGTCATTCCGGGAGTCAGACTTTGGAGGGGAGGATAGTCAGGCAAGGGTATTTCTGGCCCACCCTGGGCCGAGACGCCGCGGAATTCGCAAGGAGATGCCATAAGTGCCAGCTGTTTGCCCCCCTCCAGCTACAGCCGGCCCAACAACTCAAGAGTATCACGGCCCCCTGGCCGTTCGTAGTCTGGGGGATGGATTTGGTTGGATCGTTTCCCCAGGCCAGCGGTCAGAGAAGATTCCTCCTAGTGATGATCGACTACTTCTCGAAGTGGATGGAAGTGAAGGCGTTGGCCAAGGTGACCTCCCAAGTAATCCGAAACTTTGTCTGGGGGGAGATCATCTGTCGCCATGGGCTGCCCCAGGCCATCGTCACCGAAAACGGACCCCAGTTCGCCAGTGCCGAGTTCACCAGCTTCTGCGAGCAGCTTGGAATCGACCTCAGGTTCGCCTCGGTCCACCACCCCAGGAGCAACGGGTAGGTGGAGGCCGCGAACAAGATCATCGTCAACCTCCTCAAGAAAAAGGTGGAGAATTTGAGGGGGAGCTGGGTGGAGCAGCTCCCCGCAGTCCTTTGGGCCCTAAGAACCACCCCTAACACGGCTACGGGGGAGACCTCCTTCAAGCTCTCCCATGGGTGCGAGGCGGTGCTCCCCATAGAATTTGAAGTCCAAACGCTGCGGGTCGGGGAGGCCAGGGAGGGTCGAGAGGAATGGCGAGCCGAGAACGAGGGGGAGCTGAGACTCTCCCTTGACATGGTGGAAGAATTGAGGGATCTTTTGGCCATCCGATAGGAGGAACTAAAAAGGAGGATGGCAAAATACTTTGACAAGCATGTCAGGGTCAAGCAGTTCGCCGAAGGAGACCTGGTGCTGAAGAAGGTGTACGCGGCAGGGAGGTCAGTGTTCGTAGGGAAGCACAACCCCAGCTGGGAGGGGCCATTTATTGTGAAAGAAGCTTTGAAGTCAGGGGGCTATCGGCTCCAAAATGTAGAGGGCGAGACCCTGAGTCTCACCTGGAGTGGAGACGACCTGAAAAGATTTTTTCCCTAAGGACCTGTAAGCAACACGTTGGTTATAATGAAATCCTCCCCCCCCCCTAGTATTGCCATAGCCAGCTAGCATAGAGGATTGGAATGTGTTTGGACCCCGAGAAGATCCCGCTGTCAGGCTCCCACCTAGCTGGCAGGGCCGGAAGTCACTCGGTGTCATCCCTAGCCTCGAGAAGATCCCGCTGCCAGGCTCTCACCTAGCTGGCAGGGCAGGAAGTCACTCGATGGAATGTGTTTGGACCCCGAGAAGTTCCCGCTGCCAGGCTCCCACCTAGCTGGCAGGGCCGGAAGTCACTCGGTGTCATCCCTAGACTCGAGAAGATCCCGCTGCCAGGCTCTCACCTAGCTGGCAGGCCCGGAAGTCACTCGATGGAATGAGTTTGGACCCCGAGAAGATCCCGCTGCCAGGCTCCCACCTAGCTGGCAGGGCCGGAAGTCACTCGGTGTCTTCCCTAGCCTCGAGAAGATCTTGCTGCCAGGCTCTCACCTATCTGGCAGGGCCGGAAGTCACTCGATGAAATGTGTTTGGACCCCGAGAAGATCCCGCTGCCAGGTTCCCACCTAGCTGCAGGGCCGGAAGTCACTCAGTGTCATCCCTAGCCTCGAGAAGATCCCGCTGTCAGGCTCTCACCTAGATGGCAGGGCCGGAAGTCACTCGATGGAATGTGTTTAGACCCCGAGAAGATCCCGCTGCCAGGCTCCCACCTAGCTGGCAGGGCCGGAAGTCACTCGGTGTCATCCCTAGCCTCGAGAAGATCCCGCTGCCAGACTCTCACCTAGCTGGCAGGGCCGGAAGTCACTCGATGGCAATGATTTGCGACCCAGATCGAATCACGCTGCCGGGCTCCCACCTAGCCGGCCAGGCCCGCAACTACTTGAATGGCGTTAATAGCAGACTGGAATCATGAATATAAGCCAAAAAGGGTCTAACATGACCACCCAGCCCCGAGAAAGATGGCAGAACGGAGGCGAAAACCTAAGCGAGAACCCGCAAGAGATTAGATAACTCAGGCAAAGGGAGAGTCAGCTCGCCTCGCTTGGCGGGCGAGCAGCCGCCTCTTCCGGGGCTGGGCCGCAGAGGCAGGTCGCGTCGCACGGCAATGGCATGTATACGAACAAGGAGGGCGAGAAAGCATTTTATAAAAGCAATAGTAAATAAGAATCGAGAGGTATAGGCGCAGCCCGCGCATCTCAAAACAGGTAAACATACATGATAATATGCATCTAAAAAATAAATGTCAAAAAGTCGGGGAGACGCGAGATCCAGGGCGAGAAGTCCTAAATAGGCTGGAAGGATTTGTCCCCAGGGTCCGGCACGGGAAGAAATAGCGCCGGCACCACGTCTTCCGCCGAGAGTTCCGCCGCCTCGCTCTTGAGGAGATCCGCGCGTCGCAGCATTTGCATCGTATACTTCGCGGCGCTGGCGGCGTTCTTTTGCATCAGCACTTCCAAGTCGTAGTCGGAGGAGTGCTCGAGCGGACAGACCCTGTTGACCGGAGGAGGAATAGCGGCGGCGGCCTCCAGCTCGCGTACTCGCGCCTCCAACGCCGACTTGTCCTGGCCGAGGGTGGCGATCTCGGCGCCCATCCGACTGGCAGTCGCATCATCCTGAAAAGAGGAAGGGAAAGTTATAAGGTGGATCCGCGGGAAAGGGGGGTTGTCGAGGGTGAACATATACCACCCCGCCCAAGTACTGCGCGAGGGACTCCTCTGCCGCGTCGGCCCGCCTCCTCTGAATGTTCGCGTATTCCGGAGCGAGCCGTTGGTCCTCCACCCTCTCGTTCGCCAGCTTCTTCAGGGAGGTAGCGTTCCGCTCCAGCTGAGTACAGCGCCTCCCTACCATATGAGCTAGCTCCAGGCCGCGTAGCTGGGCCCGCGCGCTTTCGTGAACCAATACTCGTGTCGCCTCTTTATCATAGATGGCGGCGTCTTCTCACGAGTACAGGCCGAACGAGAAGTTGTTGGCCTCCCCGCCGATGGTGTCCTGCTCCATCCAACTCGGCAGCAAGGTCGAGATCGTGGCGCGGTTTGACTCCTTGTCCCACGACAGGAGCGGTGTGCCGAGTTCATCCAAATATCTCTCACGGTAGCCGAAGTTGCGGTGACCCCTAGGCACCAGCTCCGCAGCAGCTTGAGACCCGCCCGGCGGCGCGGAGGTACCCGCCGCCCTGCCCGGGCAGTCGCTGGTCAAAGCAACCAGCGGGGGCGAAGGTCCCTCGGCCGGAAGGCCCGCAGGTGCCTTGCCTTTCCTTTGACTCGCAGCGGGTTGCTGACCCGCGGTCTTCTCCACCTTCGACGGAGGGGTGGGCTGTCCGCCACCCGGCCGCTTCTTGGCCGGGACCGACGGGGGTTCGCGCTGAGCGGCATCCGCAGCCTGAGCTCGGGCGAGAACCCCGGGGGGAATCCGAGCGCTCTCGTAAGGGGGGTGCAGAGGGATGTCACGCTCGCCTGCCAAGGAAAAAGGGTGAGATAAAGGAAAAAGGGGGGGTAAGACAGAACAGCGGCGAGTGGCAAACCTCCCCCTGTCGAGACGGCGGCGAGGTCGCCAAGATGGCGGCGCAAGTACGCAACCTCAAAATTCTTCCCGGCAAAAAACGTGCACAAGTCGGCTTCATGACCGCCTAAGCTGGGCGGCCAGTAGCTCGCCTCGCTAAGCTGCACCGGCGAGAAGGGGACGTTGCCGAAATCTCCTTTGACGAACAGGAACTTCTTGAGCCAATTATGACTCTTATTGACTTTCTCCCGCACCTTGAGGTGGGCGCTGGAGAAGTAGGCGGTCCCGTCCCGATTCGCCCGGAAGGGAAACAGTTTCCGTAAAACGGCGAGGCTGAACTCCACTCGCTCCTCTCGCAGGAAGCAGGCGAACCCCACCACAACGGCTATGGAGTTCGGGGTCATCTGACCTAGGACGACCCCGAAGTATTTCAGCACCTGGCGTACCTCGGGCCACAGGGGGAGTCGCAGGCCCACCTCAAAGTGGGTTAGAGGGATGGCGAGCTCGTCCACGGATAAGTCGTTGATCTTTTCTCCATCCCCAGGCCGCCTCGCCGAAAAGCCCGACGAAACGTGGTCGCTGAGAGCGTCTAGGTACTCGCGTTCAGAGATGACGGCGTGAGGAAAATCGTGCTCAGAGAAGGTCCAGGCGCACTTACTCCGTCCGTCCACGTCGCCGCCGCCTCCGCCCATTCCCACCGAATCCGCCGCCGAACGCGCGAGACAGAGCCAGAAGGCGAGCGCGAACCGTACTTCGCAGGAAAAAAGGGAGTGAGAGGACGTTTGGAATCGGTGAGGGAATAAGGGCCGGCAAGGCCTATTTATAGGGAAAGAGAAAGGGCGGGAAACTTCCCGCCGAAAGAGGGGGTGCATATATCAAAAATCAGCCCGACGGTTCGACTTCCCAGCGCGCAACCGCACCGCAAAGGCCGATCAGGCGCGGTTCTCGCCCGGCCGCGTCCGCGCAAGACCCGAGCGGGCGAGTCTCGGCCCGCACCCGCCCGGGATTCCGCGCGAGACATGAGGCTCCCGTCTGGCGAGCCCCTCAGCTCGCCCTCGCCCCGATCAGCACGAGGGGAAGTGTAACGCCCCGAAACTCAAAGGAGCAGAGGGGAATAATTTGGGCCAGTTTGAGTTCTGGCTGCAGGCACACGGCCTGGGACACGGGCGTGTCCCAGGGCGTGTCAAGCCTGTGTCGACACTAAGGCGTGAAGTCGACACTTTGGTCTCGACATTGTGTCGAGACTGGGCACACGGCCTGCGACACGGGCGTGTCGCAGGGCGTGTCGACCCGTGTCGACACTTAGCCGTGAAGTCGACACAGTGCTTTGACGTTGTGTCGAGACACGGCACTCGGCCTGCGACACGGGCGTGTCGTAGGGCGTGTCAACCCGTATCGACACTCGTCCCGCGAAGTCGACACTTTGGTGTCGACAGTGTGTCGAGACATGGCACACGGCCTGCGACACGGGCGTGTCGCAGGGCGTGTCGACCCGTGTCGACACTTAGCCGCGAAGTGCCGAGACCTTGTACACGGCCTGGAGCCCAGGCGTGTCAAGGTGACCCGGGCAAGGACACGGGCGTGTCCTAGAACCCGTGCAGTGCTCGGGTTGAAAACGGGAGAAAATCATGGGGTACACGGCCAAGTACACGGCCGTGTCAGATGGAACACGGGCGTGTCAGCTCGAACACGGGCGTGTTCGATACCCGTGTGAGGTTCCAGGTGATTCGATTTTGACGGCGAATGAGGCACACGGCCCTGGACACGGGCGTGTGCCAGGCCGTGTTCGGTCCAGATTGGGCATTTCAGTCCCGAATCGAAGCCGTTCATTTCTTTGACTGAAGATCCAACGGCTGGGGGTTGTTCCTGAAGGGATATACCCGGGTTTTGACTTGGAAAACCCTCACTTTTTCCACTTGTTCTCTCTCCAAACCCTTGGAGAAAGAAGAGCTAAGGCAAGAAGAAGAGGAGCTAGATCCGCCATTGGAGGAGCTTCGGAGCTCCGAATCGCAAGCCGACTCCGGATCCACGGAGGCAACGCAAGTGCGGTGATTTCCATCCGATTACTTTTCGATGGCGCCAAAGAGGACCGCAAGGGTAACGATCCTCAACTTGAGCATGAGTCGCTCTCTTTCTTTGCATAGGAAGCCCGCTCTCGCGAGTTTGCGGAGAGTTGGAGGCGTTCCTTCGGGTAGATAGTAAAGTCCCCGTTGTTTAGCGTCCGTATGCGAGAACGGACATAGGCATTTTGGTTGAAGCCTACCCGGACATGTAGTTCGGATCGGTGATGTTGCATTGCATAAGGCCGGAGAAGACTCCGTGCTATTGGGTGTTTTTCGGGTTTTCTACGCGGTAGATTGCAGCAGGGAGCCTTGGGGACTAACCCAAAGGTGCACCCGGAAAACTGGGCGGACACGAGGTCTTGCCAACTTGGTGGCCTGAGAGCCAACTTGAACATAACGGGGTTATGTGATTTGTGGTAGAATGGGAATCTGTGAAAGTTTGACCCGCGCAGATGGCTTAAATTGCCGTTGCGATGTGAGCACGGGTTAGATGGAGCCGTACCCGCTTTATGTCGTTCGGGTTAGAGAGACCTAAAGTTACATGGTACTCGCCATTGGCATAGATGTGAGTCTTCGGTGGTCGATGACTTAAATTGACGTGACCAATACCATGAAGACGAATTGCTCATAGGAATGGCCGTCTAAGTGGCGGTGGTGAGTCCGGAATGTTAATGGCTTTAATTGACGTGACATCGACCGGTTCACCGAGAATGTGCCCTGAGTGCACGGGGCGTGTGGCCGTGCGAGCCCACGCCTGTGATGAAATGGCTATGGTTTTAATTGCTCGCTTATGCTAATGAAATGCAGGAAAGGAGCATCGCCGCCCCGAATTGGGGGCGGGATCGTTATAATTTGGTTAGCATTGCTGACCGTTGCCTTGTTTGCCACCGTGCGGTGGTTTGTTTGCTTGCAGGTGCAGCTGGACCAAGCGGTCAATAGCGGGCTAAAGCCCTTTTTGCGAAGCTGGCCCTCGAAGGCCCAAGTGGAAATGTTTTATGTTTTATTCATGTATGGCCGGCCTGCGAGCCGAGGTTTGTAAATCATGTAAAAGACAAGTGAAACATTTTGTAAGGCCTTAAGGCCGACTTTTGAGTATTTTGTAATAACATTCCTATTATCATGTTAGTGGACATTCATGCTTGTGCTGGGTTCTTGTTTTGCAACTTATAAACTGCTTCCGCTAGAATGCTCTGTGTAGGACGTTGAGATTGGTTGGATGGTTTCCATACGTAACCACCCGGTCTGTCTGTGGTATATGGCGTCGGGCCCCGGCCGGACCTACTGCTATATGCTATGCGACGGATAGGGGGTGTTACAATTTGGTATCAGACTACTGGTTTTGGTTGGACTTGAATTGAATTCGTGGGCGAATTCTTTTTAAGGGGTGGTGAGCACATTGTGTGCGTCATCGTTATAACCGTAAAAAGAACCCATGAATGTCCACTTAGGAATGAAAATACTCGTGTTTGAGGAACCTGCGTGTTCCTATAATTGCTGTTTGCAATTTATTTGGTCGCTTAACGGTGTTTTGTACCACTATAGGTGACTCGAAGTGGCATTGGGCCGTCAGAACGCCGAGTTTCTGAGGCAAGTAGTGCACCGGAAGTTGCTCCCGCAACACCTTTGTCGGCTGAAAATATAAGATTGGTGGCTGAAGCGGTGTTGGCCGTGATCAATACGCAGCCTGGGAGGCAAGCGCAGCAGCCCGCTCCTGTGATGGAGCAAGTACCTCTGCAAGAGGCGGAGCCGAGGAGGATGGAGCAAGTGGTTGTAGAACCAATAGTGCCTAGGAGGGCGACTGAGAGGCAGTTGAAGCATGTAATGAGCTTTAACCCTCCGTTATTCTCGGGGTTGGGAACCCCATCTCAAGCTGAAGACTGGCTCTCTAGGGTGAAGAGAGTCATGACAGCGACGGAGACGGAGGAGTGGCAGATGACCACCATTGCTACGTTCCTGCTGGACGGTGAAGCAAGGATGTGGTGGGAAGGTTTGGAGCTGCATCATCTGCGAGGTAGACAACTGATAGACGTTCCGATGGAAGAGTTCTCGGAATTGTTCTTAGCAAGATACCTCCCTTCTACTCAGAGGATTTCAATGGAGAATGAATTCCTGAAGTTGGTGCAGGGTGAGAGGAACGTTGATGAATATCTCCACGAGTTTACGCGGTTGAGTCGTTATGCTAGCTCCACCATCATGGATGAGGAGCGCAAGACTAATCGTTTTTATGAAGGCTTGAGGGATGAGCTGAGATTGTTACTGTCGGGGCCAATGACGCAGGGTTTCTTAACCTTGGTCAATACTTCCCGGTCCTTGGAGAAGGACATGAAGAGTGTACAAGCGAAGAAAGGCTTGGCTGATAAGAAATCTGAGTTCAGAGTGCCGACTACCTCAAAGTCAGGCTATCGGAGGACTTTCAAGAAGCCTAGGACTTCGGGTCCAGCTCCTTCTGGCGCTTCTGGGGCGACTACGGGTCGGACCCCGGGTGCGTGTTTTACTTGTGGCAAGACGGGGCATTTTGCCCGTGATTGTTGGAGCGGACGTCCTAAGTCCGAAAGGAGGCCTGGAGCTACTTATGAAGAGAAGGGCAAGGCGGTGGAATCGACCGCATCCCATCATGCTCCGGCCCAACCAAGGGTTTACAATCTTGGCCAACAGGAGGCCATTAAACAAGCTGACGTGGTGACAGGTACGGTTTAATTTATAGCAAGTCAATTCCTTTATATGCTTGTTATGCACATGTTACCTTACCACTACTTGTTTAGGATTTGTGTTGATTTGTGAAAATCCGGCACGAGCACTCTTTGATACGGGAGCTTCACACTCCTTCTTGTCCGAAGGATTTATATTACGCATCGGAGTCCCTTCTTCGATGGCGAAGGATAAGTTGGATGTGTTGTTGCCAAATGGGTGTTCGATGCGAGCGGATAGAATCTGCGAGGTTAAGACTCGTATTGGAGAGCAGGAGTTTGACCTGCGGGCGTCCTTACTTCCGTTGGTGGAGTTCGACGTCATATTTGGAATGGACTGGCTCTCGGAGCAGCAGGCCCATATAGATTGCGGTAGCAAGGAAGTAAAGCTGGGAGCAAGTCGTGAGACGACTTTTACGGGCTTAAAGGGGTCGAGCAAGACGTTGATGCCTGCTCTTCAGGTGGTGAAGGCGGTTCGTGCCGGAGCAGAACTGTTCTTTACACTAGTGGAGGTTGCAAAGCCGAAGCCCGCGATGGATTGTATTTCAGTGGTATCGGAATACCCTGATGTGTTCCCCGCAGATCTTCCTGGAGCCCCGCCACAACGGGAGATAGATTTTACTATCGAGCTAGTGCCAGGTGCAAAGCCTGTGTCACGATCTCCGTATCGGCTAGCGCCTAAGGAAATGGCAGAACTGAAAGTTCAACTACAAGAGTTGCTGGAGCAAGGGTATGTGCGCCCGAGTTCTTCGCCTTGGAGCGCACCGGTCCTCTTTGTTAAGAAGAAGGACGGAAGCTTGAGGTTGTGTATTGATTATCGGGATCTAAACATGCTGACTGAGAAGAACAAGTACCTGATCCCCCGGATTGACGATCTCTTTGATCAGTTAGTCGGGTCGACGGTGTACTCGAAGTTAGATCTCAAGTCTGGGTACTATCAGCTGCGGATAAGGGAGAGTGATATCCCGAAGACAGCGTTTAGTACGAGATACGGGCATTATGAGTTTACGGTCATGCCGTTTGGGCTGACTAATGCGCCGTCAGTGTTCATGGATTTGATGAACAGGACGTTCAGGGAGTACTTGGACCATTTCGTGATCGTCTTCATCGACGATATTTTGGTGTACTCGCAAAGTGAGGAGGATCACTTCAAGCATCTCCATTTGGTGTTGGAGACACTTAGGAGAAATCAGTTGTATGCCAAGTTCTCGAAGTGCGAGTTTTGGCTATCCTCAGTGGCGTTCCTCGGGCATATAGTGAGTGGAGAGGGTATTGCTGTGGATCCGGCGAAGATTGTTGCGATACGGGAGTGGCCTGAGCTTGCTACGGTAGCAGAAGTCCGGAGCTTTTTGGGGCTTGCCGGCTATTATAGGCGCTTCGTAGAGAACTTCTCGCGGATAGCGTTACCTCTCACTACTTTGACGAGGAAGGATCATAAGTTCATTTGGACGCCGGAGTGCGCGCGAGCTTTTGAGGAGTTAAAGTGTCGGTTGACCACGGCGCCTGTGCTGAGTTCGCCGGTTGGAACCGAAGGCTATGAGATATATAGCGATGCTTCGGGCAGCGGTTTGGGTTGCGTGCTATTGCAGCACGGCAGCGTGATAGCTTATGGCTCGAGACAGCTAAAAGTGCACGAGAGGAATTATCCGGTCCACGACTTGGAGTTGGCGGCCGTGATTTTTGCCTTGAAGCTGTGGAGACACTATTTGTACGGTGTGAAGATTGATATCTACACCGATCACAAGAGTCTAAAGTACCTGATTGATCAGAAAGATCTGAATATGCGGCAGCGTAGGTGGATGGAGTTCCTGGGGGACTATACATTCAAGATCCACTACGTGCCTGGTAAAGGGAATGCTGTTGCGGACGCGTTGAGCCGCCGAGCCCCAGCTCAAGCGAATTGGCTATCAGTGCATGATGAGCGGTTGGTGCAGGAGCTGGAGGCGTTGGAGATTGTTTGTGTGGATAGACAATCTAGTGCTGAAGCAGTGCTGAATTGGACTGAAGTCCAATATGACCTGGCTGATCGGATTCGGCAGGCTTTGGATATGGATGCTCATATGAAGCAGTTCATGATAGAGGCTCTGGATGGGTCAAATTCCCAATTCGTTGTGGAGGACGGATTGTTGTGGAAAGACGGTCGTTTGTGCGTCCCAAGTGTGGGCAGTTTACGGGTGGAGTTGTTGTACGAGGCGCACCATACCAAGTACTCGATTCACCCGGGGAGCACGAAGATGTACCGTGATGTTAAGAAGCTATTTTGGTGGCCGGGCTTGAAAAAGGATGTGGCGCTATATGTAGCGAAGTGCCAAACTTGCGCCTTGGTAAAGGCGGAGTGCCAAAAGCCGGGAGGATTTCTTAAGTCCTTGCCTATTCCGGAGTAGAAATTCGACGACATCTCTATGGACTTTGTGCATAGTTTGCCAAGGTCGCAGAAGGGGAACGACGCCATTTGGGTGGTGGTTGATCGATTAACAAAGGTGTCGCATTTTATTCCGCATAGGAAGGATGATCCGGTGGAGAAGCTGGCAAAGCTTTATGTGGACAACATAGTGCGGCTTCATGGTGTGCCCCGCAGCATCGTGAGTGACCGAGATGGACGGTTCACGTCCAATGATTGGAGGCTGGTGCAGCAAATGTTGGGAACAAAGCTGAAGTTTAGCACGGCCTTCCATCCGCAAACGGATGGGCAGACCGAGAGGGTCAATAGAACCATGGAAGACATGCTTCGCATGTGTGTCTTGGACTTTGGAAAGCAATGGGAGGACCACCTTTATTTGGTGGAGTTCGCATACAACAATAGCTACCAAGCAAGTATTCAGATGGCGCCTTTCGAGGCCCTTTATGGTAGACGATGTCGCACGCCGTTGTCTTGGTTAGAAACGGGCGAGTCGAAGTTGTATAAGTGATCGGAAGTGGAGGATGCTACTTCTTTGGTAAGGACAATTCGGGAGAGGTTGCTTATCGCTCAGGACCGGCAAGCAAAGTACTATAATGCCAAGCACAGGAACGTGGAGTTCGCTGTGGGCGATTATGTATACTTGAAGATCAAGCCGTTCAAGGGTGTCTCGCGGGTGCGACGATTGAAAAAGCTAAGCCCGAGGTACCTTGGACCGTTCGAGGTTCTGGAGCGAGTAGGAGAAGCGGCCTATCGGCTGAAGCTTTCAGTGGAGCTAAGTGGATTACATGATGTATTCCATATTTCGGTGCTTCGGAAGGCGGTGCAAGAGCCTACGCAAGTGATTGCGGCCAATCAAGTGCCGGTGGATAGTGGGCTAACGACAAAAGTCAAGCCCGTGCGGATTGAGGACTCGGAGGTCAAGCGGCTACGCAATAAAGAGATCAGGATGGTCAAAGTCCGGTGGGACAATTGCGGTCGTGAGGAGCTCTCTTGGGAGCGAGAGCAGACGATGCTTGACGAATATCCGGAGTTGTTCCGCTCAGGTACAAATTTAAGTTTTGTACATGTTTTTCCCTTTATGTAATTTCGTGGGCGAAATTCTTTTAAGAGGGGTAGAGTTGTAATGCCCCGAAACTCAAAGGAGTAGAGGGGAATAATTTGGGCCAGTTTGAGTTCTGGTTGCAGGCACACGGCCTGGGACACGGGCGTGTCCCAGGGCGTGTCAAGCCTGTGTCGACACTAAGGCGTGAAGTCGACACTTTGGTCTCGACATTGTGTCGAGACTGGGCACACGGCCTGCGACACGGGCGTGTCGCAGGGCGTGTCGACCCGTGTCGACACTTAGCCGTGAAGTCGACACAGTGCTTCGACGTTGTGTCGAGACACGACACACGGCCTGCGACACGGGCGTGTCGCAGGGCGTGTCAACCCGTGTCGACACTCGTCCCGCGAAGTCGACACTTTGGTGTCGACAGTGTGTCGAGACATGGCACACGGCCTGCGACACGGGCGTGTCGCAGGGCGTGTCGACCCGTGTCGACACTTAGCCGCAAAGTGCCGAGACCTTGTACACGGCCTGGAGCCCAGGCGTGTCAAGGTGACCCGGGCAAGGACACGGGCGTGTCCTAGAACCCGTGCAGTGCTCGGGTTGAAAACGGGAGAAAATCATGGGGTACACGGCCAAGTACACGGCCGTGTCAGATGGAACACGGGCGTGTCAGCTCGAACACGGGCGTGTTCGATACCCGTGTGAGGTTCCAGGTGATTCGATTTTGACGGCGAATGACGCACACGGCCCTGGACACGGGCGTGTGCCAGGCCGTGTTCGGTCCAGATTGGGCATTTCAGTTCCGAATCGAAGCCGTTCATTTCTTTGACTGAAGATCCAACGGCTGGGGGTTGTTCCTGAAGGGATATACCCGGGTTTTGACTTGGAAAACCCTCACTTTTTCCACTTGTTCTCTCTCCAAACCCTTGGAGAAAGAAGAGCTAAGGCAAGAAGAAGAGGAGCTAGATCCGCCATTGGAGGAGCTTCGGAGCTCCGAATCGCAAGCCGACTCCGGATCCACGGAGGCAACGCAAGTGCGGTGATTTCCATCCGATTACTTTTCGATGGCGCCAAAGAGGACCGTAAGGGTAACGATCCTCAACTTGAGCATGAGTCGCTCTCTTTCTTTGCATAGGAAGCCCGCTCTCGCGAGTTTGCGGAGAGTTGGAGGCGTTCCTTCGGGTAGGTATGTAAAGTCCCCGTTGTTTAGCGTCCGTATGCGAGAACGGACATAGGCATTTTGGTTGAAGCCTACCCGGACATGTAGTTCGGATCGGTGATGTTGCATTGCATAAGGCCGGAGAAGACTCCGTGCTATTGGGTGTTTTTCGGGTTTTCTACGCGGTAGATTGCAGCAGGGAGCCTTGGGGACTAACCCAAAGGTGCACCCGGAAAACTGGGCGGACACGAGGTCTTGCCAACTTGGTGGCCTGAGAGCCAACTTGAACATAACGGGGTTATGTGATTTGTGGTAGAATGGGAATCGGTGAAAGTTTGACCCGCGCAGATGGCTTAAATTGCCGTTGCGATGTGAGCACGGGTTAGATGGAGCCGTACCCGCTTTATGTCGTTCGGGTTAGAGAGACCTAAAGTTACATGGTACTCGCCGTTGGCATAGATGTGAGTCTTCGGTGGTCGATGGCTTAAATTGACGTGACCAATACCATGAAGACGAATTGCTCATAGGAATGGCTGTCTAAGTGGCGGTGGTGAGTCCGGAATGTTAATGGCTTTAATTGACGTGACATCGACCGGTTCACCGAGAATGTGCCCTGAGTGCACGGGGCGTGTGGCCGTGCGAGCCCACGCCTGTGATGAAATGGCTATGGTTTTAATTGCTCGCTTATGCTAATGAAATGCAGGAAAGGAGCATCGCCGCCCCGAATTGGGGGCGGGATCGTTATAATTTGGTCAGCATTGCTGACCGTTGCCTTGTTTGCCACCGTGCGGTGGTTTGTTTGCTTGCAGGTGCAGCTGGACCAAGCGGTCAATAGCGGGCTAAAGCCCTTTTTGCGAAGCTGGCCCTCGAAGGCCCAAGTGGAAATGTTTTATGTTTTATTCATGTATGGCCGGCCTGCGAGCCGAGGTTTGTAAATCATGTAAAAGACAAGTGAAACATTTTCTAAGGCCTTAAGGCCGACTTTTGAGTATTTTGTAATAACATTCCTATTATCATGTTAGTGGACATTCATGCTTGTGCTGGGTTCTTGTTTTGCAACTTATAAACTGCTTCCGCTAGAATGCTCTGTGTAGGACGTTGAGATTGGTTGGATGGTTTCCATACGTAACCACCCGGTCTGTCTGTGGTATATGGCGTCGGGCCCCGGCCGGACCTACTGCTATATGCTATGCGACGGATAGGGGGTGTTACAGGAAGAGCGGATCTTTCCCACAACCCGCCCACAGAGAGCAAGAGCAACAGCATGATAATTTCAATGAACCTCAGCAGTAAAAAATTAGGCCCGTAGGCGGGCAAAAAGAGTTGCAATTTGTTACAAATACAATATAACTTTGAAATAACAGCAACCCCGCGACATCCCGCAAGCCGGGCAGAAGGCTGGATCAGTACTCGACCCACTTCCACCTGTGCCGCCGCCTCGTCCCAGATCGCGGCGGCACGCGAGGATCGTGGTAATCACGAACCGCCACCAGCTCCCGCTCCGCCAGGCCGATTTGCTCTGTGGCGCTCCTAAGATGCCCCTCGGCTCGCGTAAAGTGCACGCCCGGCGAGGTGACGTCGTCGTCTTCTATTGTGCGCAGGGGGGGGGGGGCCTCCAAGGCCGCAAGCCGGGCCGCGGTCTCGGCCTTGTCTTGATCGACCCTCTTCACGATCTCCTGAAGCAGCAGTGTGTGTTTCTGGAACAGCCGCGTCACATGCCTCTTCATCCCCACCGCATCGGCCGGGTCGCCCAGATAGTCAGAAACACTGTCCACGTCGGGCGGGGGCGAATACCCCTCGCTCGTCTCAGTTTCGGAGGAGACCATGTTGAAGCCTACAAAAGGGCGATTCAGAAGGAGCGAGCGGGGACAAGGCCAACGGTGAGTACTAGCTTACCAGGGGTTGGCACGTCACCCGCGCCGACGGATGGGCGAGAGGAGCCCGACCGACCCTGAAAGGTTTCTCCCTCGAGGGTCTCAAGAGATTTTCCCAGTCCGTGGGGAGCCGGCGGGCAAGGGGTTTCCGGAGGTGGGCGGTCCGGACATGGGGGACTAGCAACCCTCTCAGATGACAAGGGAGGGAGGCGATCCTTTCCCCCGTTCCCCACCTCTTCGCAAGGAATTGCCTGCAAAACGAAAGATTAGAGGTAGAACGATAAGTCAAAGAAGGTCACGTACCCCAGGGACGACCTCAACATCCGCCGCCGAGCTGGAGCCCGGGCGGTCGCCCGCCGGACATCGCCTGACAATCTTCCCCTTCGCCGGCCTAAAGAGAGGGCCGGGAGACCCACGTGCTAGCCAGGGAGCGGCCTCGATGGCCTCCTCCCGAGTCTTCTGGTCCGCTTCCGCAAGGCGAGCTCGCACCTCTTCGCTGACCGACATCGAGAAACTAAAATCTGTTCAAGAAAAATGGGGGAATCTGAGGAGCCCCCTCCCAAGGGCTCAGCGGTATATTTATAGCCGGACAGTGGGGCCCCACCAGAAGATTCCCTGCCAGCTCAGCACAGTACTCGTCGAACACGCGGGTTGGATGATTCTTTCCGAGCTTGAATCAAGCTCAGAAAGAGCGGGGATTGTGTACAACCCCGTGTCCGCCGTGCGGGTCCCGCCAGGAAGGGCGAGCAGACCTAGTCCCGCGGCCCGCACCCGAACGGCAAAACGGATATACGGCAGAAGGGCTGGCCTGCTCCCGCCCATTTCAGGCGAGCGAGCTGGCGAGGCGAGCGAGTGGGTCGCGCGGAGAATCATTGGCCAAAGCAGATGAGTTTGGCGACCCACGGCTAGCGAGCCGATCGGGGTCGCGGTGGCCGCCGATCCGCCCCGGCAGAAGACAGGCGGGTTGCGACGGTCCGGCTCGCGCTCGCCTAGGGAGGATAGGCGAGCCACTAGAGCCAGGTCGCGCCCGCCTCCCGCGGGGGGAATTGGAGGCGAGCTGACTCCCCATGGGTGCAAATAGCTACTCAGAACTGCGGAGCCTCGCTGTTGGCAGACCAGGTTGGACTGCGCATAGCTGCTCAGGACAGCGGAGTTTGGCTGCTGGCAGACCCAACCGAGGGCTTTTTGGTATTTCCAGGTCAGTTCTTTTGGTTATTGGCAGTTCGGATTCTGAAAATCTATAAATAAGACCAAAGGGGTACCTCAGAGGGCACGATTTAAGTGCCTCCTTACTCTCGTTTTCAAGTGTTCTCTGAGGGTACCTTAGCTCGGCTTCTGGCTAAGGAGGGGAAGCGCTTAGAGATCTTCCGGGTTTGTGGTGGGACCTCCCTGCCGAGCCCTTGGGTCTGTTTCTTCTTGTCTTCTTCGTTGTTTTTCTTGTAGGAGCAAAGTAGGCGCGAGACCACCCCTTCCCCAAGGGTCGAACTCCACAAGAGGCCGGGTTCCGGTTTCAACACTTGCGGACTGAGATCGAAGTGACCACCAGAGCCATGGAAGACAATGGTGTATCGGCTTGATTTTTGGCTAACTCTTCAGCCGGTTTTTTCTCTGGCTCATCGGCTCGCTGCTCAACTATCACCTCTATTCGCTTCTCCACCTATTTATTAGCAGGCCTCTTCTCCACAACATTCGACTGTCGGACTGTTGGTGACGAAACCTCCCTGTCCAGGTCTATCCGCAGCATGACAATTCCCGAATCGGAAGGGTGTACTTCCATGCCCCCAGAGCTCACAGGATTCTGATCAGAAACGGACGACGGATTCGATTTTCCATCAGTACTTTGGGCTGGGGAAGCAAGGGCAGTCGCAGGTTTCTCGCGTTCAGTATTGCGAACTAAATCAGTCTCCTGACTCGGCCGTGAACTTTCCCCTACATGCCGAACAGACGTCCTGCTCCGGTGGATGATCTTCTTAGTCCTTGCGTTCTCCTTAGGCTTTTCTGAGCTCATAGCGAAGTTACCAAAGAATGCTCCAAGTCTTGCCATATCAAACTAGAAAACGCAGACCGCAAGGGGTGAAAACTGACCCGTGGCGTAGACAGTTTTGCCCGAATACAGCGCTTCCAGAAGTATTTATAGCGGTGACAGCATTGATGACGGTTGCGGATTCGGCGGATTAAGGAAACATTTTAGAAATTTCTTGAAATTTAAAAATATGCGGGGATCATGTTAACCCTAGAATACACAACGATCAGCAGGCTAGACCCTTATCCTCTTCCGGCGGACTCGACTCTCTCAGTCTGCTCAGGACGACTAGACCATGCAGATCAGAATTTCCCCAGCAGCGGACTCCAGCGTCAGTCTGCATAGGTCGGCTGCAAGATTTCCAGCCAGCCTCATTTAGTGGGAGACTCGTTCTTCCAGTCCGCCCAGTTCGTCCAACCTCATTTGATCTTTCAGATCGTCCACCAACTCTTCAAGAGGATTCAAGAGTCAGTCTGCACAGGTCGCGTGCCTTCAGCCAGGATAGAGCCCTACAGCTGTGGAAGCTCCAGCTCGCGAGCCCAGTCTGCCCCTCTCGCACAAACTGATTGTCTTTACTTTTTGATTCCTGTCACCGCTGCCCGATTCTCCTGTACCCCGGGCAGAAGGTTATTTTAGCCCTGCCCGTTTGGGCAGGCCCCCAAACCTATAAATATGGGGAAGTGGTTCACCCAAAGCACGCCGACTCGAGTCCAGAGGCCCATATAGTGAAAGCTGCGGAATCGGATCTCGGACTTTGCGGTATCGAATTTGTCTTGATCACCCCTTTTTCCTTGGTCCATTAGTAAACGATTGCTTGCAGTTTCCTTCTCTCTTTTTCCCTTTTTACCGGAATTTGAGGGTGCATTTTCTGCATCAACAGATACTACATCAGAGAAGTGTAGAGGCTGAATACAAAGTTAGAGCTGGTTTTTAGAGGCCTAGAAAGGGACACCTCAGAGGACTATACATTGCATGATGACCTCGTTCATTTTTGGGGTCGTTTCTATATACTCGCAGGAGGCGGGATCTGAGAGGATGTTCTTAGGGAGGCACACTACACCAGGTATTCAGTGCACCCTGGGATCACCAAGATGACGACAGATCTATAGAGGGACATGTAGTAGCCCAGAATGAGGAAGGATGTTATAGATTTTGTGGAATACTGCGAGGCCTATTAGGTTGTGTAGGCCGAGTACAAGAGTCCTGGGAGATAACTACAACCACTACCCGCGCTAGAGTGGAAGTTCGAGGATATAATCATGGATTTTATGCACTGGTTACCCTGTTCCCACTCCGGGCATGATTCTATTTTGTTCATCATGGACAGATTGACAAAGGTAGCCAGGTTCATCCCGATCCGAAAGGACGCTCCCATTGGTGTATTGGTGACATAGTTTGTGGAGCGATTTGTGCGGTACCACGGCGTGCCCAAGACCATTGTATCAGATCGATACGGTCGATTAACTTCCATGGAGTGGAGGGAAGTGCCAAAGTACTTAGGTTCTTATCTTGCATTCAGCACCGCCTTCCATCTACAGACTGATTGTAATACCCCTCCCCTAACCAATGAGATTACCCGGTCTTATGTCCAGAATCGCCACCTTACAGTGATACTAACACACAGGTTAGTCGCCACCGCATGATGTCGTTCCTGCCGGCTAGTACGATCATTCAACCTTTAGGCCAATTAGAGAAAAGAAATTAAGTAAATATTCATAAGTCCACAAGTCACAATATCATCATCACATAAATGAATGAAAATACAGTCCACGATGAGTACAAAAATAAGAGATTATGGGATTTTGCCTGGTACATGCCAAATGGATTTAAAACTCTGTCATATACAACTCTAAGCAGAAGTTGAAACTAAATAATCGTCATCACCTGATGCTGAGCTATAGTAGTAGTGATACGCGGTGACTTATAAGTTTGTATTGCCATTCATATAAGTTAAGGTACTCTTGTGATGATAGCTTAGTAGTAGATGCTTACTTTACTGATAGCTTTGTAGTAGATGCTTACTTTACTGCGCTGTACTTTCTTACTATACTACTTCCTTCATTACCGTTCTACTGTTTATTGTTCTTAATTTTGTTATTCATATATAACTGCTAGCATAATGATATAAACAATGTTAGATATTTACTCATGTTAGATTAGTTCCATTGTCAGCTGCTATTTTGATAATGCCTTGTTGTCCTCCGCTTTCGTCGTCCCGCACAGTGCCTAGGAGTCACGGGGGTGAGGCGAGGACAAAATGGCTTAGTCTTTATGACTAACAGACAGTTTTGACCGTAGGAGCTCAAGGAGATCTGCTCGGGGTATCCTCTCCAAACCATCTCCAACCACCGAGTGAGCCTACAGCCCTGCCAGCTAAATGAAAGCCTGGTCAGCGGGTCTGATCGGGGTCTCCTCTCCAAATCACCTCCAACTACCGAGTGAGCCTTCAGCCCTAACAGCTAGATGAGAGCCTGGTCAGCGGGTCTGCCCAGGGTCTCCTCTACAAATCATCTCCAACCAACAAGTGAGCCTTCAACCCTACTAGCTAGATGAGAGCGTGGTCAGCGGGTCTGTTAGGGGTCTCCTCTCCAAATCATCTCCAACCACTGAGTGAGCCTACATCCCTGCCATCTAGATGAGAGCCTGGTTAGCAGGTCTGCTTGGGGTCTCCTCTCCAAATCATCTCCAAACACCGAGTGAGCCTTCAGCCCTTTCATCTAGATGAGATCGTGGTCAGCGGGTCTGCTCATGGTCTCCTATCCAAATCATCTCCAACCACCGAGTGAGCATACAACCCTACCAGCAAGATGAGAGCCTGGTCAGCTGGTCTGCTCAGGGTCTCCTCTCCAAACCATCTCCAACCACCGAGTGAGTCTATAGCCCTACTAGCTAGATGAGAGCCTAGTCAGCGGGTCTGCTCGGGGTCTCCTCTCCAAATCATCTTCAACCACCGAGTGTGCCTTTAGCCCTTTCAGCTAGATGAGAGCCTGGTCAGCGTGTCTGCTCGGGGTCTCCTCTCCAAAAAATCTTCAACCAACGAGTGAGCCTTCAGCCCTGTCAGCTAGATGACAGCCTGGTCAGCGGGTCTGCTCGGGGTCTTTATGCACCCACTTCACTCTTAATGCCATGAAAGAGGACACCTGTGATTTCATCATATCAGAAGGCCATATCAAAATTACAAGTATTGAAAAATTAAAAATGTAATGGATAAAGAGTGTTATGGATAAAATCTCTTTAAGTCATCGCCACTTTGGGCACGATCGAGGGGTAACCCGTCCACATCCTGGAGGTGGTACCCTCCCGACTTCAAGACCTCTTTCACTATAAAGGGACCTTCCCAGTTGGGATTGAGCTTTCCTACTGATGCTTCTCTGTCTGATGCGTCTACCTTCTAAAGGACCAAGTCGCCCTTCTGGAACTGCTTGATCCTTATATGTTTATCTAAGTACTTTGCCATCCGGCGCTTGACTTCCTCCTACCGGATCAGCGCCATGTCCCGGAGTTCTTCCACGAGATCAAGTGAGAGTTTTTGCTCTTCCTCGTTCTCTGTCATCCATCCTTCATCTCCCTTCCTTGCAACGACTAATTTTGGACTTCGAATTCTATAGGTAGGACGACCTCTAAGCCATGGGAGAGTTTAAACGGAGTCTCTCCCTTGGCGGTGTTTGGTGTGGTCCTCAAGGCCCAGAGAACTGAAGGGAGCTGTTCCACCCAGCTTCCCCTTAGGTTCTCCAATTTATTTTTCAAAAGATTCATGATAATTTTGTTTGCTGCTTCCACATGTCCATTGCTTAGATGATGGTGAATCAAAGCAAAACGGAGGCCTATGCCCAGCCGGATATATAAATCCACGAATTCTTTGCTAGCGAATTGTGGTCTATTATCAGTGACGATGGACAGCGGTAGCCCATGCCTGTAGATGATCTCTCCCCATACAAAATGTTTGACCACCTGTGATGTCACCTTAGCCAATGCCTTCACCTCCAGGCATTTTGAAAAGTAATCCACCATGACCAGCAGAAACTTCCTCTGGCCACTAGCCTGGGGAAAAGGACCCACCAGATCTAGCCCCCATATCGCGAAGGGCCAGGGAGCCGTGATTGTACATAGCCTCTGGGCGGGAAGGATTTGGAGGGGGCGAACTCCTGACACTTTTGACATCTTTTTGCGAATTCTTCTGCATCTTTCCTGAGGGTAGGCCAGAAGTATCCCTGCCTCAACACTCTCCCCTCTAAAGTCCGACTCCCTAAGTGACTCTCACATTCCCCTGAATGAATTTCTTCCAGGACCCTTGGAACATCCTCCTCAGATACGCATCGAGCCAGCAGACCCGATAACGTCTTACGGTACAATGTCCCATATTTCAACATGTAGTACGTTGATTTATACCTGACCCGCTTCTTATCGAGATTACTCTAGGGAAGTTGTCTCGAGGTCAAAAAGGTGAAGAAGGGGTCCATCCAAGACCCATGCTGGTTTATCTCCATGAGTTCTCCCTCTTCTATGGACGGCCTGAAGAGTTCCATCACCGTTACTCTGGCTCGAGGGCCGTATTTGGAGAGTTGGTCAGCTTGAGCACTTTCGCCCCTCGGGACGTGTTGAATCGAAAAGCTACGGAACTTCCCAGTGATGTCTTTGACCTTCCCTAGGTATAGCTGGAGGGTGGGCTCCCTGGCTTTGAATTCCCCTTTGATCTGGCACGCAACCACCATAGAGTCCGTTGAGACCCTAATAGCTTGTATACCGAGCTCCCGAGCTAACCTGATCCCTGCGATGATCGCCTCATATTCCGCTTGGTTGTTGGTGATCGTGAAGTGGATCTTTAAAGCCTGCTCAATTCTGGTCCCCTCTGGACTTACCAAGATCATCCCTCCTCCAAAAGAGTTTTTTCCTGATGCTCCATCTACCAAAATCTCCCAAGCCGCTCGAGGGGGTGCTTCAACCTCTTATATCTCAACTACATAGTTTGCTAGGAAGTCGTCCAATGCATGTGCTTTGATGGCAAGCCGAGGAGTAAAGGCAAGGTAGAATTCACTGAGCTCTATTGACCATTTGGCCAACCTCCTAGAGTGCTCCACCCCCTCCAAGATGCGACGGAGGGGGTGATCCGTCACTACCTGAATTTGATGGGCCTGAAAGTACGGCCTAAGCTTCCTAGGCGATATGACGAGAGCAAACGCCATCTTTTTGAGGATGGGGTACCCGAGTTCCGCCATCTTTAGGACCCTGCTCACGTAATAAATTGGGAATTGTGTTTTCCCTTCCTCTCATACGAGAACTGAACTCATCGCTCTGATCCCCACTCCCAGGTACAAGAATAAGACCTCTCCTTCCCTTGGCCCCTGGAGTAGAGGCGTCCGGGTGAGCTGTTGCTTTAGAGACTGAAAGGCCTCCTCGCATTCAGGGGTCCATTCGAACTCCTTGCCTCCTCTAAATGTCCAGGAGAAAGGCGAGCATTTTTCCAAAGCTCAGGAGAGGAACCTGCTTAGTCCGGCCAGCTTGTCGGTGAGACGTTGAACTTCCTTGGTGTTTCTGGGAGATTCCAGCTCTAGGATTGCCTTTACCTTATCGGGGTTGGGTTCTACTCCGGATGGGGTAAGGAGATGCCTTAGGAACTTTCCACTATTGGCTCCAAAGACACATTTTAGGTTGTTGAGTCTCATTTTATATTTTCTTAAGGTTCCAAAGATTTCCTCAAGATCCAAGACATGAGACCTGAGATCTCGACTTTTGATCATCCGGTCATCCACATAAACTTCAAGATTCTGCCCTTTCTACTCTCGGAAGATCCGATCCCTTATTCTCTGATAAGTCGCCCCGCATTTTTCAACCTAAAGGGCATCATGTTGAAACCGAAGCATCCATCCTCCATGACGAATGTGATGTCCTTGACGTCCGAAGGGTGCATGCGTATTTGGTGGTATCCTGGAAATGTATCTAGAAACTCCTTAATGAGAAACCGATGGCTGAGTCAACCAGTGTGTCGATTCGAGACAGAGGATAACAATCCTCAGGGCATGCTTTATTCAAGAGAGAGAAATCCACACACATTCTCCACTTACCCTTCCCCTTTTTTACCATTACAACGTTGCTTACCCACCCCGGATACTTACATGCAGATACAAACCTTCCCTTAAGCAGCTTCTCTACTTCCTCTCTGATGGGTCCAACCATCTTAGTGGTGATGGCCCTCTTCTTCTATTGTACGAGATGAGCGTTTGGGTCGATGTTGAGATGGTGGCATGTCGCGTCAACGTCGACCCATGGCATGTCAGCTACGCTCCAGGCGAAGACGTCAATATTCCGTTGTGCGCAAGCCCTGATCTCCTCCTAGTCTTCTGAACAGAGCTCGCCGCTGACTTTTATCTTCTCTTTCCTTCCTTCTTTAGTGAGGATTTCCATCTCTAGTATCTCCACGATTGCCTTCAACCTTGACAGCTCCTCGTCTTTCTCCTTCTCCCCCAGCATATCCTGTCATATGGCTTTCTGGTTCGTTGCCTCGTGCTCTGTAACAGCCACAATTGTTTCTTCCCAGAACTTCTCCACCTCTACCTCGATTGTCCTCCCTCCTTCTAGTAGTGAACCTCTCCTCTTCTCCAGCCGGGCTTCCCCCCGTGCGACTCTCCTGCTTCCTCCATCTTTCTCTTTTTTTCCTCCTCCCTCCACATTCCTTCTACCCCTTCTCCTCTTCCGCCTCCATCTCTCCATCTTTCTATCCCGCCATTTCCGGCTCCATCACAATGCCTCCCTACATCTCTACTCCTCCTTCGACCTCCCTTCCATATTTCTCTTTTTCGACCTCCATCTCTCCATCTTTCTCTCCCGCCATTTTCGGCTCCACCACAATGCCTCCCTCCATCTCTACTCCTTCTCCTTCGACCTCCATCTCGTTGTCCTCCTCTACTTAGCCGCCGAACTCTTGCCTCCATCATTCCATCCTCTTCCCCATCTCTTCGTCCTCTCCCTGCCATGTGATGGTGTTTATCACCATCACGTAGCATTCCCTGGCCGCCTTTGGGTCTCCCCATACTCTGTTCTGGGTACCTCTGACATTGAGCTTCAAGCATTGGTGGAAAGAGGACGAGACACATCTGAAAGCATTGATCAAGGGGAGCCCAAAAATGATGTTGTAACTACTGGGGCATCCACTATAACAAAGTGGCAGTTCCTGGATAGCCCCCCCAGGGTTACCTGGAGTCCCACTCCACCCTCGACTTCCTTCCTGTCTCCTGAAAATCTGAACAATGGACCATGCGCTGCCAGCACCCTTCGGGTCTCCACCCTCATCTCATTAAACGCCTTTTTGATGATAACATTTACTGAGCTTCCATTGTCAACCAGGATCCGTGACACCGTGAAGTTTTCGATGGCAGTTCGGATCACTAGTGCATCACAAAAGGGGTCTTCAAGGTCTGGCATGTCTTTTCGAGAGAAGTTGATCTTCTCATCCGGGGGAGGGGCTTGTGACGTCGAAACTATTCTCCGATGGTACATGGTATGGAGGCTCGCCTTGCGGGCATCCTCGATCCCCACCCCCCATGGATCACTCTAATCCCCCCTCGGTCCCCTACATCCGCTCGATCCACACACCGGTCTTCCTCTCCAGTCCCTGTCACCTCCACTATCTGCATGGGCCTCTACTGCTCCCATTCTCCCCGAGCTCTTCACATTTCCAAGAATTTCGGGTAGGTGGCCGTTCTGTGACCCTCCACCTCGTGGAAGTCACAGTAGGGCAACGCAACCTCCTCCCCTCATCTCACCTCCTGAGGGTTCCTCCTCCTTCCAGCTCCTGCTCCTGCTCTTCCTCTCTCTCTCTCTGCCTCTACCTCTCCCTCAGTCGATGGCCATAGCTTGTTGCGGCGGGGGTAGGGGTGGTCTATGACCGTACCCCCACCCCTACTGGTTAAATCTTCCGGGTCCTCCTAGTTGGTTCCTTCCCCCTGGGGAAATCCTCTCCCTTGCCCTTGGGCAGGGCATCCATGCAGCCTCCATCCCAACTCCTGGTATGCCGACGCCCTCAGCTCTTCTCTTCTCCTCCCTTCTAGTTGTCTCCCTCCTCCTGGTTCTCTTGATTCAACCTCTGTCAACCTTGCTAGCTTTTTGGCAAAGGCTGGATTCGCCGCCTCCATTGTTATTTCTTTCACTGCCTTATTCATCAACCCTTCAAATGACATTGGCACCTTCCAAGTGAGGCTCATCTTGAAGAAGCATTCCCGTAGTCCCACGGTAAAGGCCATCTAGAGGGCGAATCCAGGCACCTCCTGAATATCCAAGATCTCCTCCTGGAATCTATCTACATACTGGGCTAGAGACTCGTCCGCCATCTGCTTAATCAAAAAAATCGACTCCGAGATCTTCTTCCTCTTCTTTGAAGTTAAGTAGCGCTGCTGAAAACTCCTGCTCGGGTCTTCAAAGCTGTATATCGAGCCCGTAGGGAGCTAATGAAACCAGTATCTAGCCTTGTCCTTCAGAGTGATGGCGAAGAGACGGAACTTGAACACGTCTGTCATCGGTCTAATGGAAACCGCATCTTCGAACCATTGCAAGTGCTGGAGAGGATCGTCTTTCCCCATATAATAGTTCATCTTGGGCTCCTTGAACCCTTCTGGGACTGGAGCTGATAGGATCAACTCGTAGAATGGCGACCCTGTCACTACTGGTCTCGCCGCCCCCACTCGCACGACAACGTCCCCTGGCGAGACGACGCTCGCTGGGCTTGGGAACAACTCCCTTCCCGCCATGTCTTGCCCCCTTCCTTCCACCATCACTTCCTTCCCGGTCGCCTCCTTGTGGCATCTTCCACTACTCTTGCCGAGACGAGCTCCTCCTGTGGTGCGAGAGCAGGCACCTTAGGTACCGGGGTCGAGAAATCACCCGGTCGCGAGATCCCCTGTAATATGTCCATAATTCCTTTGATGGACACCATGAATTCCTCCCTTCCAACGAATCCTCTCAGGTTATCTGACCCGTCTCCGTCTCCTTCTCTGTGATCTCCTGCCATGAGGTAGCTCGAGATTCTTCTGTGTGGGTTGCGGTCCAAGTTCACTGCACCAAAAATGTTGAAACCAGTCACCCAGTTCAGCCTAGAGTTCGGACCTGAAGTTGCAGCACACACTTACTCTTCTTGAACCACCCTCTCGACTTGAGTCACAGGACCAGAAATAGACCGAGGGTCTCAGCTCAGAGGTCTCACCTCTTACCCGGAAGAATCAGAAGTTCTCCCCCTCCCTAGCCAATGCTGAGCTAGGTGCCCTTGAGGAAGAATATGTAAAGGTTCAACAACCAGTTCAAGGCACCTTATCGGTCTATTTATAGGCCTCTGAGTTTGATCTGATAATAACCATACTGAACCGACTTGAAATTACCAAAATACCCAGGGTTAGGTCTGCCAACACCCAAACTTCACTGTTCTGAAGGGTTATATGCAGACCACTGAGGGTAGAAGGGTAAAATTACCTGGGGGTAGAAGAGTAAAATCCCCCTTGGGGGTAAGAAGGTAAAAACACTTCTCCTATATGGCGAGTGGAGAAAATTCTAGCGGGCAGGACGAGCTCATCCGCTCGTCTCGCTAGTCTCCCGTCTTACGAGAGCCATCTCGCCCTCGAGGGCCAGCCCGCGCAGTGAGAAACATCTCGCCAACCCAGCCGAGTCCCGTCACGCCTCCGACGAGTGGACCGCATGGTCTCACTCGCCTCTTTAGTTCCTCTCACCAGTTTCTCCGCACTGGTACTTGAGCCGCCTCCCGTGAGCCCAAGGTTGTACAATGAACTTAAACATACATCAAACACAACTATGTGTATACCATTGAGTTGTTTGACTTATACAAATATGGATATTGTGAGCAATGGACCCAACACCTAGCCTCTCAGGTACCAACCGTCGTGGCTTACAGTGGCAGTGGAGCGGGTATCTCTACTCCTAGGAGGGCAGGCACACTACTAGTCCTAGACCTTATGTACGCCTCAATACTAAGAACACAACAGTGGAGCTCAGGCATACTCTTGCTGACAAGTACAAGTCTTTACTGTCGTGTGTGCATTTAGGGCATAGTCCTCCAGAACTCAGTATGAACAACCTACTTGTCTCCCCTAAAACCTGCACACCTCAGCAGAGTCAACATACTTCCGTCGGTGTACGGACTGGACAAGTATAAATGACCCACCACAACAAGCACAAACCAGGTATAACAATACCTATCTGAGCCCTCAGCCAGCAGGACAAACCATTCCTCAAGTCTCATACAACACCAAGCCTTCAGCTCGCAGGAATAACATGTCCTTATTTTATTACTACCCTGTGTAACATCCCATTTACAACTAGACCCCTAAGAGTGGTTTTGGTCGTGACTAGGTCATGCCAAAACCTTAGGAAGCCAGAAATGCGCCAAGAGATTGGAGGCCCTCTGGTTGGACCAGGGCACCCATTTTGGTGGGACCTATACTTAGGACTATCCTGGGATTCAAATGGATGCCCACCCTTCATCCCTTGTCCAAATGGGCTGAAATTTGGACAGGGGATCAGTCTTAACTATACCTAAGGTGTGTCCAAAATTGGGATTTTTTGGAGACACTTTGCTTAAAGTTTTTTACTTTTATTTAATAATGCTATGGTATTTTAATTAAGTGGTCTAATGACCTCCAAACCCTCCCAATTTTTGTTGAGTGGTCCCTGGCATCAATACATGGCTCTGTACAAAATTTCAACTCATTTTGATGGGTTTTGGTTAGGTAATCACCAAACCCTAGTATGGCCTTAAGGAGGTGTTTTTGATTAAAAGTGCACCATGGGCTTAGGTTGACCACCTCCCCTCAACAGAGGCTGAGGTTTTGGAAACTGACTTAGTATGGCCAATTTCACCCTCTTAAGGAAAATGGGGTGATTTAGGTTTGATTTACCCTAGGGTTCAACCTCAAACCCTAAGGAAGGACTTTTGGGGGTTGTGAAGGATATGGGGGCTAATGCCCTTGTATGACCTTGAAAACTTAGTAGAATTGAAGGTAGTGTAACCTAAGTTCTCTGGAAGGAATCTTAGAGGACTTGGAGGAAGGTAGGAACCTCAAAAACCTAACCCTAGTTTTAGGGTAGAAGCACAATATTATAAATTCAGCTTCTAAACCTTATCTAAAGGTTGTGAAACTTGGGTAGAGTAAGTTTTAGACCATCTAGATCCCCTAGTAATTTTATTAGAATTTTATAGATTATATCTCTGGTACTTTATTTGTTAACTATCAAAAGGCCCAAAATGGTGTTTTAATTAATTTGATTATTCTGTTCATTTGAAACTGAGGAAACTTAGTCAGAAGATAATCTAAGTGTAAGTGAATATTCCTGAATTTTATTACAATTTTTAATTGATTATATTTAGTACTTCCTTCACTAGTTTCAAAAAGGGGCTTTGGTGGTATAAGATTATTTATAGATGATATAACTGTTGAAAAATCATGAGACTTAGGTACTGACGATTTCAGGCCAAAACATACTTGTAGGAATTTATTCATAATTTTTAGAGGGTTGTTTACAGTACTTCCTTTACAAGTCCATAATATGAGGATTTTTGATAATTAATTTATTCAGAGATTAATACTTGCTGAAAAATTATGAAATTTTTTCCAATGCTACTTTTAATGTTGTATCTGCATAGTATAATTAATTTATAATTTTTGAATGGATATTTTCTATACTTGATTCAAAAACAACGGAAGATAGTAAATATTGCTAAAATAGTTTTAGTGCCCTTTAGGTGATAGCAAAAATTGTGATACTTTGGATTTACCATATTGAGATAACTTAATATTTATCATAATTTTGTTAGGCATCTTGCATGAGTACTTAGGGTAGTTCATGTTCAAACTGGTAGCCATTGGAAGCTTTAAGGAAATTAATTAAATGTCAGATAAATTAGGAAAATTATAATTTCCTGGATTTAGTCTATTTGTGTCATGATAAGTCTCGAGTAAATAAAGTAGGCCATTTGGATGAGTATTTGGATTATCTCTTGTCCGGTCCGACATTTAGCCTAGGATGGTCTACATTTGGCAAGATGGGTAATTGCAATAAGATACGATGGGGCATGGTGTAGGAGTTAGTCATTTTGGACAGATGTGGATGAGTTCACCAAAGAAGAATAGGAAGAGTGGTGAGAAAATTAGTTTGGCTAGAGTTTAGAGGCGCTCGGGTTCGACGAAAGATCGTCTTCCCCGAGGTGAGGTAGAGTCAAATCACCTAGGATTAGCCTATTGTAATATGAGAAGGTAATGGGTAAGGGAATCAACCAATAATAAAAATAAGTACCTTGCGAAAGGGAACGCTGTGCATAATCCCAACATAGTTCCTAGTGCCCCTTGACAGCCCTTCACAGGGAATACCGGGGGTAGTCCTGGGTTAACGTAAACTGTATTAACAAGCTGAAAAGAGTAACTTAGTAATTAGGGTTACACATTTCACGAAACACAGATAGCACAGGAAGATAGTTGGGAGCTTCAGCTTGGATAGTTAAGAAACAGACGTTTTGGTCCGGGGAGCTTCGGCTCGATTGTTGAGACAGATATTTTGGTCTGGGGAGCTTCGACTCGGTTATGAATATGATAAATTTGCATGTGCATGAAAGGAAAGAAAATTAAGGTGGTGGGTCTTCGGTATTGGAGGGTCGATACACCGACGTCAATATGCTGACTCCGTAAGTGTGGTTAGCACTTCACCAACAGAAGTCCGGTGCGCCAGCCGGCAAGTGTACGCATAAGTATGCTTCGTGCACCAAGCGTTGAGGTGTACGATAGGTCTGACCGGTAGTGCTTTACTGGTTTAGAGGTGGGCGAGGCCCAACCCACCGCTTCAGTCTGCCACTACGGAGGTATCCTGGGAGGTTACGACTCTAGAAAGGGGGAACTAAAGGTCTGTGTGCACAGAGTCGGGTGTGTGTGTTGCATTTGCATGATTCATCATACCCACTTGCATGTCATAGCATAATCGATTCATTTAACCCTGACACCTAGAGTATAAGTGGAATGGGACGCTTATACATTAGGACCTGCAAAACGACCCCTTGGTTTATAAGCTTATGTGGGCAAGTTTATAAATTAAGGTCAATTTTGATATATATTTACTGTTGTTTGATAACCGACACCCCAACGTATAAATTGGTATGGGACTTTTTATACAATGGGAGCCTTGCAGAAGACCCCTTGGCTTATGTGTTCTCACATAAGTGAAGGTTACTTTTCATATTTCATCTTATTGTCAATATCTATTATAGAATTGCTAGTATAGGTCCGCTGCCATATGTTTTTGATTATTCTCCACCTTCAAGTCCTCCCCTTTCTTCCTCTCCATTTGGTGCCTAGGAGCCATGGGGGAAGGGGTGGGGGATGATAGGGCTTAGTGTTTTAGACTAACGGTTTTCGAACCGTATCATTTAGTGGATTGTGGAGCCCAGCATGGTGGAGCAGCCCCAGAGACCGGTGCGCTTGGAGATGGGGCAGTCTAGCTCTGGAGTTCATACAGCCGGGACTGTGAGTCTCGACCTTGAGTAGATTTTCTGCTTTTGCTTCCGCATGAGTGATTTGTAGTGAGGACATGATGTACAGGGCATAAACCCGTATTTTAGTACTCTGATATATTATTCTGTGGACACTCCCCTCGTGGAGATTATCTATATGATATGTGATTTTCTGTGGACTGCTAGTTTGCATTTACTTTGTTGTGCTACTTTTATGTGATCGAATTGGCCGGCAGAATCGGCGTTTTGTGATGATGACCCTTCAGGGCGTGAAGGAGTCACCGCAAAACGGCGGTTCTGGGCTTAAGACCCCAGTGTTGAAAAAGAAAAAAAAGGGGGGTCTTACACCCTGAGCTTCCAGCTCTTAGGGCTAACGATTCCCTAACCACTCTAATCCATTCTCGGGTGTGTTTGTTATGTTGTTCTTTCATCCTATTAAACTACTTGTGTCTAACGTTTAGTTATATATAGCGATTTATGGTTAATCATCGACTTCCCGAGGTCTACCCAGTGAAGGGCTCGCAACGGTACTAGGAGATATGATGGACTGAATCCCAAATCTCACTTTCTCAAGATATTTAATAATATTAGTGCTGTGCTTATTCAGTCCTTCATCCTATTAGATATTCTTATCTAACATTTATTTGTCCTTAGAGATTACGGTTAATCTTGGACATCCTGAGGTCTACCCGATGAAGGGCTAGTAGAGGTAGTAGGAGATACAATAGGTTGAAACCCAAATCTCCCTTTCTCAAGATATTTAATAGTGTTGGTTATGATCTTAAGTTTTATACTGACCCGTGGTGCAAATTCAGAACTCCATACACTCCATGCTCAAAGTATCCATCTTCAGAAGCACCATTTCTTAGGGATGATCCAAGGTATTATGATTACCCATAATTACGACGAGATCAAGTTATAGTCATTTATTTAAGGAGTATTACCAATTCAAAATTTCTTGTCGAACATTATTTCATTAAGGGCTGATAAATGCTAGTTACAGCCAATTTTTAATTTTTATGCATGTCCCAAGTGATCTTAAGGGTCTAAACTCTACACCAATTTGATTAATAATCGCAGACCATCCTTCAATTGAACTAGTTATGTTCTAAGAGTGCCCATAACAAATGCTTTATCCAAATGACTTAAAATAATTAGTAGTGATATATCATGACCTAAATAGGCTATGGTCAGGAATTCATAATTTTTTATATTAAATTGATAATTATAAAAATTTCTAATATAAATGTCATATATAACCTTTACCCATAATGTACAAGTTATTTAAGTCCAAATGCCTCAAATATATTACCTCAACATCATATGGTTTAAATAAAAAAAATTTCCAAGTTTCATAATTATCCAAATTATATTTATCCATTAATACTAATTATGAACATTTGATAGATAATGTCACTTAACAAAAGAAGTACTAGAAATATGCATTCAAAAATTTCCTACAAAATTTCCAGTGGTCACAAATGACATTTTAATAACCTAGCCAGAGATTAATAAATTTTCCCAGGTGCAATGACCCATAATTTTTATAGAACTACATTATTACTAAAATGTCATTATTCAAATGAAGTACCATAATCATTCACCCTAAAAATTCTAATATAATTCCCGGAGCTTCAAAATACTATAAAAATGTTCAAGTCAAAATTTCAAAATTTACAAGCACTAAAAATCATAAATTACCCAAAAACACGTAAGCGTCATATTTGTAATTTTGGTTAATCATCAAATGTAGTTATTTCAAAAAATTCCAAATAATTTACCATAGGTGTGAAATCTCATTATATGGCTACCGACAAAAAATTAAAATTTTCCTAATTAATTTGCTCACTTTTTCTTCTTTAATTTAAAAGGGCTACATACTTAAATTGAAATAAAAACCCTAGGATTTTTGTCCCAAAAATGCTAATATTACTATGGATGGTGTACTCCATAATCATAAGTCCATGGCTAAAGTAACATGGGCATGCAACATGCAAAATGGGCTAAAATCTACATTTTGCCCTTTTTGCTATTTGCACCCCTATATCTCTACAGTATCTCAAAATAAAAGTTGGATCCACCAACATGCAGAGGTCCTAATGACTTGAAAATTGTACCATGACTTCATAATGCCCTAAGGTTCATCCCACCCAAAATTTGGGTCATTTGAGTTATTTAAACCACAAATACTTCAATTATATTAAAAATCACATTGTTCCTAAAATTATAGAAAAATATTGTCCAAGAATTCTCATTTTTGGACTTTTCTTGTATCTAAGGTATATTCTCACATGTCCCAAATTTCAAACCCATAATTCTAATCATTAAAAAGTTATTCAAGAAATATGGGTTGTCCTTATCTAAGGAGCAGTCTGACTACATCTGGCCTATAGAGAGCTATATTGCTCTAAATGGGTTGATTCAAGTTCCTAATTAAAGTAGACACTTCAGTCAAAAGTTATATTAGGCAACTTTTCATAAAATGTCCTCTAAGGGCCTCAAATTTCAACATATATAAATTTGTTTAGGTGTGACAAAATTATCAAAATGCTATGGTTTGAACATGATTAGATCGGACGGCTCCGGGTCATCTTTCTCCTTGAGCTGATGGCGTAGATCAAGCCAAACTGTATCATTTCTAAAAGGATTTCCCAGAAACTGGACCACCATCATCGTCGGCCGCTATCACCACCACGTCCGTTGAGGTGGTGGTCGTCAATTGCCGGCGACATGGATGCTGGTGGCGGCTCCTCCGGTGATCCCAAGCAAGAAGTAAAACATGGCAAAACTCATTTTACTCTCATGGTATCGGGCTCAATTGATCCCTATTTCTCTCCTAATTGATCTAGGATACCAACACCTAGGGAGGGGAGGAGATATACACTTAGAGACGTGTTTGGAGGGCGGGTGTTGTGTCCATGAGCCCTGGTGGTGACAATCGCCGACGAACTTGCTCCAAACAGTTATTCTCCAGCAAAAAGCTTGCTCCATAGGTAGGGCTCGATTCCTTGTGAGGTGGTGAAGTTGATCAAAGGCTTGAATAGGGCTGTGGTGGGGAGTATAAGTAGTTGCATTGATGAGGGTGGTTGGCCTTGGTTTGAATTCCAATTTCTCCCTCTCTTCTTGTTGTCATCCAGCTAGAATTGATGATAAGGCAATCCTCATGCATGGGAAGAGGAGGTGAGTTCCAAGTGGCAACCACCCCATAAAATCCTCCTCCTCCTCCTCCAAATTGGTGAATTTCCTATCTTACCCTCCATGGAAATCCTCCATTCAAATTCAGAGGGGCTTTGGTTGAAAATTTGCTCATGGGCCTGCTGTATGGCCCTTGGCAAGGCCTTAGCCCAATAGGTTTTGACTTGGGCTCCTAATTTTCCTCTTAAGGCCTTATGTTGACCATGGTTGACTTGGGGGTTTGACTTAGTCAACTGATGTGTTGTTTGGTCTAATGTGTGTGTCTTGAGTCCCTTTAAACTACCCAATATTGGTTGGGTCATGGTGGTGCCCTAATTAGGCTAATTTAGCCAACAGGTGTGATTTTGACCAATTTAGAGCTAAGTTTGACTTCAATTAATTGGTCAAATTGATGGCCCCATGATGGGGATTTTCGGTCAATTGGGTCCCTTATGATGTCAAGTCAATTTCATGTTTTGGGGCCAATTGAACCAAATGGTGAAGGCTAGACCTATATTGACCTAAATGGGATATTGGTAAATTTGCCTAATTTGGTTCCCCTATGATGGGGATTTTGGGTCAATTGGGTCACTTAGGAATTCCTAAGACAAGGGGTGACATCAACTTCATGTTTTGGGGGCCAATTGGACCTAATGGTGACGGATTAACATATGTTGATCTAAAGGGTACTTTGGTAAATTTGCCCAATTTGGTTCTATGATGTGGCTTTTGGGTAAATTGGGTTTCTCACATGCTCATGGATCTATGGGCGAGGTCAATTTGAGTTGGTGAGTCTAATTTGGAGCGAATTGGTATAGGTTGTCTTGTGCACCTTTGGGGTGCTTATAGCAATTCCTAGGTTCAAACTAACTTAGAGTCATCTCATGACCTATACTCACAACTCAAGTCCTAACCCTAACCCAAGGGGATCTAGAAGTGAGGAGGATGTTACAAACCCTAATAAACAAAACAAGAATTTCGTCCCCGATATTTAAGTTCGGGTTTACTTGTTTAACACATGATGAAGTGGATCAAAATTTGTAGGAGGTTTAGGTTGTACTTAAGGTGAAGAGTTCTGGATGTCACTGTTACATGACGTCCATCGACTCCCAGGTGTGCATCTCTTGGCCATGATTTGACTACAACACCTTGATTAATGTGACTCTCTTCTTCCGCAAGACTTGAACTGATGTATCGTTTACCCGGATCGACACCAAACAAACTGAACAATCAGATGCTACCATGCCCGATGTAGTTGTGATGTGCTGCTCCAGCCAAAGTAGGGGCCTCAAAAGTGAGGAGACTTGGAAGACGTCATGCAGGTTCTATAACTCTAGAGGTATCTCCAACCTGTATGCCAAGATACTGATCCACTCCATGATTGTATAAGGTCCCATAAACCGAGGACTGAGCTTCTTGTGCCACCGTACCAGGTAAATCCCATGCACCAAACATATCTTCCAGAAAACTCTGTCCCCTACCTGTAACTCCACCTTCTGATGTATCGCATCGTAGTACTTTGCCTGCTGGCTCTAAGCCTCAAGCATCTTGTCCCTATTCAACCGATTGTGCATATCCATGTCCTCGATATTATCTGATCAAAGTGCGTTCGAATCCTCGTTCTAGACCCAAGATAGAGGCATCTGAAACTTCCTCCCATATAAAGCATGATGGGGAGCCATCCCAATGCTGGCATGGTGGCTGTTGTTGTAAGAAAATTCGATCAATCGATGCAAGTGCTCCCAAGGATTCCCTGTATCTAGAATGCACAAGCGTAACATGTCAATCATAGTCCTGTTCGTCCACTCCATCTGTATGTCAGTCTGTGGATGGAATACGGTGTTGAAAACAAGCTGAGATCCCAAGTGCTCCTACACTGCCCTCCACTCTCTAGAGGTGAATTGACCATCTCTATCTGAAATGATAGCCCTGGGCACCTCATGGTACCGCACGAACTGCTCCACAAACAGACTCTCCAACACAACAACTGGAGCATCCTTCTGGATCGGAATGAACCTGGCTACCATGGTCAATCTGTCCACTATGTCCCAGATAGAATCATGCTTGGAGTGGGATTGAGATAGTCTATGTAAAAAATACATTGAAATGTCGTGAAACTCCACTCTGCACTAGTAGTGGTTGTAATAATCCTCCAGGGCTTTTGCATTCGGCCTTCACCCACTGGCGTGCCTTACAGTGCGTCACAAAGTTGATGACATCCCTCTTAATCTCGGGCCAATGTATATCCCTCCGCAGGTCTGCCATCATCTTGGTGATCCTGTGGTACACCAAGTACCATGTGCAGTATGCCTCCCTAATAATGTCCTCCTGGATCCCACCTCCTGCTAGTAAATAGACACGGCCCTAGAAATGAATGAGTTCATCATGCAATGAATAATCCTCGGACTAGCCATCCATCAGGGCTCTGAATAAAGGAAATAGCGTCGCATCCTACCTCTATTGTGCCTAATATAGTCTCAAATATTGCACACAATGCTCAAAGATGCCATGTATTCCGCATATATCGCCGGATTAGCTCTGGAAACCAATGTGATCTGCATGTCCCACAGCATCCTCACCAACTCCAAGGTCATCACTCAGGGCTCCGATCCTGAAGTGCTAGCCCTCCTGCTCAATGCATCATCTACCTTATTTGAATTGCCCACGTGGAAGTGCATCATATAATCATAGTCGCATAAGAAATCCAACCATCTCCTCTATCGCAGGTTCAAGTCTTTCTGAGTATTGATGTACTTGAGATTCTTGTGTTCTGAGAAGATGTCACAATGAACCCCATATAGATAGTGCCTCTAGATCTTCTAGATGAAGATCACAACCCCAAGCTCTAAGTCGTGCATCAGATAATTCTGCTCGTGCTTCTTCAACTACCTCAAAGCATAAGTTATAACATGGGTGTGATGCATAATTACAACACCAATACCCTGGTAAGAAGTATCAGTATAGATTTGGAATCCCTCCTTCCCAGATGGAAGGGCAAGGATAGGAGCCGAGGAGAGCCTACCCTTCAACTCCTGGAATGCTTCCTCGTACTGCTCGGTCCATGTACATGTTGCATTCTTCTTTGTCAAGGACGTGAGGGGGAGTGTTTATCCTTGAGAACCCTACATGAACTTGCAGTTGTAGCTCGCTAGTCCCAGAGAACTACGGACATCAGAACCTGACTTCGGCTATGGCCACTCTTGTACTGCATGTACCTTGGTCGGGTCCACTACCAACCTAGCTCTATTGATGATATGGCCACGGAATGCCATCTCCTGCATCCAGAAATGACACTTCATAAACTTCGTAAACAGCTGGTGCTCCCGCAGCTTCCCCAAGACCAGTGCTTAGTGTCGGGTGTGATCCTCCTCGGTCGTGGAGTCGACAAATATATCATCAATGAAAACTATCATGAACTCATCCAAGAACAGCTCAAATACCCAGTTCAGCAAGCTCATAAATGCGGAGGGGGCATTTGTGAGTCTGAAAGGCTTCACAGTAAACTCATACAAACCATATCACTAGATAAATGTTGTCTTTGGTATGTCCTGCTCCTGAAATCGCAATAGATACTATCCTGACCTTAGGTCGAACTAGGAGAATCAGTGTGCACCCATCAGATGATCAAACTGCTCGTTAATCCTCAATAACAGATAGTGTTTTGTACCATCAATCGGTTGATCTTCCGATAATAAATGCAGAATCGAGCGACCTGTCCTTCTTCTTTACAAACAAAACTAGAGCTTCCTAATTTGACGAGCTAGGCCTAACAAATACTGATTCCACCAGCTCCAGAAGTTATGTCCGGAAATCTACAAACTCCTTTGGTGCCATCCGGTAGGGTGCCCTAGAGAGATGCCTCGCTTCGAGTACCAGCTAAATGTGGATGTCTACCTCCCTATGAGGGGGTAGTCTGGACAACTTCTCCGTGAAGACATCAGAGAAGTCCCGAACCATTGAGACATCATCAATGGAGGTCTCCGCCTCCACCATCTCGAAGCAAATCAGATACACCTCATCTCCCTGCTCATGGGCCTTGACATCCTGCATAGATAATAGTAAAATATGAGAGACGGGTGTAATACCTTCGATTACCACCTCCGAGCCTTCGTGTCGCTATGTGATCCTCCTTGTTAGGCAGTCAATTAGGGAATGGTGCTAGTGCTGCCAGGTCCTGCCTAAGATCATGTCGAAGCCCGAAATCCTCAAGATCATCGTCAGAGTGTCGAACAGTTTTCCTCCTGTAACATGCCTCAGGCAACTAGACCCCTAGGGTCGTTTTGTCATGACTAGGTCATGACAAAACCCTAGGAAGCACTAAAGGGTTGGGTGAACGTGGGAATTAGTGTGTGAACCACCTTGTTCTACAAATAGTAGAATTCCAATTACTAGCTTAGGGATGACCCTAGGGCTTCACCACGACTCCATGACCCCACCACAACATCTCTAACTCATTAGAGGGTCCATTAGAGCCATGCAGACCAATTGGAGTCAACAAAAGAGACCAAGTTGTCAAAGGTCAATCTTAAGCCTAGAAAGTCAACTTAGCTCAATTTGGGTCAATTGACCACCTAAGTGTTAAATTTAGCTCACCTTTAGTCTCTTGGCATCATGGGGGACGCAATGGCCCAAAAATCCATATGTCTAAGTCACCCAAGTGGCTAATTTGGACAAAGTCCACCCATAGTTCCATTTGGTCAATTTTGGCTAACCTAGCCCAATCCAAGTGGGATAAGCCCAAACTAGTGTGGCTCGTAGGTGTCAGAGGTGGAGATACACCTTTGTGGCCCACCAATTTCAGAGATTGGTGACTAGGAGAGAGAGAATGGGATTTTCCCCTATTTGGAGAAGAGAGAAAATGTGAGCTTAATGGCCGTCATGGTCATGGAGGCTCCATAACCCCCCCCCCCCCCCCCCCCCCCCTCTTTTATGGGACTTTTACTCCTCTGAGGGAGAGTAAGAGTTTCCATGGGGTGGCTGGCCATTGGGGTGGCTAAGCCCCCTTAATTTGGCTGAAACCGAAAAACTAGGTTTTTGGCCATTAATGGTGTTTTATGAAAATGGGGAGTTACAAGCCTCCTCTCCCAAATCCCCTCTTTAAGGATCTTCACTAGAGCAAGGGCAAGCCTTTCCCCCGATCATTTCTAAATTTCATTGAGGTTGGTGTAGGAGTTGTAGAGAGCCCAAGCTCGGTGGCCGGAAATGGTGAGGAGGCAAAGCACTCGCGTTCAAGCCGCAAACCAGATCCTCCTCTACTCCTTTTTCATGGATTAGATCGTAGGAATGTTTAGAGAAATGAATCGGGCTCAATTGAGCCTGATCAGGGGGAGTTTTTCCACTAGGTTTTTCATGAAAAAAGAGGGTGTCGGGTTTGCCGGAATCCGCCGTCTCCGGCGGCCAATCCACCGACGACCGATAGCCCTCACCTTGACGGAGGTGGTGGTCGCGGTGGTTGGCCGGGGAGGTGGCCTTAGGGTTGGGAATTGGGGCTGGAGTTGGCTCCAGGTCGGGTTGATCGGGACCGTTGGCTGGAGGAAGAAGAAAGCCAGCCGCGACCCGATCATGCTTTAAGATCTGTATAGATCTCGATGAATTAAACTTTAGGATATATGTATTTATGTCACAGAAAATCAGCTACCTTACGATTTAAATTTAAAATACTCAGAGGCCTTTTTCAGAAAAAGTGGTCAACATAAAACTTGTATCCCTATGAGTCTAGTTTATTTTAAAAATAATTTGAACCAATTTGGAGTTCAGGTCAGACCGCAGTACTCATTTTGGTGGGGTCTATACTTAGAGTTGATCAGAGATTGTTTGGGGTGCCCCCATAAATCCTGACCTCCAAATGACTTGAAATTTGGAGCATGTGCCAATAATATCTAGATCTATAACATATCCAAAAATGACAATTTTTGGAAAAAATTTCTAAAGTTTTGTAAATCATTTCATTTTTCATGTAATGTTTAATTAAAGGGTCTAATTTTCACCAAATCCTCCCAAATTATGGTTAGTGGTCCTTAGGGTCAATATAGGACTCTGTATAAAATTTCATCCCATTTGAAGATGATTTGGTTTGGAATTTAGTAAACCCTAGCCTTGGCCTAAAAGGGTTATTTAGGTCAAAGTGTCCCTTGTGGGTATTGAGTGAACAAATCATCTCATCAGAGGTTGGCACTTGGGCCACTCATTTGTTATGATAATAAACACCTTCACATGGAGTTTGGGTGGATTAGGGTGGATTTGCCCTAGGACCCTAGTTCAAACCCTAAGATTAAACTTTGCGGGTTTGTGAAGGACATAGGGTGATATGTCATTGTATGGACTTTGTTTAATAGTGGGTTAACTGGTGTTAAGTGGTGCTCAGGATTGATGAAAGATCGTCTTTCCTGTGGAAAGAGAGAGAGAGAGAGTCAAAATACACTAAGGTTAGAGAAAGCATAACATTAAATGGGGTTGGCTATGGGTAGATACCAATAATATTAAGTACCTTGCGAAAGAGAGCTTTGGGCTTCAGCCCATCGTAATTCCTAGTGCCCTCGAGAGCCCTTCACAGGGAATGTCTTGGGCAGTCCAAGGTTAACTCAAACCGTAAGACTAAATTGAATACAAGAGTAATTAGAAATATTCTAGGATTTCACTTGCACTCACCCTATGTATATGGGAGGTCAGTCTTGTACAACCCCGTATCCGACGAGTAGGGTCCACAGGAACAAAACCCAGCGGTGCAGATCGCTCAGAGGCCAGACGAGCTCGGCAAGGAAATCAGAAGCCCGAGCTCGGCACCCGCCGACCCCGAGCTCGACACCCGCACACCCCGAGCTCGGCACCCGCCAACCCCGAGCTCGGCATTCATCGAGATCATTCCAGGTTTAATCAAGCTGACGCCGACTAATGGTGTCCCACCGATGGGCGAGCTCGTCATCCCAGCTCGCACTCGCACAGAGGAGCTTGGCAATTGCAGGCGAGCCGGATCTTCAGGGGTGGCCAGGCTCCCCAGCTCGCCCAGATCTATGAGGTACTTGTTAATGTTTTTCCCCCGCTGGTCTGCCCATAGCCCTTCAAAAAAGCAGAGTTTGGCGGTTGGCAGACCCAACCAAGGGTATTTTGGTAATTTCAGGTCAGTTTAGTTTGGTTATTGGCAGTTTAAATTCTGAAATCTATAAATAGGACCCAAGGGGTACCTCAGAAGGCATGCTTCATGTGCTCTCTTGCTCCAGCTTTCATGTGCTTTCTGAGGGTACCTTAGCTCCGCCTTTGGCTAAGGAGGGGAAGAGCTCTCAGATCTTTTGGGTGTGTGGTGGGTCCTCCCCGCCGAGACCTTGGGTCAACTCTTTCCTGTTTTCCTTTGTTGTTTTGCTTGCAGGAGCGAAGTAGGTGCGCGATCACCCCTTCCCCAAGGGTGAACTCCACAAGAGACCGTTTTTCGGTTTCAACATTTTGGTGCGGTGAGCGTGGAGCGTGGTTAGCACAAAAAAGCTTCAGCGAGCTCGATGACAGGAGGACAGGGATCTGACAGGCCGGACTCGCCGCCCCCCCCCTCCCCCGCCTCTGGCCACGGTGGGGATGTTTGAAGATTTCAAGAACAAGGTGATGGGCCTCGTCAAGTTCGCACTCAGCACGTGGGCCGAGTGCTCAACTCCAGCAGTCCAGATTGCAGCTGCCCCCTCTCTGGGCGAGGACGCGCCCGGCAGGCGAGCTGGGAAGGAAGTGGCCGAGGAGGGCTGTTGAAACTTGTGAAGTGAAAGTGGGCGAATAGAAGGCTTGGGCAACCTATCCGCGCGGACTACGCGGACAGAGTTTGCGGACTGCTAAGTCGGCAGGGATGTTGCAGGCGGTTTGCTCTGTGGCGGCCTGGGCGGTCTGTTCGCGCGGACTACGCGGACGGCAGCAGCAGTCTGTCAGGCCGGTGATTACTCAACAGGCAGTTGGATCCCAGGAAGTAACCGGGCGGATAGAAATCGTATCCGTGGAGTCCGGTTTGGAGCGAACTGATGAACTGGAGCTCGGCAGACCGGTTTGGCGTTTTCCTTGGTCTTGCTCTAGTGCAGCGGCAAGTGGAAACCGTGGAGACCGCCGGTCAGTGCGGATAGTAGCTGGAGGTCGCCCGGTATGGCGGGCTAGATCCAGTGTCCGCCAGTAAGTGCAGACTGGCCCTTGTGGCCAGTGGACTGGACTTGGTGTGATCTGAACCAAGTCCAGGTTGGCTCAGTCCGGGGAGATCGCGAAGTGGAGCGCGGGCTGCTTTCTCAGTCCGCCAAGTCTAGTAGAAGTGATGCCTTGATTGCTAGCTTGGGGGATGCGGACTGGAGGATTGCCTGTGCAAGAGCGTGCAGACTAGAGCTGGAGTCCGCTGAGTTCGGTTTAGCCTTGTGATGAGGTTATGAACTCAGGAGTGCGGATTGGAGTTTTCTGTATAAGCAGACTGGATCGGCGTGTCCGCTGAGTCCGGCGGTGCCTTGGAGATGGAGGCAATGGACTCAGGAGGTGCGGACGGAAGCCGGGTGTCCGCTGAGTCCAGCAGGTGCCTTGATGGCGAAGCTGCGGGATCGGGTTATGCGGGCTGATGCCTTGTCCGCAGATTGGCGGACATAGATGTTGTGGAGTCCGGCTGTGGTGGTCCTGGCTTGGCCTCTGGCGGCAAGGCGGGCTGGATATTGGAGTCCGGCCTTGGAGAAGCTGGGGCGGACTGGCTATCTGTACAGGAGCGGCGAACTGAAGTGTGTGTCCGCGGGCTGGCGGACACTTGTTCTTGTTGCGGGATGTGGCGGTGTTCCTATTGGCTAGGGCGGTGACCATACTCATCATCGTGCCTATAAATAGGACCCATGTCACATCAGGAATTAACTAACCTAAACCGAAGTAAGTGAACAGTAATTGAGCTCGCATAAGTTGCTGCGGTCTGGACCTTGGAGTCCGCGCGGTTTTAGAGTTGACCGGTTGTGCTGTGCAGGTTGTGCGGATAGCGCTGGAAAACCAGGACTTGGCTCTGATTGTGGTCAGGGACAGTGCGGACTCTGCGGTTAAGCAACAGGCGGTAAACAGCAGGTCGCGTATAGCGACCAGGCGGTCTCCTCTTTGGCAACTTGGTTCGGGGTTCAGGAAGTCGCCTGCTTCAGGCGGACTGTTCCATTCGATGACGCAGCTCGTGCAGTCTGGCGGCTATGCGACCTCGCGGTCAGGCGGCCTGCAGATCGGCGGTGAAGAGCTAAGCATTGGAATAAGGGGTAGTCCGCGCGGCTTTGGTTGCGATCTGGAGACCTGGCGGACTGAGCGGACTCCACAGCAGTAGACCGACGACTTGGTGGTTGAGTCCGCGCGGCTTGATTTTTGTTTCTTGTCTTTGTAACTGTCTCTGCTCTCCTGGTGTGGGTCTTGGTGAAGCATGTCTCACCATGTATGTCTCGCCTTGTAAAGAAGTTTGCTCTTGATCAATAAAGAATCTTGTGCTGCATGCGTTGCTGGTTGTTACTGCTTTGTTGAGATAACCCCTGCTAACTCCACAATCCGGGAAAACTTTCAACAATATAAGTGGGGTGTTCTCCTCCAGGTTGTTGAGTTTCAACAAGGTATCCGAGGTGGCCTCTGCGGTTTTGTTGAATTTTAACATGGTATCAGAGCCAGGTTGTTGGAGTGGTCAAGCAGTGCTCAATGGAAGTAGTTGCTCTTCTATAGAGGAAACCAGTGGTAGAACCATGGCAGTGGAGGATGCAAGTTGTCTTGGTATTGATCTCCTTACAGTGACTAACTTTGAAAGGTGGAAGTCCTGTATGAAGAGCTTTCTTCTTGGCGAGGACCTTTGGGAGGTTGTATGCGGAGCAGGAAGGCAAGAGGATACTGCTGGCAATGCTTAAGAGATGAGAGCTTGGAAGGAGACAAATGTGAAAGCGGAGTCTATTCTCAAGCAGGTGATCTCATCGGAGCTCTTGGACCACATCAGTGGATGTCGGTCAGCTGCGGAGGTTTGGACTTCCCTTGATGGGTTGTTCAGGAAGAAGGTGAAGGTTGCTGCTGAAGATGGTCCCTCTACTTCATATCAGGAAGAAAGGAGTATTTCTCCTAGGCGTGATAGGAAGAGGAAGGAAGGACCAAGATGCTATAAATGCAAGCAGCATGGTCATCTTCGGAAGGAGTGCAAGGTTGTCTTGCTCTCGGCGAACATAGCTCATGTCGGAGGTAAGGAGAAGAACGTAGTTGGGACTTCAACTAGTTCTGGAGCTGATCGGATGAATGCCAGTGATAGTGCAGCTATCTGGCATGAAAGACTGGGGCATGTAGGGATGGACAAGCTGAAAGCAATGGCGGAAAGAAGACTCGTAAGAGGCTTGCCTAGATTGTCATCCTATGGCGATGGTCGGGGGTGTGCGGGATGTCAGGAAAATGGAGCCTATCGCTTCATGGTTGATAAAGCACAATCCAGATGTAAAGCACCATTGGCGATTGTCCATTGTGCTCTGGTGGGACCGACCGTCACGGCCAGTCTTGGAGGCAGCAGGTTCATGCTGATATTGGTTGATGACTATTCAAGGTATACATGGGTATACTTAATGAAGAAGAAGTCCAACATGGTACACTTGTTAGTGGAGTTCAAGAGGCTTGTGGAAGGCTAGCTTGGCCGGAGGATCAAGGTGTTGAGGACAAGTTTCGGTGGTGAGTTTGGCTCAACCGAGTTCTCACACTTTTGCAGGAAGCAAGGGATCCTGAAGGAGATTTCTTGTGGACATACTTCACAACAAAGTAGTATTGCAGCTCGGATGATCTGTTGGTTAACGGAGACCTGCAAGTGCTGGCTTCAGAGTAAAGGCGTTCCGAAGGCTCTTTGGGCGGAAGGGATGGCCTGTGCTGCTCATGTCACCAACCGGATGCCTCTTAGTCTGATCGTAGTGAAGACTCCTTATGAGCTGATGTTCGGAGTGAAGCCCTCAGTGAAACATCTTCGGGTGTTTGGATCTACCTGCTACATACACTCTCCGGGTACTCTCAAGACAAAGTTAGTCTTTGTTGGGTATGATGAGCAGAAGAGAAGATGGAGGTGTATGGATCCTACGACGAAGAAACTCATAGTGTCGAGAGACATTGTCTTCGATGAGTTGACGCTATATTGGGGTAGCTCTCATGTGGAGCTAGAGATAAGCAGGTCAGATGTTGGGCTGAAGGAGGCTGCTGCTAAGGAAGTGGAGTTGCCTGAGTCACCAGGTACTCCAGGTTGTTCTAGCTCCGGGGCAAAGGCGTCAGAGTCGGGAAGAAGGGGGAGCGATGCTCCAAGATCTTCTGGCTCGAAGGCGGAGCCTTCCGGTTCAGGAAGCAGGGGGAGCGATGTTCCAGGCAGTTCTTGTTCAAGAGGGGAGTCTTCTGGGTCTTGTAGCATGGGGAGCGTTTCTCTAGGTGCTCTTGGTTCCAGTAAGGAGGCATCTTGTTCAGGAAGCACGAAGAGCATTGTTTCGGGTTTGCCTGGGAACGGAGTTGGTTCAAAAGCAGCGGGGGTGGTTAGCCATGATCAGGTTCTTCGGAGATCGAAGAGGATCAGTAAGCCACCAGCTCGATATAGCGAAGGGAACACGACAGACTTGGTTCCGTGTTTCCTTGTTAACCCTCAGGTCGAGCAAGGTTCTTCTGGCTTTGACGACCCCACTAGAATCAAGGAGGTGGTTGACACCAAGGCTGAAGAGGTGACTTCTCTCAGAGGTAACAAGGCTTGGGCTTTTATGCCCAAGGAAGTTGGTGATACTCCTGTGATGCATGAGTCGATGTTGAAGCTGAAGAAGGCAGAGGGAAGCATGACTCCTTTTTGGAGATGCTGGAGGGCTCCCTCATGGTCCATGATATGCGGGGCGAGGACTATATCTTGGACATCTCTTCGTAGATGCTATCGGAAGGACCAGGTGCAAGGTTACGGGAGCTGCTGGAGTTATTCACCACTTATCACTTCAAGGGGGAGTGTTGAAACTTGTGACGTGAAAGTGGGCGAATGGAAGGCTTGGGCAACCTATCCGCACGGACTACGCGGATAGGGTTTGCGGACTGCTAAGTCGGCAGGGATGTTGCAGGCGGTTTGCTCTGTGGCGGCCTGGGCGGTCTGTTCGCGCGGACTACGCGGATGGCAGCAGCGGTCTGTCAGGCCGGTGATTACTCAACAGGCAGTTGGATCCCAGGAAGTAACCGGGCGGATAGAAATCCTATCCGCGGAGTCCGGTTTGGAGCGTACTGATGAACTGGAGCTCGGCAGACCGGTTTGGCGTTTGCCTTGGTCTTGCTCTAGTGCAGCGGCAAGTGGAAACCGCGGAGACCGCCGGTCAGTGTGGACAGTAGCTGGAGGTCACCCGGTATGACGGGCTAGATCCAGTGTCCGCCAGTAAGTGCGGACTGGCGCTTGTGGCCAGTGGACTGGACTTGGTGTGATCTGAACCAAGTCCAGGTTGGCTCAGTCCGGGGAGATCGCACAGTGGAGCGCGGGCTGCTTTCTCAGTCCGCCAAGTCTAGTAGAAGTGATGCCTTGATTGCTAGCTCGGGGGATGCGGACCGGAGGATTGCCTGTGCAAGAGCGTGCGGACTAGAGCTGGAGTCCGCTGAGTTCGGTTTAGCCTTGTGATGAGGTTATGAACTCAGGAGTGCGGATTGGAGTTTGCTGTGTAAGCAGACTGGATCGGCGTGTCCGCTGAGTCCGGCGGTGCCTTGGAGATGGAGGCAATGGACTCAGGAGGTGCGGACGGAAGTCGGGTGTCCGCTGAGTCCGGCAGGTGCCTTGATGGCGAAGCTGCGGGCTCGGGTTATGCGGGCTGATGCCTTGTCTGCAGATTGGCGGACACAGCTGTTGTGGAGTCCGGCTGTGGTGGTCCTGGCTTGGCCTCTAGCGGCATGGCGTGATGGATATTGGAGTCCGGCCTTGGAGAAGCTGGGGCGGACTGGCTATCTGCACAGGAGCGGCGAACTGAAGTGTGTGTCCGCGGGTTGGCGGACACTTGTTCTTGCTGCGGGATGTGGCGGTGTTCCTATCGGCTAGGGCGGTGACCATACTCATCATCGTGCCTATAAATAGGACCCATGTCACATAAGGAATTAACTAACCTAAACCGAAGTAAGTGAACAGTAATTGAGCTCGCGTAAGTTATTGCGGTCTGGACCTTGGAGTCTGTGCGGTTTTAGAGTTTACCGGTTGTGTTGTGCAGGTTGTGCGGATAGCGCTGGAAGGCCAGGACTTGGCTGTGATTGCGGTCAGGGACAGTGCGGACTCTACGGTTAAGCAACAGGCGGTAAACAGCATGTCGCGGATAGCGACCAGGCGGTCTCCTCTTTGGCAACTTGGTTCGGGGTTCAGGAAGTCGCCTGCTTCAGGCGGACTGTTCCATTCAGTGATGCAACTCGTGCAGTCTGGCGGCTATGCGACCTCGCGGTCAGGTGGCCTGCAGATCGGCGGTGAAGAGCTAAGCATTGGAATAAGGGGTAGTTCGCGCGGCTTGGGTTGCGATCTGGCGACCTGGCGGACTGAGCGGACTCCACAGCAGTAGACCGGCGACTTGGTGGTTGAGTCCGCGCGGCTTGTTTTTTATTTCTTGTCTTTGTAACTGTCTCTTCTCTCCTGGTGTGGGTCTTGGTGAAGCATGTCTCACCATGTATGTCTCGCCTTATAAAGAAGTTTGCTCTTGATCAATAAAGAAGCTTGTGCTGCCTCCATTGCTGGTTGTTACTGCCTTGTTGAGATAACCCCTGCTAACTCCACAATCCGGGAAAACTTTCAACAATATAAGTGGGGTGTTCTCCTCCGGGTTGTTGAGTTTCAACATGGTATCCGAGGTGGCCTCTGCAGTTTTGTTGAATTTTAACAAGGGCCGGGGGTGCGAGCTCCCCGGGCGCGAGCTCTTCCCTGGCTCGACAGGCAGAGGCCATGTCGGCGAGCTGAGCCCGCGAGACGCGCCAGCTCGCCCAGTAGGGGGAGGCAGCCCCTTCAGCGAGTTGGTCTCTTCAGCTCCAGTTCCAGAAGGGTTCAGGGAACCCGAGATGTCTTAATACACCGGGAAGGGGGACCCGGTCCAGCACGTCCAATGGTTCGAGGACGTAGTCTCAATCCGGCAGATGTCGGATGGGTTGAAGTGCCGACTCTTCGCCATCACCCTCAAAGAGAAGGCGAAGGAGTAGTTCCACCAGATGCCGGCCAGCTCCATCTACTGCTTCGAGGACCTGCGTCGAGTGTTCATGTTGAGGTTCACTACCTCGAAGAGGACGAAGAAGGTGAAAGTCCACCTAGTGTCAGCTAACTTCAACTATGGGGGGGGGGGTAATAGGTGACGTGCAGTGTTTTTGCGGAATTTAAAATTGTACCTGCACAAGAAAACAAAACACCAAAGCACAGAAGGTACAAAAACAATTTATAGTGGTTCCCTGATTTGGGTACATCCACTTTCCCCCTTCGACCTATCTCCCAACAAGGGACGACTCGGTCTCTTCACCAACAGGATTGAAATCCAATCCTTGTACTATCGGAAGGAACCCTTCCACGCGTAGGAGTCAACACTCCCACAACACGGGTTGTACCCAACCCTTACAGCTAGGAACCAACGTTCCTTTACAAAAAAAATAAACTAGAATGTACAAGAAATACAAACTACGTTTGGAGACTACGGTGTCCCTCTTCGTTGACGACATGTTCTTGAAGTCCACGAAGAGTCCACAACTCTAGATCTCTCTTGGAGAGAATCTCCCCGGAACCGGCGGCGGCAAGATGGGCGGCGGCTTGGTTCACGGGATCGGCAGCGACAACGATGTGCGGCTGATGTACTTTAGAGATACAAACTTTGTAGCAAAGCAAGCTAGGTCTTCCAACGGTCACACTAGGATCAATCGTCTCGATCGATTCGGACGGGGAAGGTTTTCCCGATCAACAAATCAAGAGCCAAAGGATCTCCGGTTAGACACGTGAGACGCTAAGCTAGGCTAAGCTACTGTCGACCGGAGATCTGGAAGAAACCACGATCAAGACCGGCGATCAACTCTCTCAAGCGGCGACGGCGGCGACGGCGGAGCGGAACTCGCGATCTAGGTTACGTCGCGGCCCGTGTTTCGTCTTTTTCTCCGTCTCTTTACTGTTCAAAAATACGCCTGTATTTATACTGTAGACAACTTCAAGATGACCGTTGTGGGTCCCATAAGAAGCAACCCTAGTTCCGGTTCAACACAGTGCCAGCGGCAGAATCCGGTCCAGCTGTTTCCAGAAAAATTGCCCAAGTCAAAATCGGCGAGAATCGAAGGTGATTCTTGACGAATCGGCGAGAATCAGTTAGTGATTCTCGACGATTCGTCGAGAATCACTAGTGATTCTCGCCGAATCACTTGATGATTCTCGCCGAATCACTTGTTGATTCTCAACGAATATTACTTGGCCATGAACTGCTCAACGATGGGTTCGGCGAGAATCACTAGTGATTCTCGCCGAATCTTACTTGGCACCGCTTTGAGGTAGCCGGATAGAGTCTGCGAGAATCACTAATGATTCTCGACGATTCGGCGAGAATCACTTGGTGATTCTCGTCGATTTATACTTACACGATTTTTCGTCTTTCCACCCATGATGTGCTCCTTGACCCATCCTTGCACCTTGTCTGCTCTTGCAAGATCACAGCCCTGTACTTGAAAGTAAGTGCACTCCAATAGAGAGAGTACACGTAGGCCAACACACTGATCTGCTCAACGAGGGATTACGTCGTGCAGACCCGTGTATATTGACCTACTGCACCCGGACATTGGTGTGCACTTAGCGCGGAATAACTGCAAGCACAACTTAAGAGGTTTCATCAAATATATTGTGAATTCATCTTAGCTTGACAGGTGGCTTCCTCAAATCCAGGTAATTGTGGGTACAATACCCAACAATCTCCCCCTATTTGACGAAGCCAAAATCCTACCAGCTAAGATGAATAACACCAACCAGATAATATAAACAACATTCAGAATTTAAATATGCAGCACAAGAGAATATAGGCAAACAAATCAAGACTTAAGTCATTCATAAATTCAAATACATATATATATATATATAATCTCAAGATTGTTCATATAATAACAATAACGTTAATTGTTCTTAAGAGAGAATGACAGGCTATAAATTTTTGACTATTTTTCTTTGGCTAAGTCATCCTTGCGTTTTTGAGCCAAATGCTTCTTTCTTTGCCTCTCCATATACTCTTTAGGCTTCGGATAATATCTAGGAGGAGGAGCTTTATCTGCCGCAGTGTTGGTCCTGAAGAAGATGTTCCGTTTTGCTTCATACGTCCTGTGCATCTCCCACTCATACTGGCTGTATACATCGTTTCGATTGATTTCCCCTTTTTCCTGTAGCCAGAATGTGTCCAATATGATACTCTTGGATACCGGACTCCACTTTTCGTTTCTTACTTCCTCCTCCTTCAGTCTGATTCTCTTTTCAGCTTGTGTTTCCTTTGATGTCCCTTCTTGAGATTTTCTCTTGTCCCTGGCTTTTGCTAGGGCCTCTTGGTCAAACATGGCCATACGTTTTGCTTTGGAAATAGCCCTAGCATCAGCATCACTTAAGGGAACTTCTGCAGCACTTACTCCCTCAGCAGCCATAGTAGTCTCAGGATCATGAATACCCGCAGGATTTTCAGGCAAATCGACGCCTAACGCCTGTTGGAGCATCCACCAGCAACTGTCATAGACATATTTGTTTGACTGTTCAAAGTTGTTGATCATGACTTCCCGAAGCTCAGCCATCTTAGCTATATATTCTTTCTCCCCCTTTTTGGCTTCGATTGCGATGGAGTTTGCATAAGAATGCAGGGAGTCATCAATATGCTTTGTAGTCCTGGAGAATTCAGTGACCAAGGCTTGTTGATTGGTGTTGAGAGTTACCATATTGCCATCAAACTTTTGAATATTATTTGCTACGACATGAGCATTCTGATTCACTACGGCAATAATATCGGTGTTCTTTTTCAATCCGTCCATAAGAAGAGTGACATCTTGGCCGGCCGTTGTATACTTAGCTTCAAACTTCTTTTCCATCACGTCCAGTTTGTGATTGATCTCCACCATGTTCTTGAGCATGAGATTCTCCGATTTCTTAATTCTTTTTAACATTTTATCCTGAGCTTTCTCAAAAGATGCTTTGAGCTCATCCACTATACCCTGAATGACATTCACGGTGTGATTGTCTAGATCATCTCGTAGTGGATGAGCCTGAGGCACTCCTTGGCCTTGTGCTTCAGCAGATTCACCTGTAGAGCTGGACACGAGCACAGCCTCTAAGGGGGAATGCGTGCAGCCTCTGTAGATTTCTCGGACTCCCCCTCCACTGGTGCACCAATGATCTCAGGAGCGATCTCAGGAGCGTGCTTGTCAAATGGAGCTTCAGTGATATACAGAGTCTCCAATGCTGCATGTCCCTCATTGCCTTCTTCCTCACCTTCATCATCCATGAGATCATTCTCATCAGCATCATCTTCCAACCCTTCGTCAGCAGTCTCCTCTACATTAGCTTCGGCTCCTTGATCGTTCAGGTTCAGGGCCTCCTCATTCTCCAGCACAGTTTCATTTTCTTCTTGTATATCTGCCACTGCATCTCTGGCCATCTGGGAGATGTCAGATACGATATCAGCATAAGTGGGTAGAGGCTCCCCCTCAATTCCTGCAGTCAAAGCATCAGGAATTTCACTGGGGATAACTAAGGAATCATCCACGGTTCTGGCCTCGGCTGGAGATACTTCCTGTTGTTCTACCACGGCAGCCTGCCAAATGCGCCTCTCCCATCTGTCAAAAACACTCGAGTCCATTTTCTTCAAGTAATGTAGAGGAACACCTTTACTCATATCATACTTATCTCCATTCAACTGATTGAGATACAGACTGATGATTCGGCCAAAGCTAGGAGATCTCAGGGTGTCCTTTATCTTCTCAAAGAGCAATGCCCCCCAGTTGAATCCTTTTTTCCAGACAATTGCAACTAGGATCTTGAACATGTCAGCAGAGATGTGGTCATGAGAACCCGGTTTGCATATGAGTACCTTCCAAACGATGTCTGATAGAAGTTTCCCTTCTTCATTCATATCATTTCGCTTTATCGACCGAGTTCCTCGAGCGAGACCACAGAATAATAGAGTCCTGGTTTTGTCTTCTTCCTCAAGATAATCCTCGTGCTCCGAGCTAGTGAGCTGCAAGTATTGGTTAGCTTGTTTGCAGACATCTTGATCGTTGTCCCTGCAACCTTGCTCTTGATGAGAGAGTCTTCATTTTGGAGTCTGGCGGTAGCGAAGAACTCCAGCACCTCCTTGTCCAAGATTTTACACGGGTGCTCCAGTACGAATGAGAGTCCAGCCACTTCCAGCATAATAATGATGTTTCTGAATTCGTCAGAGGCATGAGAGAACCCTGTTCGAACCAGCTCGCATCCAGTGACCAGCCCAGCGGTTGTCCTTGGAGCCATTGCACACCTAGGGAGAGAATCCCTAATCCACGCTTAATCAAAAGGCAAAAGGGAAGCGACATTAGTGATAACGTCCAAGTACGGGTGAGGATGTGGTTACCTAAAAGCGTAGACGGTGAGTTAGTTCAGTGAAGACGATGGACACCCGGTAGGTGCCCGCGATTGTGATTGATCGCAACCGCAGAGAAATCCCTGGAAGGAAGAATCGGCGAGAGACCTTTGGTGAGCTTCCTGCGAGAGATCTTCGGTGAGCGTCCTGCGGGATGTCGACGGAAGCCTTCACGATTCGGCGAGAGACCTTCGGGAAGATGCTTCCGGGGATCTTGCGGGAAGGCGTAGGGCAATCGGCGAGAGTCCAGCTGTTGTCGATCCCTGCTGTTGTCGACGAAAGAGGCGATCAGCGAGTTTAAAACGGATTTCCGTGAGAATGTGAAGAGTCGGCGGGAGACTGCGCGATATCGACGGGATTTAGAAGGGATTTTAACGGGTTTCCGTTTGTCTAAGTTAATTTAAAAATCCTCTAAATATGTAAATACTTCTTAAAGCCAATCTATTTGGGGTTTGAGCCGGCTTTTCTATACATTTCTTGATGGCCAGATTTCCATTGATGTATCTTCGTTAGTTTTCAGCGAACCGATTTACGCCTGTAGATGTGAGTTCTCGAATCAACCAGTGGAATTACCGATAACTCTTTAAAGATGTATCTAAGGTTTATATTCACCGTGTTAACCTATCCTTAGATGTGCACACATATATGTATATATATATATAAAGATATATATATATATGTAAATGTCGATAGAAAATGACTCAAGTTTTGGGGCTGATGAAAAATACCTGGGATTATGAGAGTTATCATTTAGCCTCTCTGACTAAGACATACCATGTGCTCGATGTGAGTATGCCCATATAGATATCACTGCTGTTATTCCAGATGCATGTTCCAATTCAGTCTTGAAACATCTACTGTCTAGTTCCCATCATATTTACGGGAACCTAGACTACCCTGCAAGAAAAAATTACTTTACCTTAGGAACCCAAACCATATTGGGTCCTAGGTTCTTGTTAGTATAACCACTGGAATGCCTTCCCTCAGAAAACCTGTCAGGAAGACTACCTCTGCCCAGAAAATGTGGATAGGCCCTTGCCCTTGACACAGAGGGGTTGTGCCAACAGTCGATGGCAAAGTGTCCCACTTTGCCACAGCACCAACACGGGTGAATGTTGTATCGCCGTTTCTGACCTGATCTAGTGACTGAGGTAGTCATGGTCCTAGGTCTAAACAGGATAGGGCATGATCTCCTCACAAAATTTCCTCTTCCACCGTGACACGTGGAAGGGTGGAAGGAATGCATGTTGCGAGCGTCATGAGGCCGGGGAGGTGGTGCCTTCCTTTCAGGCATCCCCCTTCCTGAGGCCCCATGAAAACTTACAGCATGACTTCTAACCTCCCTGTCCTGTTTCCTCGGGTGGTGAGAAGCGTTCTGTGAGCTGATACATGCAGATTTACACCGAGTTGAGGCAGTGGCAGAGAATACAAAGGGCTCAGAATGAGCCTTGGGTATTCTCTCATGGGTGGCCCTGACGGCCCTTGCACTATGGGTGTCTCCACATGAGGACAGATCACCCTTGCAGTGACCACGATTATTCCTGTGGTCATACTTGAAGGCATGATGAATACCCTTCCTGCTTGGAGTGGGGGGTCGGAATACCGTTTCCCCATTTCTCCACGAATTGATAATTCATGAGATCCACCCGTTTTCTTCCTTTCTCTTCATAGCATCAACCTTGGAAAAGTTTGATACTATCCTTTTCTCAATCTCTAGACTACTCTCTAGATCAGAGATTTTAGAGTCCTTGACCTTGTTGGATGCCAATTGGAGAACCAACAAGATCTTCAGCCGTGCAATCTCCTGTGCTTGTTCTTCAACAAGAAGGTTGCTTTTCTGAAGGGCTCTCTTCAGGGAATCAGGATTTTCTGAAGGAAAGCAGTTCCTGTCTTCAGAAACTTCAAGAGAGACGGGGCAAGATGAGGAAGTTACCTGCTCATCAGAGTCATTGTCACTAGTGGCAGTGACCGTTGTGTCATCCTCATCAGAACTGCTTTCCTCACTGGCTTCTTCAGTCTCTGACACGGACACTGGAGCTCGGATGCTGTCCGATAGATCCTTGCCTTCATCTTCAGAGGCGAGGACCCCCACATAGGCTTCATCCTCTGGTTGACAGCAGATTCCAGCTTTCTCTGACCCCCCCCCCATCAGTTCTGAGATCATCACCCACATAGATTTAGCCGACCCACATTTTTCCAATCTAGAGCGAGAAGCTCCAGACCAGATATCCAAATTAAATAATGAAAGTTCCGTCTCCGACATCTCAGCAATGCACTTGGGCACTTGGATATTCTTTCCAGAGTCGAAGGTCTTCATAGGAATAAAAGGACCCTCTTCCAGGATGAAAGATGCTCGAGGATCGATAGCATCCAAGTGATACGACACTCTCATCCTCCAGACGGGATAAAACTCCTTTGTGCATGTGGGGATTCTTAGTGGATATATCTCATGATCCAGCTCCATGCTTCTGACACTGGTGGCAGGATTCTACTCAAGGTGTAAACCTTTTTGATGAGGAACCTCCCTCTGATACCACTTGAAAGTCCACCTAGTGTCAGCTAACTTCACCTATGTGGGGGGGGAATAGGTGACGTGCAGCGTTTTTGCGGAATTTAAAATTGTACCTGCACAAGAAAACAAAACACCACAGCACAGAAGGTACACAAACAATTTATAGTGGTTCCCCGATTTGGGTACATCCACTTTCCCCCTTCAACCTATCTCCCAACAAGGAACGACTCGGTCTCTTCACCAACAGGATTGAAATCCAATCCTTGCACTATCGGAAGGAACCCTTCCACACGTAGGAGTCAACACTCCCACAACACGGGTTGCACCCAACCCTTACAACTAGGAACCAATGTTCCTTTACAACAAAAATAAACTAGAATGTACAAGAAATACAAACTACATTTGTAGACTACGGTGTCCCTCTTCATTGACGATGTGTTCTTGAAGTCCACGAAGAGTCCACAACCCTAGATCTCTCTTGGAGAGAATCTCCCCGGAACTGGCGGCGGCAAGATGGGCGGCGGCTTGGTTCACGGGATAGGCGATGACAACGATGTGCGGCTGCTGTACTTTGGAGATCCAAACTTCGTAGCAAAGCAAGCTAGGTCTTCCAACGGTCACACTAGGATCAATCGTCTCGATCGATTCGGACGGGGAAGGTTTTCCCGATCAACAAATCACGAGATAAAGGATCTCCGGTTAGACACGTGAGACGCTAAGCTAGGCTAACCTTCTGTCGACCGGAGATCTGGAAGAAACCATGATCAAGACCGGAGATCAACTCTCTCAAGCGGCGACGGCGGCGGCGACGGAGCGGAACTCGCGATCTAGGTTACGTCGCGGCTCGTGTTTCGTCTTTTTCTCCGTCTCTTTACTGTTCAAAAATACGCCTGTATTTATACTGTAGACAACTTCAAGATGACCGTTGTGGGTCCCACAAGAAGCAACCCTAGTTCCGGTTCAACACAGTGCCAGCGGCAGAATCCGGTCCAGCTGTTTCCAGAAAAATTGCCCAAGTCAAAATCGGCGAGAATCGAAGGTGATTCTCGACGAATCGGCGAGAATCAGTAAGTGATTCTCGACGATTCATCGAGAATCACTAGTGATTCTCGCCGAATCACTTGATGATTCTCGCCGAATCACTTGTTGATTCTCGACGAATATTACTTGGCCATGAACTGCTCAACGATGGGTTCGGCGAGAATCACTAGTGATTCTCGCCGAATCTTACTTGGCACCACCGCTTTGAGGTAGCCGGATAGAGTCGGCGAGAATCACTAATGATTCTCGACGATTCGGCGAGAATCACTAGTGATTCTCGTCGATTTATACTTACACGATTTTTCGTCTTTCCACCCATGATGTGCTCCTTGACCCATCCTTGCTCCTTGTCTGCTCTTGCAAGATCACATCCCTGTACTTGAAAGTAAGTGCACTCCGATAAAGAGAGTACACGTAGGCCAACACACTGATCTGCTCAACGAGGGATTACGTCGTGCAGACCCGTGTATATTGACCTACTGCACCCTGACATTGGTGTGCACTTAGCGTGGAATAACTGCAAGCACAACTTAAGAGGTTTCATCAAATACATTGTGAATTCATATAAGCTTGACAGGTGGCTTCCTAAAATCCAGGTAATTGTGGATACAATACCCAACAGAAGGTGTCGGAGTCCCTATTCCACATCAAGAAGGGAGTGAATGAGACGCTGGGAAGCTACGTTGACCGGTTCCAGGAGGTGGTCACCCAGGTCCAAGAGATGTCAGACCATAGTCTGATGATGGCCTTCACCCTGGGGCTGCAGCATGGATTCTTCAGGATGGAGCTGAAGAGAATACCCCCCCCCCCCCCCCCCCCCATCCTATGAGGAACTGATGGAGAGGGAGGCGAGAGAAGTTGACGGGGAGGCGTCAAATCCGGAGTTCGCCCGGAAGCTGACCTAGGGGGCCACAGAGGAAGAGAAGGAGCCAAGAGGAGAAAGAGGGCAGGAGGAGAGGAGAGCTGAGCCCGGTAGAGGGAGCAGAGGTAGATCCAGGGGAAGCAGCAGCCCAGGTGGAGGCGTCAGGAGCCCGACCGTCGGCTGGGCTGGAGGCCCGAGTGGCAGGGCCGGGGCAACAGAGAGGTTATCAAGGAAGGGACCACCACCGGGGGGCAAGATCAATTCCACGCCCCGGGCTGGAGGCAGGCCCAGAGGTCTCGACTCCCCGATCAAGAAGAGACTATAGCCATAGCCATAGGGGATAGGAGGAGAGTAGCAAGGAGGAGGAGGAGAGAAGTTAGGGTGGAGTTGCCCTACTGCGCCTTCCATCAAAAGGAAGGGCACGCCATAACCACATGCCCGAAGTTCCTCGAAATGAGGGGAAACATGGAGCAGCAGCAGCCGCAGGGGAGTCAGGAAGTGAGGATCGAGGAGGTCCTACCTCGGGCGGAGGAGGATCATTGTGAAGACCGGGTAGTTGTCGGGACCCGAGGAGGGATCGGGGTGATCCACGGGGGGTGGGGGTATAAGCCTCCCGGAAGGCGAGCCTTCATTCCATGTATCGCTGGAGCGTTGGCTCCACGTCCCAAACCCCACCTCACAAGAGAGGATCTCCTTCTCCAGGAGCGATATGCATGATCATAAGGATCCATTTTGCGATGCGCTGGTCATCCAGACAGCCATCGAATATTTTACCGTCTCCCGGATCTTCGTTGACAACGGAAGCTCCGTCAACGTCGTCTTTAAGAAGGCGTTTGACGCGATGAAGGTGGAGGAAAAGAGGGTGTTGGCCTCAGATGGGCCCTTGTTCGGATTTTCAGGGGAGTGTAAGGAGGCCGAAGGAGGAGTGGGGCTCCATGTCACCCTGGGGGGCAGTCTGGGAACTGCAGGTTCGTCATCGTGGACACCCCCAGTAGCTACACCGCCATCTTCGGGAGGCCCATCATCAACGCCTTCCGTTGCGTCCCCTCATCGTTCCATCAGTGCTTGAAGTTCAATGCTGAGGGGATTCAGGTTAGGGTCAGGGGGGACCCCAAGGTGGCACGAGAGTTCTACGTCACCGCCGTGAACTGAGGAGATTGAGCGATGGATGGAGGAGGCGGAGTAGGAAGCTGGCATGGAGGAGCTGGAAGAGAATAACTACACCGAGGTTGAGGTGTCAGGAGGAGATCAGGAGGAGTCAGCCGAGGCGATGGCCATGGAAGAAGAGATGGAGGTGGAGGTCCTCATCCCAGAGGAGAGGGATGTTGAAGAATGGGGGGAGCAGTCCATGCTAGAGGCTGCAGAGGAGGTGGTGGAGCTGGAGGTCCACACCTATGAAGGTAGGGTGGAGAAGGTCCGTGTTAGTGGAGCGCTGACCCCGGAGGCTCAAGGCAGTATACTGGAATGCATCCAGAAGAATGTGGACATCTTCACATGGAGCGCCGCAGAGATATCGGGGGTTAACGCGGATGTGGCTTGCCACCGCCTCAACTTGGACCTGGGAACACGCCCCGTCCAACAAAAGAAGAGGTCCACCACGGACAAGCTGACAGAGCCCATCAGAGAGGAGGTGACAAAGCTTCTCAAGGTCGGCTTCATGTCCGAGATCCAATACCCCGGCTGGGTCTCCAATGTAGTCATGGTTAAAAAGGGGGATGGTTGGTGGCGTATGTGTATCGACTTCTCCTTGCTTAATAAATCTTGTCCTAAGGATTGTTATCCCTTGCCTCGGATCGACGCGCTGGTTGACTCAGCCGTTAGTTTTTTTGTAATGAGTTTTCTAGATGCATTTTCAAGTTATCATCAAATCAGGATGCACCCCCGGACGTCAAGGATGTCTCGTTCATCACGGGGGATGGATGCTACTGCTACAAGATGATGCCTTCTGGGCTAATGAATGCAGGGGCGACCTACCAGAAGTTGATGGATAGGGTCTTTAAAGAATAGAAGGGGAGGAACCTGGAGGTGTACGTGGATGATCTCATGATCAAGAGTCTGGATGTGGACTCTCACCTCCAAGACCTAGAGGAGACCTTTGCTACCCTGCGCAAGTACAAGATGCGGTTGAACCCCCTGAAGTGTGTCTTCGGGGCAAGTATGGGGAAGTTCTTGGGGCATCTCTTCACCCTTGTGGGGGTCGGGACGAATCCCAATAAGGTCAAGGCTATCATGGAGCTGGGGTCGTCGTGGAATATTAAGGAGGTGCAGCGGTTGACGGGGAAACTGGCAGGGCTCAGTAAGTTCCTCTCCCGGGCTGGGGAGAAGTGCTCCCCCTTCTTCAAAACACTAAGAGGGGGCCAGAAATTCGAGTGGACCAAGGAGTGCGAGGAGGCATTCTAGGCCCTCAAGATGCTGTTGACGCAGGCCTCATTGCTCCAAGGGTCGAAGGAGGGCGAAGACCTGTTTTTGTATCTTGGGGTCGGGGCGGAGGCCTTCAGCTCCGTCCTAGTTCGTGAAGATGGGAAGAAGCAGCTCCCTATATACTACGTGAGCCGGGTCCTGAGGAAGGCCGAGCTCCGGTATCCAATTTTGGAGAAGCTGGCCTTCGCCCTGGTCATCTAAGCCCGGAGGTTGCGGCCTTATTTCCAGGCACACTCAATCTGAGTGGTGACTGACCACTCCCTCCGCAACATCTTCGAGGTGGTGGAGCATTCTGGTAAGCTGGCAAAGTGGTCGGAGGAGTTGAGTGAGTTCGACGTCTCCTTCACCCCCTGCCTCTTGATCAAAGCTCAAGCAATGGCTGACTTCTTGGCCGATTATGTGATTGAGGTGGCGGAGGAAGAGCTCGCTCGTCCGACTCCTTGGAAGGTGAAGGTAGATGGTGCCTCGGGAAGGCATTCCCTAGGGGTGGGGGTGATCTTGGAAAGTCCCTAGGGAACTAGAATTGAGCAGACGGTGGTGGTGCACTTCCCCATCACCAACAATCAGGCCGAGTATGAGGTTAAGAGGGGGCCAGAAATTCGAGTGGACCAAGGAGTGTGAGGAGGCATTCTAGGCCCTCAAGATGCTGTTGACGCAGGCCTCATTGCTCCAAGGGTCGAAGGAGGGCGAAGACCTGTTTTTGTATCTTGGGGTCGGGGCGGAGGCCTTCAGCTCCGTCCTAGTTCGTGAAGATGGGAAGAAGCAGCTCCCTATATACTACGTGAGCCGGGTCCTGAGGAAGGCCGAGCTCCGGTATCCAATTTTGGAGAAGCTGGCCTTCGCCCTGGTCATCTAAGCCCGGAGGTTGCGGCCTTATTTCCAGGCACACTCAATCTGAGTGGTGACTGACCACCCCCTCCGCAACATCTTCGAGGTGGTGGAGCATTCTGGTAAGCTGGCAAAGTGGTCGGAGGAGTTGAGTGAGTTCGACGTCTCCTTCACCCCCTGCCTCTTGATCAAAGCTCAAGCAATGGCTGACTTCTTGGCCGATTATGTGATTGAGGTGGCGGAGGAAGAGCTCGCTCGTCCAACTCCTTGGAAGGTGAAGGTAGATGGTGCCTCGGGAAGGCATTCCCTAGGGGTGGGGGTGATCTTGGAAAGTCCCTAGGGAACTAGAATTGAGCAGACGGTGGTGGTGCACTTCCCTATCACCAACAATCAGGCCGAGTATGAGGTTGTGATAGCAGAGTTGCGCCTGGCCAGGGAGCTGAGGGTGTTGGACGTGGAGGTCCTTACTGACTCCATGGTGGTAGCTTCCCAGATCAACGGGAATTCGAGGCGAGAGAGCCTACCCTGCGGCTATACTTAGCCAAAGTAAAGGGGTCATTGGCACATTCAAAACTTTTTCCATCTAGCACATGCTACGGGAGGAGAATGAGCAGGTCGATCAGCTAGCAAAGCATGGTCCCCGAGTGGGGGTACCATCACCGACCTATTCCGCCATTCCATCAAAGAGGGAGTGCTCATGGAGATAGATCAGCGGTCCTCGTGGATGGACTCGGGCACAACTTTCCTTTCCACGGGAGAGTATCCGGAGGGGGTGGACAAGAAGATGCTCAGGTACAAATCGGCGTACTACCTCCTCCGGGACGGGCAGTTGTACAGGAAGACTCTCTCGGGGATGTTGGCTCGTTGCGTGGCCGAGGGGGAAGTACAAAGAATCTTGGAGGAAGTCCACTCTGGGGAGTGTGGGAGTCACTCTGGGAGTCAGACCCTGGAAGGAAGGATCGTTAGGCAAGTGTATTTCTAGCCCACCCTGGGCCGCAATGCGACGGAGTTCGCAAGAAGATGCCACAAGTGCCAGCTGTTTACCCCTCTACAGATACAGCCGGCTCAGCGACTCAAGAGTATCACGCCCCCCTGGCCCTTTGCCATTTGGGGGATGGACTTGGTTGGACCGTTCCCCCAGGCCAGTGGGTAAATGAGGTTCCTACTGGTGATGATCGATTATTTCTCCAAGTGGTTGGAGGTGAAGGCGCTGGCCAAGTTGACTTCCTAAGTCATCAGGAACTTCGTTTGGGAGGAGATCATCTGCCGCCACGGGCTGCCCCAGGCCATTGTCACGAACAATGGGCCCAATTCGCCAGCGCGGAGTTTACTAGTTTCTGCGAGCACCTTGGGATCCACCTCAGGTTCGCCTCGGTCCACCACCCCAGGAGCAACGGGCAGGTGGAGGCCGTGAATAAGATTATTGTCAACCTCCTGAAGAAGAAAGTGGAAAATCTGAAGGGAAGCTAGGTGGAGCAGCTTCCCGCGGTTCTCTGGGCCCTGAGGACCACCTCCAACACAGCTACAGGAGAGACCCCCTTCAAGCTCTCCCATGGGTGTGAGGCAGTGCTCCCCATAGAATTTGAAGTTCAAATACCTCGAGTTGTTGAGGACGGGGAAGGCAGCGAAAAATGGCAGGCTGAGAACGAGGAAGAGCTGCGGCTCTCCCTTGACATGATGGAAGAGCTACGGGACCTTTCCACCGTCTGACAGGAAGAGGTGAAGAGGAGGATGGCTAGTTACTTTGACAAGCACGTCAGAGTCAAGCAATTTGTGGAGGGGACCTGGTACTGAAGAAGGTGGATGCGACAGGGAGGTCAGCAACTGTGGGAAAGCTCAACCCCAGCTGGGAAGGCCGATTTATTGTAAAAAGAGGCATTGAAATCAGGAGGGTACCGACTCCAAAATATGGAGGGTGAGACCTTAAGTCTCACCTGAAGTGGTGACAACTTGAAGCCCTTTTTTCCATAAAACATGTTAGTGATACTTTGATTTTTTAATAAAATTCTTTGACATGTCACTCCTGCCGCCTTAGTTTGTGTGAAAGGACGAAGTGTACTTAGACCCCGAGCAGATCCCGCTGTCAGGCTCTCACCTAGCTGGCAGGGCTGGAAGTCACTCGATGGTGTCAGCCTTGGACCCCGAGCAGATCCCGTTGTCAGGCTCTCACCTAGCTGGCAGGACTGGAAGTCACTCGATGTCATCCTTGGACCCCGAGCAGATCCCGCTGCCAGGATCTCACCTAGCTGGCAGGGCTTGAAGTCACTCGATGGTGTCAGCCTTGGACCCCGAGCAGATCCCGTTGTCAGGCTCTCATCGAGCTGATAGGGCTGGAAGTCACTCGGTGTCATCCTTAGACCCCGAGCAGATCCCGCTGTCAGGCTCTCAACTAGCTGGCAGGGCTGGAAGTCACTCGATGGTATCGACTCTGCACCCCGAGCAGATCCCGCTGTCAGGCTCTCACCTAGCTGACAGGGCTGGAAGTCACTCGGTGTTAGCCTTGGACCCCGAGCATATCCCGTTGTCAGGCTATCACCTAGCTGGCAGGGCTGGAAGTCACTCGGTGTCATCCTTAGACCCCGAGCAGATCCCGTTGTCAGGCTCTCACCTAGCTGGCAGGGCTGGAAGTCACTCGATGGTGTCAGCCTTGGACCCTGAGCAGATCCCGTTGTCAGGCACTCACCTAGCTGACAGGGCTGGAAGTCACTCGGTGTCATCCTTGTACCCCGAGCAGATCCCGCTGTCAGGCTCTCACCTAGATGGCAGGACTGGAAGTCACTCGATGGTGTCAGCCTTGGACCCCGAGAAGATCCCGCTGTCAGGATCTCACCTAGCTGACAGGGCTGGAAGTCACTCGGTGTCATCCTTAGACCCCGAGTAGATCCTGTTGTCAGGCTCTCATCTAGCTGGCAGGGCTGGAAGTCACTCGGTGTCATCCTTAGACCCCGAGCAGATCCCGCTATCAGGCTCTCACCTAGCTGGCAGGGCTGGAAGTCACTCGATGGTGTCAGCCTCAGACACCGAGCAGATCCCGATGTTAGGCTCTCACATAGTTGGTAGGGCTGGAAGTCACTCATTGTCATCCTTAGACCCCAATCAGATCCCGCTGTCGGGCTCTCAACTAGCTGGCAGGGCTGGGAGTCACTCTATGGTATCAACTCTGGAACCCGAGCAGATCCCGTTGTTAGGCTCTCACTTAGCTGACAGTGCTGGAAGTCACTCGATATCAACCTTGGATGCTGAGCAGGTCCAGCTGTCAGGCTCTCACTTAGCTGACAGGGCTGGAAGTCACTTGGGGAAGTCCTACTCTTCATATGGTGTCCGAGGAGTTTTGCATCTTTTCTAAGAATAGAGGGGGGGAAGAGACTCGGCACAGGCGAGTCAGAACTTGCAAGCCCAGCTCGGCCTCGGCAGAAGGGTAACAAGTCGGGCCCTGGGACCTCGCTGAAGGGAGGCGGACCCCGCCAGAAAGCTTCACCCCCACTCTGTTTTACTTGTGAAAATTCTGTAAATTTGGCCTTATATTGGTAAGGTTAGGGGGAGCTCGTGAGCGAGCTGGGGGTGGTGCGCCCAGGGCGGCGGGTAGCCCACCCCTGAATTATCCAAGAATCGGCGAGCTCTCAGAGTGTACTCTCACAAACGAGCTCTAACAAGTATCTTACTCGCAAAATATATCTACGAGAGGTCGCCCAAGGAAGCGTTCGCGAGCAAGCAGGGCACAGCAGGGACATGCAAAAAAGAAGGGGAGAAAAAGAGGGGACAAAAGTTATATCAAAAGTTTATATTTCTTTAAACATCAATAGTTACAGGGGACGCTAGCCTCGGCGAGGTTACAAAAAATGAAGAAAAACATAATATCAACCCTTTCCCCCTCGCCGGACTAATGATCATCCCCACCTTCGCCAGAGAGGTCCTGGAAGCCCTTCCCGAACAGCTCATCGAGACTGTCTTCCTTCTCACTGGGAGGCGTCGTCGGGAACATGCTCGGAATCAGGTCACGGACCGAAATCTCCTCGCACCCATCCACCAGCACTCCAGTGTCCTTCATCATCTGGAGGGTGCATTCGGCGGCCTGGATGGAGTTGATCTGAAACCTCTCAGAGAGGTCGGCCTCGCGAAAGATACTCGACCTCTTATAGGGGAGGGTAGGATCGGCGTCGCTGGCCGGGAAGAAGATCTCTGCCTGGCGGAGGACCTTTCGGCTGATGTTCTGATTCTCCTCCTTTAGCCTCACATTCGCCCCCTCCAGCTTGGCAAGCCGGACGCGCAGCTAGCCGATCTCCTCCCCCTACTGGGCATTGCGAGCCTGCAGCTCCCCGACGGCCTTGGCATCCTGATGAAAAAGGAAAAAATCGTTAACAATAGCGCAAACTATTTTAAGTAAAAGAGGGAAGAGGAAGCCTGATACTCACCAATCCGTCGGCGGCCTGGGCGAGAAGACCCTCAGCGATGCTGAGCTGCCTCGCCTGGTCGGCGACCTTGTCTTTGGCTACGTCGCGGGCCTGCTCGTATTTTTTAAGTTGGTTGCTGAGGCAGAAGCTGCGGCGGACCAACATGTGATGGAGCTCCATGGCTCGCAGGTGGGCCTGCAGGCCCTCGTGGACGAGCTGCCGCAGTTTCATGCCCTTGTATGCATCGGCGTCCTCCCAGCCATAGAGGCCGAAGCCGAGGGCGTAACCGTGACCGGTGGCGGGCTCGCGGTCATGCCAGGAGGGTGAATGGTGGAGATGGAAACCTGGTGGGCGCGCTCGTCCCACTGCACCATTGGCTCGCCCGTCGAGTCTCTCCACCGCCCCCCAAAGCTGAAGAGGGGATGTTCTTTCGGCATGCCGAGCTCGCGAGCCGTCCTCTTTGCCGAAGGAGGTGGAGAGCTCGTCGTAGGGGGAACAGAGGTCTCGCCGCCCTTATGCCCCTTGCTGATGATTTCCTTCAGCGGGCTCTCCGGCGATGCGTCGGGGAGGCCTTCAGGCGAGCTCATGTATTTGGTGCTGGATTGATGTTATTGTTGTTGTTTCGCCCGCAGAGCCAGCAGGGCTCTCAACATCTTTTTGGGTAGTTGTTGGCGATGGTGCAGGTTTGATCCCTCATCCTCGGGTTGCCTCTTGCTGGAGGAGGGTTGGGAGAAGGCATCCTTATCTCGGCAGGCCGACGCCGCTGCCTTCTCACAAGTAAGAGGGCCCGGGTATAACCCCGAGTCCGCAAACGGCGTGTTCACGGGGATCAGCTGCTCTCCTGCATAAAATAACTTAAAAAAAGTTTCGTTGGCAAATATGGCGAGCTGAGCTACAGAGTAGGCAATACCTTTGCCGGGCAGGATGGGGCGGAGCGCGTCGAGGCACCGCACCGTAGTTGGAGGTAGCTCGCGAACGCCACCATCATGGCGATGGCGTTAGAATTCAGCTGTGCGGGCACCGCACCGTAGTACTTCAAAATCTGCCGGATCTCTGGCCAGAGGGGGAGGCGCAGCCCCACCTCAAAGTGCGAGATGGGGAAGGCGAGCTCGTCATCATAAAAAGTGTTGATGGTCTCCCCCTGCCTCGGCCGGTGCCCCTCGAAACCTGGCGGCACATGTTCGGCCACAAACTGGCAAGCTCGTCCTCGCTGGTGTGCCCTTCAAAGAAGCAGTAGTCAGTGAAGTGCTGGGCGCACTTATTGCGGCCGTCGGCGTCAGGGTTGGTCTTGCCCATGCACGCAGAAGAAGGGGTGGAGCGCGAGTAAGAAAGAGGGAAGCACAGGAAAAGCGAGAAGATGAGCAGTTAATACGGCGTACGGGGTTGGTGAGGGGGCTATTTATAGAAAAAAGAAGTATGAGGGCAAGTTGTCCAATCGGCCATCTCGCCACCCCGGCTCGCCACCCCGGCTCGCCGACTTCTGACGCATCCCACCCCGTACGAGCTAAATATAAGGAAACATATTATTATTCAAACATCAGGTACCAGCCTAAAAGTGTTCGCAGATTATTACAGGAATCAAGTAAAGAATAAAAAGCAGGGCGCGTGGGCAGGGGGAACCAGGAGGCGAGTACCGGTCAGCTCAGCAAGGGAGCCGCCTTTAATCTACCCCGGCCTCGCAGCCCCCGTACCCCAGGCTGCCGCGCGCGAAGGAACTTGCGAATCTGCCCCGAATTCCGTTGCGCCGACAGAAGGCCCTCGTCGATCTCGTCTAGGAGCCGGGAAGGAGACAGCAACTCGCCAGCCTGGCCGCCTCGCACCTCGTCAGCAAGCCGAACATAGTCTCGCTGCAGTGCCTCGTTGACTTCCTGCACCTCGCGCAGCCCGCACACGAGCTTCTTGAATAGCTTGACCCCCCCTCCTCGTGAGCTCGTCATCCTCCATGCCACGGGCCAGGTAGGAATCTATCGAGTTCGAGGAGGGGAGAATAACGAGCTAACCGCGAGGACTCCTCCGCCGCGGATTGAGTAGGAGGACCTGTGAACACGGAAACATCGATAAAGAAGTGCGGCCCCAAAAACAAGCACACAACAGTAATCCGAAGCCAAGCATACCCGACGGGCTCGGCATGCCTAAGAAATTGCGGAGAGGGACGAATCTCAAGTCCTTCCCGCGGCCTGGGCATGTTTCTGCCAAGAGGAGGTCAAATCCCGGGATGGGGATGGCCTCCATGCCTGCCCCCGTGGTCACGACAGGTTGCTGGGGAGAAGAAACGCGAACTGGCGAGCTCGGTCTTTGCGAGCCCAGCCCCAAAGTCTAGAAGGGAGGCGACGGATCCCGGGGGCGATTTTCCGGTGTTCTGAATCGCAATTCGCCGACTGTGTCTTCGACTCGCGGGGCGGGGTCTCGAGGCGTGGCGCCTCTGCCGCCATCCACCAGGCTATCCGGGCCATCACAAGGTCAACGATGTTTTTGCCATTGTCATGAGCAAGCAAGTTTGAGGAGTCGGCGCTGTAACACCTCCCCTGTAATGACCGTATAATATGGGTCCGGTCGGGGCCCCACAACATACGAATGCCACAGCTTTAATATTAAAAGTTGATATAGCTACCCACACTCAAAACTCTTAGCACAACACAGCGGAAACAAAACAGGACTAGAAGTTATCCACCACTAAAGAGTAAAACAAATGGCCTTAAGGCCTAACATCAAGTGTCCAAAAGAGAAATAATACATCAATCATGAATGTGCTCAGCACTCCTAGTCTACCTCGGCATGCAAGCCGGACAAAAGAGTCTCAAACAAACATCATCATACATGTAGTGCTACAAAAGAGGGAAAAACACTTCATGGGGCTTAGGCCTTTTTGGCTGGCGTGCTAGCTCCTGCATGTGATCCTTGCCCTGTAAAAATTATTAGTAACGTGGGTCAGCAAAGGCTGACCTCAAACTGTGTAACAACACATCTCCTCCCGGCAGCCCCTAACGGACCCCGAGGAACCCTCCAACTTGCAAGTCAGCACTTCATATGCAATATAAATAGCTATAAACAGAAGAACATTAAAACAGGCTTGGATGTATCAATCATCAAACATGTTCTCTATTGGTTGAGCATATAATAAAAGGGCCTACTATGCAACATGAATGCAACACCCGGGCTTCACCCAAGGTACCCTACTGCGTATGCATCTAGCACAACATCACATCATTTGGGTACTCACATTTCCCCATTGGCATAAAGCCGCAAACACTAAGGGAGACACAACTCCTTCAAATGGCGCACAGGCCGCCATAAGAATTCTTGCTCAGGCCCCACCCGCTCGTGGGCTTAGCCCCGGGCTTGCCTGCAAGCTCTGACGTCTCATGTCAGGATTCCAACAAAGACAGACCGACCGATTCTAAGAAGCCTTGCTGGACCCCACCCGCTCATGGCCTCATTGCCCGGGCTTGCCCCAAGCTTGGCATTCTCGTCAGTCTCACAGAAGGGGACTAGTCTCGCCGGGACACTCTCCACACATGACGCACATGTCACGGGATAGCCAGCCGACCATGCAGACATAGCCACGCCTTGGCACATCACAATCCAAGACTAAATACATCATAATCCCTCATTGTACTGCTGCGTTCCCGCGCACCAAGGAAACCATCTCCAACTCGTGCGGAGCTAACCTTGTCCACCAAGGAAACCATCTCCAACTCATACGGAGCTAACCTTGTCCCTCAAGGAAACCATCTACCGCCACGAGGAGCTAACCTTGTCCGGTCCCGACTGCACGTACTCTTTCAAACAAAAGGGAAAATCACCACCACAACACAAACGGCATCTTACCGCAACGGAATCTTTACGAATCCCTAAGTTCGTATGCAACATCACCGAGTCGGACTACCGTCGCGACTACGGCTTCACCCACCATGCCTAATCCACTAGCGAAGCGAATCTCTAATGCAAAATATGTCGGGGACGGACTCAATCAACCCGGAGGTTCCTCTTCAACCTTGGCAAACCAAAACCTCTCTCATTTGAGAGTTTGGTGCCCAAAAATTAGAAAGAAAGAAAAGAAATGATGTTAAGACATGCATCCTAAGGACCGAGAGGAGAGATGTCGTTACCTTCTGACTCCTCTTCCTTGCCATGGCAAAAATAGCCGGATGGAAATCTTCGCAACGATCTAAGCTTCACGGATCCGGGCTCGGCTCGCGATTTGGAGCACCGAAACTCTCCCTACAACCCAAACTCTCCTTCTCCTTCTTCCTTGCTCTCACTTGGCTCTAGATCTAGAAAGAAAAGTTTGGAGAAGAAGAATGAGGGTTTTCAACCCCATTCTCGGACTTAACTCCCCAAGAACAGTCCTAAGCCGTCAGATCCCAAAATCTGGGAAAGAATGGCCACGATTCGCCTGGAAAATAAAATATCTGGGCCGAACATGGCCTGGCACACGCCCGTGTCCTGGGCCGTGTGCCTCATTCGCCGTCTCAAATCGACGCGCCTGGAACCGCACATGGGCATCCGACACGCCCGTGTTCAATCCGACACGCCCGTGTCCCCAATGACATGGCCGTGTGGCCGGCCGTGTGCCTCCATCGACACGGCCCCGAAACCAACCCGAGAGGTGACACGGCCTAGGACACGCCCGTGTCCCAAGCCGTGTGCCCCAGTCTCGACACCCTGTCGAGCACAAGTGTCGACACTTGGGCCGAGTGTCGACACGACCTCGACACGCCCTGCGACACGCCCGTGTCGCAGGCCGTGTGCCCCACTCTCGACACTTTGTCGAGCGAAAGTGTCGACACTTAGGCCGAGTGTCGACACGGCCTCGACACGCCCTGCGACATGCCCGTGCCGCAGGCCGTGTGCCCCACTCTCGACAGTTTGTCGAGCGAAAGTGTCGACACTTGGGCCGAGTGTCGACACGGCCTCGACATGCCCTGCGACACGCCCGTGTCGCAGGCCGTGTGCCCCACTCTCGACACTTTGTCGAGCGAAAGTGTCGACACTTGGCCGAGTGTCGACACGGCCTTCGACACGCCCTGCGACACGCCCGTGTCGCAGGCCGTGTGCCTCCTGCGAGCAACCCAAAAATTTTCCAGAACTGCAGACTGAACCTCTTGCAAAACTTGGTGTGTTACAACTCTCCCCCACTCAAAAGAATTTCGTCCGCGAAATTTCAAAAACAATATGATACAAAACTTAAATTGTACCTGACATGAAGAGTTCTGGATAATCTTCTTGCATGGCCTGTTCTCGATCCCAAGAGAACTCCTCACGACCGCAGTTGTCCCATCGAACTTTTACGAGTTTGACTTCTTTATTCCGCAACTGCCGAGTCTCCGACCGAATCCTCTATAGCAATTGGAAGGACTCGCGTCCTCAAGTCTTCCTCAATCGGCACCGATGCCGGCTCAATCACACCGCTAGCCTCCACCAAGGCTTTCCTCAAACGGAGACGTGGAAGACGTCATGCAAATCCACACAAATCCGTGGACAACGACAACCGATAAGCTGCTTCTCCTACCCGCTCAACTACTTCAAAGGCCCCAAAAACCCTGACTCAACTTCTTGAGCCGGCGAATACGTGGACCCGAACGCTTTGTAACGCTTGATCAACAAGCTTAGTATTTAGCCCCCGAATCGCCATACCACGAACACCACACCTTCTCCAAGCGACGATGCATCTAGAAGCTATGTTAGCTTATGACAGTCCAGAAATCCACCTTCATATCC